>CM008133.1:18284815-18601937 GCA_002221485.1 Trichinella murrelli | reverse complement strand
TGCTGGTCAGTTTCCAACATATAAAAGTGTTAAACTGCGATGTACAGAAAGCGGGCAAAAAAATTTCCAAGACTTCCGCCAACTCGCCAGCAGCTGAAGATTCTACTCCACTGGCGTATGACGAAGTCTGATCGTCGTTTTTTATTGTACAATAATGTATATAATTCAATTTTAATATTCTGCACAGAATAAAATTTATTATTTTATCTGAACATTCTGTCTGGTCCATGGATGGAACTTTCAAAATAGTTCCAGAATGTACCAGCAGATGTTCACGATACATGTTTTTATTGCGGGTAAATTAGTGCCACTTGTTTACTGTTTAACCGTCCGTAAAGATCTCTCCACGTATCGTGAAATATTAGATAATTTCATTTTAAAGGCGGCAGCGTTGAGGGTGGTCTTACAGCCACAAACAGTAATTTGCGATTTTGAGACCGCCCTGATCCCTGCATTGCAGGGAACATTTCCGGGGGTCAACATACAAGGCAACATACATTTCTGCCAAGCAATTATGCGGAAGGTGACGGAGCTTGGGATGTGAACCAGCTACATCCATGAAGCGGAAACGAAGAAAAAAGTCAAAATGTTGTTGGCAACGGCTTTTTTGCCGCCTCATGATGTACCTGTTGCCGTGGAACTGCTTGGCAGAGATGCTACGGGTTCAATAGCAGCCTTGTTCAATTACTTTCGAGTGGAATGGATGCCCCCTGACAGACTGCTGATGTGCAATGTATATAATGTGAATATTCGTACGAACAATGATTTGGAAGGCTGGCATTTCAAAATGAACCGACTTGCGGGGAAGCGACACCTCAGCTTTTATGAACTGCTCCAGTTGCTGATTGATGAGCAGGGATCAACAGAAACGTTGATTCAACAAGTGACATCAGGACGCGTTACCGCCAGTGATTTGCAGATAAAAAATAAGAAATATGAAGAACTGCAGCAACGCATAACAGCGTTGACTGCAGAATACAATGGCGGTACGCGTACACTGGAGCAGTTTTTAAGAGCTGTGGCGTACCTAGTACCTGAGGCGGAGAATTACTGAGTGCCAGCCTTTCCTGTACAACTTCATTGTTTATTTTTATTTAATTTTGTACATTTTTCCTTTTCTATTGTATGATGCTTTGCTTTATTATATTGCTCGTTTGTATTGTATTACATTATGTTATATTGTTGTTTTGTATTATACTATGTTATACTTTGTACTGCTGAATAAAGCGGTATAAGTAGTATAGATCAGGAGATTTCGTGATATGTAAAAATAGTTTGATTAATGTCTTCTCAAATAAATAAAACCGTGACCTATGCATTTAACTATATGTAAAATTCAGAACATTGCAATGAATGGAAACAAAAATAGCGCCAAATTCTTCCATAGGTGATATTTACATTGATACAATAAAACCCCCATTTTGCTCCAGTCTGTATTGTATTGTATACTTTCTTATATTTTCATTGAAATTTCATTATCTTACTTTCCTCAATCTGAGAACAATGTAATTATTATAAAACAGTCAAAAGGTTAGAAATAAAATTGACAAAGTTGTTAGAAATTGAAAATTTGACAAATAGAATGAAATAAAATTGACAAATAAAATGAAATAAAATTTGACAAATAGAATGAAATAATATTTGACAAATAAAATCCAGAGGAGTGACAACAAATGAAATTTAGAGGCGCGCGTCAGAGCAGCAACCAATGAAATTTTACTGAAAAAAGTAGGCGGAATCATTGGGGAAATGAGTACTAGAACTATATTATATTATATATATGTAATGTAATGTAATGTAATGTAATGTAATGTAATTATAATATTATTTATTTTGACATAATTACATTCAATATGACAATTATTTCATTCAACCGGCATTAGTAGATAAAAACGTCCGCTTGTTTGTTCGTATTCCACTGCTGGTGGTTGGTTGGTCTGCTGATTTGCGTGCGCACACATGGAAAGTGAACACATAGATCACTCAGCAGCGCTACTCGCTTGTCCCCTGAGTAATGGATTCAGATTTTTGAGCTTCACCTGAATGCTGCGGCAGCAGCAGCGCTCACAAACATAGAAAAAGCAAAAAGTGCTTGAACTTTTTTTTATTATTACTTGGTATTATATTTTTACTCTTGATATTTTACATCATTAGTGGAAATATTATTAGGTAAATTACTTAAGTTTTCTGCTGAATTTTGTTCACAACGCCTGAACAAAACACATTATAAAATAACAAACTCGTTTAAGTAAGAAAAAACTCGTTTAAGTAAGAAAAAAGTAATTTCAAATAAATTGTAAATGCGTAGTTTAAAAAATCTCTTTCACAACTTCTCAATCAATAATCAATCAACTTTATAATAAACTTCAAAAGTTCCATATTGGGCAATTCAATAACTTTCAACTACGTTTATTAAGTGAGTATGAACTCTTTTCATTCCAGCTTAATCACATCCAACACCTTATAAGCTCATTTAAAACATAAATAACATTTTGCACTTATATTATGACGCACAAACACACACAGATGCATATGCGTACAATCAAATAAACGCAAAACATGTGCCAGAAATTTCAATGCAAATTTAATGATGTCAGCTTTATAATAAAACATTACTACCTGCATATTGTCAACAATATTTTACATTTTAGAATTTGCTAATTAATCTGCATTATTATTGATAAATGCATTTAATTTGCTATGCGTTCCAGAAACAGAACAAAAAGTGAAGTCGTTGATGAATTAAAGGGCTCATTAAGTGAAGTAAACTAATTTTATACCAGCTTATTCACATCAGCACTTTAAGCTGATTTGAAAATACAAATAACAGTTTGCACCTATATTATGGCACATGCACACACGCATGTAATAGCCTAAATTTATGGAATTGCAAAGTGATTAAAATGTTTAAGCATTAGTGATAAGCTACGCAAAAAATATTACCTTTTTTATTCAAAAGTGATGATGTTTCATTATCATTCATTATATTTTATTCATTATCCATTATATTCTATTTGTTATCCATTATATTATCCATTATATTTATTTGTTGACGTATTTATTATTTTCTTTTTCAAGAGTTTTCTATATTTTCACGCAATTTATAACAGTGTTTGTTATAAATTAAATCGTGCTGCTGTATTTCAGTACAATTAACTGAATGTCAATATGGTAAATAAAATAAAGTTCCAATATAAAACTTGAATAATGTAAATCAAAATAATTGAAATTTAAAAGTTACAACCACTTTGCTTGCTGCAAAATTTCAGTTATTATGACGAACAGTATTCATGCCAGAAATAATTGCATGTGCAAAATAGCAACAAACGGCTGAGGTGTAAACTAACATTGTCGTGAACATCAAGCTCGTCGATTAAGGTGAATTGCTTTTCAACATTAGCAGTTTTCTTGCAATAAGCTGTACAAACGTATTACTGCCCTGATAACATAAAGTTGACCATCTGTTGTTCTTGAATTTTGCAGAAAACAACAATACTTACTAATAAACTTTTAAAATGATGTCCTGCGCGTTTTCGAAGGTAATATTCATCTTCTGGAATGCAAAATTTATTTGCCAAACAACTCATTAAAGCGAACAGATGCGTGAAATATGTCGTGATCTTGTAAACCAGACTCAATTGTATAACACGCATGAAAAATAAATTACATTTAGACACAATGTTAATGCAATGGTCGCTTCTTGCAATAATATGCTTCATAAATTGCTACGTAAGTCTAAGTGAGTTGAATCTTCAATGAAGCATTTAATGTGATGTTTCCTCTTCAGCTGGTCAATTGTTCGTGGATGTCATTGTATGTTCCAAAATTGGACGCTACCTGTGTGTTAACTGCAAAAGCAATCAACTATGCTAACGTTCTACACATTAAACAGGTCCAAGGCTCTATGGAAAGTTGTGTAGCTGCTTGTTTCGGGCTTTTACCTTTCTGTAATTTAATCAAATACAGTCCTTTTGCAAAAGTATGTAATTTGTATTACGAAAATGCAACTCGTCACATTTTGCAGCCAAACGATCGGATAGGACAGTCGATGCATCTTCTACTACACAGCTGTCACAAGGGTATATCACATATAATTTACGAAAAATTAAATTTTCTACGATACACCAGACTAAACACTATCCATTTTTTACAGCATTTTTTAAAGTAATAAAAACTGGAAAATGTATAAATGAATATTTGAAATCAGCAAACAAATTGTGTAAATATTCTGGCATTTTATTTAGACATTTCAAACATTCCTGCGGGAATCATAGTTCAAAGTGTATATCTGAGGAATAATTCGGCAACAATACACACTCCTTCAACACACAAGAACTGCGAGATTTTTGGGTTGCCTTTTGTGGAAAACTTTTATGGTCAGCGCATTCAACTTATTGCAACATCTTCTCTGGAACGCTGTATTGCTTTTTGTACAGCACCTACTTACACTTCATGCAACAGCGTTTTGTTTTCCGCCCAAGAAGGAACCTGTCTTCTTCTATCTCGAGCTAGAAACTTACCATTACTTGGAGGAATTATACCGACTCTACAAAGCTCTGCACTGTTTTCCATTATTTTAAGATGTTATAACGGTAAATGCGCTTATTATTTCAAATGTCAAAGCATTGATAAAACTTTCAGCAAAATCATTCATTTTTACTCCTTACTAATGAATTGTCATTTACATAATATTTATGAGTATTTGTTATTTATACAATTATTTAGCAGAATGATATTTTTGTTTTTATTATTTGGCAATACTCATCGTAATTCTTTTTAAGATTTCGTTTTACCAAATGCATATACTATCCAAGGTTTGAAGAAATAACCCCAACTGTTTACACTGTATTCATCTGTCAATATCAGTATATCATGCAGATTTTATGCAACGGAAGCTGGCATTCGCCTTCGGTTATGGCATACAGCAGAGGAATACCAATGTTTAATGATATGCTTAGATAAATTCTTGGCAGATTTCTGTGATGCATACTATTCTCATATCGGGAAAAGACATGTCTCACTTTTCGTATGAGAAAAATCTACGCTTTGCCAACAGCACAGTCAACCGCCATATAATAAAATTTTCTGACCGTAAGGAAGCTACTTAATTTCAAATATGAATTGTATATTAATGTGAATTCGCTTAACGTGATCGAACTTTACTATTATAGTGGCAAGTATTTCAAATGTCAGTTTGAATAATTTAGATAACATAATTCAAATAACACAATGATTTATTCATAAATATTATATTTGTTATATTTTAAGAGTATAGGTGTAACTTTGTATATTCTTGTGAATTATTTTAAAATAAGCTGTGATTTCATAAATTTTTCATAATGGAGAAAGAAGTAATGTCACACAATAGAAGTAAAACTAACTTTTAAAAGAACTATGCTTGATAAAGCCAGAAGAGCATGAAGCTGTCAAAATTGTTTTCGTTCTAGATGGAATGCTGATCAAAATTGTAAGAGACCAAAGACTGCCTTCTATAAAGCATTCAAATCATATCACCACTGAAGCAAAAGTTTCTTTGTTTCAGTTTAAAGAAATATGCACAGTGCAGCATTCAGTTTCAACCGTAATTCCATGGATAAACCTTTTTCAACTATATGCGAATGTTTCATTTTTAAATGAGTGTATAAGCATATGCCGCTTTATAAGAAACTTTGGATTATGCGAAGGTATAGCTTATTCTAAAGAAAGTGAAGCATGCTTTACTGCAGTTCTTGGAAATTATGACGATGAAGTTTATTTAAATGAAGGATATCATTTTTTATCTCTTAACAATTGCTCAAAAGGTAAGAGAGTATAGCAATCGCAATATTGAAATTATATTCAAAATTTATTAAATGCAAACTTTAAGTAGCATGTCAGTTTTACGGTAATAAAATCAAACTAACTCAAGCATTGAAATTAACAGTTCTTATATTTTGAACAAAATTATTTCGCTTTCATCAAAGCATCATCATAAAGATCAATTTATACAGACGTCAGCTACTTTTATAACTTGTTTGCAATTTTTAATTCTTTTGTTTTAGATAGAGAAAATGAACGTGCTGACAACGATCCACCTGAATTGCATGTCTTTCCGATTCTGGATGAAGTTTGTCAACTGGAATTTTATAAACCTTTATTTTTAACCGGTTGGTCAGTTATAATAGAAATACCAAATACAACTACTCTACAGAAATGTCTAACAAACTGTGCAGCAGTTATGCACGCAAACAAATGCAGTGCTATTTACTTCATTGATGAAATCTGCTTTCTGTTAGAACGAATGCCTCATTCGCAATATCATTTCATCAGACAGAAAGCTTCTGTTTTTGCAGAGCTGCTTTTTTGTGAACCAAACATAAGATAAACAGTACCTGCATAGTCAAGAAATTACGAGTTATCACTACCCGCAATAATTACATAGCATTTTAAAGCTAAGTTAAATCTGATTATTATCACAATAAAGACAAACTTATAAATATGTATATTACTGCAGATGTATTTATATCAATCAAACTTACATTTGGGTGATGAATGAAACAATTCATCTTGACTTTATGCAATTCTAGTGCAATAAAGGCGCCAGAATATATCCTACAGTGCACATTTTGTAATTTGCAATGAAGACCTCAACCTATAGAGAGCACGGACTCGAATTTAATTACTCTGACCTTAGCTAACGTGAAGCACTGCACCAATGAAGTTTTCTAACGATAGAGTGTGTAGGCATCTGCTGCGCAGCTTACTCACGCTTGGTAATTTAGCCACGGCTTGTATCGTGAAAAATGCAAGGGTACATCCAGCTATTAAAGCAGCAGCTCTTAATTGTCGCAATCGACTATTCGACTTAACAATTTCCCGAGTCAATTGCTGGTTTAAAACGATGCTGTTTACTATGAGACAATTTGCTTTGTGCGGCAAACGGTTAGTTTCTAAGGGAAGAACAGTCGTGAGTGTCATTTAATTTAATAATATAAAATTTAAATGTTCTTCTAATGCTTATTATTTATTAATGAAAACAGCAAAAACTTCACAAAAATGAACTGCAGCAGTTGTAATTTAATGAAAACGTTTTATGCTTTATAATGAAAAAGTTTCAGTAGTCAAATTTTTATTTTTTTACTCAATAAATCCCAAATATTTTATATGAACCATAATTTATTGTTAAAATATTAAAAATAGCAACAAATATAAATACAAATAATAAAGGAATAAACAGCATGATAAGGTACAAGTAGCAAAATAATTTGATCTGTCCAAACAGTTTGAGGTGAAAGTGCATATTTGTCAAGTTTTGAATTAAAAAAAGGCAAATCTGATTGTTCACACTATAGAAAAAACAACAGCATATTTGTCATAGAAGTGAGATTTTTTCTTTTTCATATTTTATTAATGTTTTCAGTTCATTGGACTCTAATATTTTTCCGATATTTGTTACAATATATAATTCATATTTGATAGTTTCATTAAAAGTAAACATTGCGCTTATTTGAATGACGTTAAATATTTTTCAAAATAAGTGGCTATTTAAAATTGGGTTGCATAAATGAAAAACAAATTTGTTGAAACGCTCATTAGTAAACAAAAGTGATGCAATACTTTACTGATTATCGTAGTCATTTTCAATTTAATCTGAAGAAAAAATAAAATTATAATTGTATAAAAGTTGTAATTTACGATTTATATTATTCGTGGTTTTGTTTTAATCTTTATGCAAAGTTATACAACAAACATTTGAACAGTAAGCGTATTATTTGAATTTATTCGACCAGCAAATAGGTATAAAAATGAGAATAATTAATGAATAAGAAAATGACTCACGGATTTATTGACGTCAAATTTTATTTCTAACCTTTTGACTGTTTTAAAATAATTCTGTTGTTCTCAGATTGAGAGAAGTAAGAGAATGAAATTACGATGAGAAAATAAAAAAAAACAAAACAGATACAATGCAATGCAATGCAAATGAAATACCACTCTCTATTTGAATGGTCGCATTAATCTTTATCTTACTGAATTTTTATGCGTTAAGTTTATATTGTATTCAAAGTTTTTCTTATAATTTAATAATCACTAGAACTGATTTCCCAAAGGGAACTTCTCAATTTGAGAACAACAGAATTATTATAAAACAGTCAAAAGGTGAGAAATAAAATTTGACAAATAGAATAAAATAATATTTGACAAATAAAATGCAGAGGAGTGACAACAAATGAAATTTAGAGGCGCGCGTCAGAGCAGCAACCAATGAAATTTTACTGTGAAAAAGTAGGCGGAGTCAGCGGGGAAATCGGGTCTACCCCTGGAAAAGATGCTGTAGAATTTGACTAATAATAAGAACTATTTGCGCAGCTAAGCGTGCGGTTCAAAATTGATTTTGAAGAAACAATATGCAAAAGATAAATTACAAATTGATAAGAAGCGTAAAATGTGATAACAAAATGAACAAGTAACACAAATGTTGTTGTGTATTATTATTATTATACGTATCGTCGATAAGCATTTATTTTATTTTATTTTTATTTTATATATTGAATTTTATTTAATTGAATTTATTTATGATTTATTTATTATTTATTAATGAATAAGAATTGAATTTATTGAATAGTGGGAACGTTTTATTGAATGCTTTATTTCTGTTGTAACGTTGCTGCCCTTTTCTTCAGAAAAGAAGCTGATTGTTCTATTCAACAATAATAAAATGTTGAATTATTTTGGCTTTTATCCGTTGTTTGTTGTTGTTGTGGTATGCAACTTTTTCATAAATGAAAGTTGTAATATTCCGCCACCACTTTGGTGCAAAAGTGAAAATGTGGCTACAGAATGTTCAGTTTCGGATGCTTGCTTATATTACAACACATCTCAGTTGGACAAGAAAATCAAATTGACACTACTTTATGAAACTCTTTGTCCAGATTGTCAAGAGTTTACTTTGAACACTTTGCAGCGATATGTTTGGAAATATGGGCAAGATTTTGTCGACTTCAATTTTATCCCTTACGGCAACGCTAGGCGAACCCAGCTTAACAATACATGGACTATACAATGTCAGCATGGTCCCGTTGAATGTGCTCCGAACAAACTTCACGGCTGTGCTATAAGCAAGCTGGTGTACGTGGGAAAATGGTTTCCGTTGATCGTTTGTTTGGAAGAAGCGGCCAAATTGAAAATGGATCCTGATGCCGCATTCTTACTTTGCAGCAAAAAGAAAAAACTAGACCAAACTTTGTCAATAGCAATATACAAATGCGCAAACGGCGTAGAAGGTGATCTGATTCAGCTTCAAATGGCCGAAATTACCGAAAATGTCAAACCACATCCGCATTATTTTGTTCCTTGGATATTGATTAACTATCTCAGCACAGCACAATTGCAAATCTACCAAAATGGACTTTTTAATTTTTTGTGCGACTGGCACCGCGGTTCTGTACCAAAAGGTTGTGCGGAGTTTACCAATTTGTTTAAACAGCGAAAGAATTTGCAGGTATACAAAGATCAAAAATAATTGATATTTATTTTTCAACAGTTTAAAGTGAGAAAAATTTTTTTAATGTAAATGTATAAGAAGCTTCACTGACCTTCATTTCTTACATTCATTCGAAATAAATGGGAAAATTATTCATTTGTAAACGCTGATTTATTATTACTGATCATGAAATTATTTATTGTCTTGATATTTTACATTATTTATTAGAAATAAAAATTTTTCCCTTTTAACGTTACTTTCTGCTCAAAATGTAATATATACTTAGAATAATAAATACTAAACAGCAATAATAGTGCAGCGCTCTTCAGCGCTACATGGTTTCAGACCATCGCGAGAAGTTAATAGTTTATTAGACGAAGCACATTACGTCGAAAACAGCAATGAGAAAATAAGAAAAATGGAATAGCATCCGCACAAAAACAGTCTCTGTCGTCCAACTTGGCGCCCCCTACTGTCGATGGTCTACAAAAATTTTGACCGGATGTGCAGGTACAATTATGTTCCATTAACTTCACAATTGCAACGGAACGGTCGGACTACTGCTCACATTGTGCTGGGTTTCTGTTGTCCTTTAGTCAAAGTCAACATGCGAAAGAAAGGAAAAATTCTACCTTTTTTCATATAGGGTGGTCCCACTTGGTCTGACAGTTCATTTATTGGTCGTTGTCCTCGCTATTTTATTATTGGCCGTTGACCTCGCTATTTTCTTAGACCGTAAAGTCTTTGTCGTATTGGTTTTCCTTGTCTAATTGCTCATTGATTCAAATCTTTCCCTTGTGATTAGCTGTAATATTTTTTCATTTCATTGGTTCAAATATTCCATTTTGGATTACGTAACTTGAATAGTAGTGACGTAACATAAAAAATGGAAATATTTATTATTCCAAAATATTATTGTCTATTTGAAGTTTCATCATTTATTGATATTTTGGTTATTTAAATATATTATTTGTGGTGAAGTTTATACTTTTTCATGATCAGCATTCCCGAAAATAATTTTTATCATTATTCTATATTTTATTGTACCAAAGTGACGTTATCTGAAGTGCGATGGTAATAATTCAGAAAAAAACAATAGAAATAATAAATTAAATACTGATTTTTATTTTTCACTACCCAACAGCACTTACAACAACAATAATAAACAATATCAGAGAACGACATTAACAAAGTGGTATCAGGGCCATATCAAAATTACAAATTATTGTTTGCGAATAAAGATTGACGCTAAGGACAGCCGCTTTGTTTATTAAGCTTGAAAAACAAACTATTATTTGCCAATATCTTTAACCGTACATAGCAACAGACTACTGGCACCAGCTTATTCGCCACAATGGCATACATGGTAAAATGCTATTGATATCATTGAGGTACAACCTTGAATGTATCATCCGTACCCAAAGTTTTTACGGTTGCCATCAGTCTATATAGGCCATGTGCTCATCTACCCTGCAGGTTTCAACGTGATCTTTTTTATCGATCCCAGCCGGAACTTCTAAATGTGTCCACACTGCACCCCTACAGCCTTCTTTATCCTATACCAAAAAAGTAATTGCTAATAACTAGGAACACATGCTGTACATTCAGCGCATACTTTTGAACACCTCCAATATTTCTGTTTGCCGGCACGTTTTAATTTATATATCCTGCCTACCATACCACTGAATTGGATCAAATCCCGCAACGATTTGATACAAGATGTAACTCAGGGACATCAGCCATAAAAAGGCACAGAATAGAATATGATTCTGGAACGCAAAGCACTGAACGCAAACGCAACACCAAAAATGAAAATAAATTGGATAGTTTTGAATTTCATTTTAAAGAACCATTTAGCAACAATATTTTGTTTTCATTTCATATTTTATCTACAATCGAAGATCAACTTCTGATATTCCTTGTGGCACTAATGCCTTTTGTTGATACTGACAGAATAAAATTAATCACACACAAATGGTGCACGAATGCTAACATCAAAGATCGTGATGTCCACTGCAGTGAGTGAATTTGAAGCAGCTTTAACTGCTATTCTGCTTCGTGCTGTCCATCGCTTCCTTTCTGCTTTCAAAGTGTTTTACACTCATTTATCCTAGTTCATCAGATAAATTACGTTTCAGCTAGCAATTAAATGAAATTTGTGCATTAAATGCTTTTCCGTTTGTCAGAAAATATTCTGATGATTAGCTAAAGGCGATTGTAATACAATGGAAAAATCAACAAGTGATAAATTGTCCACAGCTGCAGTTGTCAGCTTAAACTAGGCATGGCAAGTGCTATTTGTTAGCATCGAATTACATTTTTAATTTCCGTCTGACTGTTCTAAGAAAATCTTTCTTGTTAGCAATCAAAGAATTTTATTTTCGACTTCACAATGTTTTGACTTCTTTCAACAGTGTTATTGTTTCCCTTCGTATATTTTATTTAAATAAAAAATTAAAAATATGCAATATTATTTACAAATCAAAAAACAATTTTAGTTTGATATATTTGGTGTAAACTGTAAACTTTATATTCCAACATCGCCACAAAAGCGACTAGTGCGTTGGTGAACACTTAAATTGTAATCTATTTTCATTTCCATTTGCAACCTTTTAATGTATATTTTAATGATAATGAAATATTAAAACATTCCGCATCAAAAGCAGCGCCTATGATGTAGCTGATCTGTTTGATGTTGCATTTCAAATTACATTTGAACGTGGTTATACGTGAGCATGGAATTTCGAAAAAAATTTCCATGCATTTATCCATTACTTCACCGTTTAATTAAATAAAGGGAATTTTTTTTCAGCCAAAATCTTATGCACTTAACCAAGTTCGACTGTATTTTATATGAAATGTATGAACGTCAAACAGGATTTTTCATACAAACAGCAAAACTCATCGACATGTATAAAAAAATATATATGGATGTTTGTTTCGTAATAAAGGAAACTTTGTAAACATTAAAGTAAAATACTTGGATTGCAAACAAGAAAGATTTATATAGAACACTCCCAGTAAAATCAAAAAATTAATCAGATGCTAACAATTTAGTAGTTGTCACTCCTTGGTTAAGCTTGAAAGCCGCAACTGTGAACAATTTGTCAATTGTGCATTTTCTCTTTGTATTAAAGTCGCGTTTACCAACATATGCGATGTGACGAGAAACGCGAACAATGTTTGACAAAGGCATATGCGAGAAATCAAGCGTAAAATTAAGTGAAATTGCGAGCTAACGCGTAATGTTAGCATTAGTGCCATTTGTAAGTAGGGGCATTGTTCGGTGATTGGCTAATGACTTCTGCTATTTCATTAGCTAATTATTGTGATAAGTGATTGGATGAATAACTGTGCCATTTTATTAGCTATTCAGCTGTGATCAAGGATTGGGTGATTGTTGTTTATCTACTCTCTTCCATATATGAGTGCATTCCATTAAATTACCTTATATGGGCATAAATAATCATTTACCATTTTTTAAAGAAAAAGCTTTTAGTTATAACGTGGAACTGTGTATATTTGTTTTTAGAATTTGAAATTGATGCTTTTAAAGAGCTTTTGGTTTTTACATTTCACTGTTTACAAAATATTATCTTATTGCTTAATTTTATTATTGTATGTTTTCTTTGGCATGTTGCTTTTTCATATTTATGCTGATCAACAGACGGTATTCACAGAAACTTTTCTGCTATTCGATATAAGCGCTTCAGAACTAAGCAAATGTATAGTACAGAAATTTCCATTTTACAACAACAAACAAATCATAACTTTATTACAATATATACCATGGGCAAGATGGGCAATACAACGATAACGTGGAAAAAGTCCATTTCTAAACTTGTAGACATTATGCCACGGCAACAATCTAATCGTTATATTCAAAAAATGGATTGCCTATAATATTACAATAATAATGTGCTACATTAAGCCACTGTTTGTATGTTTATTCACAACCCGTATTTGTCATTATGATTTGTGCACTTGAGCGTGTGGCATCTCCCTTTGTGTATTGGTTTATGTTGCTTCTTTGAGATACAAACTGAAATTCATTATTATTTATTCTCATCATTCGAAAACATCTTAAACCTACGACACGGAAAATAGCACAAGCTAATGATAAGCATTGGGAATTGAATTGCTAGCATTTATCATTTTCTGCAGTTTTTCGATGCATAGAAAATTCAATAAAATAAAACTGTAATTCATTCATTAAACGTTATAAAAGAAATAAATGAAAAATAGAATTGACGGTTTTGTTCTTTACAAATTAAATATCTTTATTATTCAATTACATTATTCTACAAAAATACAGAAGCAACAAATGAACAGCCTGAAGAAGAGAACTGAACAAAGAGATGTTAAATAAATGTGCTTATCAAAGTCATTCTTAGTTTTCATAGTTTGACATGAAGTGACTTTTTATGATGGCAACAGAGCAAAAAAAATAATTTTATTTGCTTTCAGTTTTGTTTGATAAACACATTTCGAAATGCAATAGATATTTTTGATCTGGAATGTAGAACCATAGTAATACATGAATTGCAACTTGAATGTTTAAAGCCAATAGTCGGTTTACATTAGATATTGAAAGAGAAATTAAATACAATTTACACAAAATGTATAACCACAAATTTCTATTTTAAACAAAGTTCCAGATTTTATTTTTTACTTAAATGAAACAAGAACAAAAACAATAGCTCTTATGAACAGGAGCGAAAGAAAGATTAAACACTCCAAATTTTTATTTTGTCATTCATTGAAATTTTGTTCATAAACATATATTATTTGTGGTGAAGTTTATAGTTTTTCATGATCAGCATTCCTGAAAATAATTTTTATCATTATTCTATATTTTATTCTACAAAAGTGACCTTATATCAAATGAGATCGTAATAATTCAGAAAAAACAATACAAAAATAAGTTAAATAGTGATTTTCATTTTTCACTAGCCAACAGCAGCAACAACAACAGTAATGAACAGCCAACAACGGTCTAGTACAGATTTCCCTCTTGATATATAAATCTTCTCTGACTGTTTGTAAATAAATTTGCTGCTTGTTGAAAGTTATCAAGATTAGATGTTACCTTCCGGGTGTAATTCAGAATATTGAATAATCTGTATGAAAAATCTGGAACGTTATAGCAACACTTCCAATTTCCGGGTTACAAATGGCACTAATGCTAACGTTACGTGTTAGGTCGCAATTTCATTTAATTTTACGCATGATTAAACGCATATGCCTTTGTCAAACACTCTGCTTTTCTCATCACATCACGTATGATGGTAAAGATGATTTTAATGCAAAGTGAAAATGCACAATTAACAAATTGTTCACAGTTGCAGCTTTGAAGCTAAACCAAGGATTGACAACTACTTAATTGTTATTAGTATTTGATTAATTTCTTGATTTTACTGGGAGTGTTCTATATAAATCTTTCTTGTTTACAATCTAAGAATTTTACTTTAATATTTGCAAAGTTTCCTTTGTTACAAAACATCCATATATGTATTTTTATACATGTTGATGCATTCATTCAGGTATTGGATGCATTATACATTTAGGCAAAATCAGAAAATTATTTCGATGCTATCATTCAGCAACCACCAATCTCAGTTTTAGCTGAAAACTGAAGCTGTAGACAATTCATCAATTTTACGTTTTCCCTTTGTACTTGAATAGCCTTCAACTAGCCTTCATGAGAACAATATCTGACAAACAGGAAAGAACATTATGCATAAATCTCATTTAATTGTTAGCTAAGAAGGTAATTTATATTACAAGTGAAAGCACCTGTTGGCTGACATTTCTTTTGAACAGTATTTTTTCATTGGCATGGATAAATAAAAGTGAAGCACTTCAAAACCATGAACAGCACCAACCAATCACAAAAGCGCTTGAAGCTGCTTCAAATTCACTTTGCAGTGGACATCGTACACTTTGATATCAGCATATGTGCGCCATTTGTGTGTGATTAATAATCTTCTGTCAACATCAACAAAAGGCATAGGTGCCACAGAAATATCAGTAGAAGTTGTTCTTCAATTGTAGATAAAATGAGAAATGAAAACTAAATGTTGTTTCAAAATGATTATTTAAAATGGAATTTAAACCATCAAATTTATTTTCCTTTTTGGCCTTTTGTTTGAGTTCAGTGCTTAGCATTCGAGGGTTATTAGTTAAGGAGCGAAACAAGATCAGATATTATCATCTGAAATTTGCCTGCTGAAATTGTGATGGATACGGCTTTCTGGACTGGACGGCAATGAACAGAAAATGGACGCGGAAATGGATTCCGTTATTACTAATACTGGAGTAAGCGGAAGTACACTTATGAAGCAAGAAGTAAAATGCTGTTGGGCATTAAAGCATGACGCAGCTAACTGAGCAAGACAAATCAACCTGAACGTTGCATAAGCTATTTAATGATTGCAAAATGGTTATTTAAAACGGAGTGCAAAACCGTTAAATTCATTTCCCCTGTTTTCCGTGTAGCGGTGTGCTTCGTATTTGAGAGTTGTTATTAATGGAGAGTGATGAAATTCAGTTTGTTTCTACTCAAAGGAACCAACAAAAAGTAGTGTACTGAGGAAGGTGTTACACCCTCAAGCGGATGAATCGCAATGACAATTGTTGGATATGTGCATCAGTAAACAGAATTATTTTATTACAGCACGTTGTTATTATTGTGTAGTATCATGAGCTTGCAATTTCGTTTCCAATTTAGGGATCGAGAGGTTGTTCTGGTAAGCTCTGTACTAACCTTGATGCCACAGAAGTCATCAGAACCGGTGAGCATGCAGAGGGCTGCCGAGTAGATGCCTATGCATTCTACCATCAGCAGCAGCTAAATGAATTGAAGAGGCTGGCTGCAGGGGACCCGAGGCCGGTATTAGAAATTTATGATGAACTGGCAAGCAATGCCTCCACCAGCCTAAAAACTGCCGCGTATTTTCCAACGTGGGAGCAGGCCCGGAATACAATGTATTATAGCCGTTTAAAGAGATACCCACCACTTCCGGCCAGGCGGCAGGATCTGCAGCTAACTGCCGAGCAGACAACAACGAAATTTGGTGCGCAATTTTTAATGTATCATTAGCCGACCAATGATATATTAATTTTTGCCACCGAGGATGGTGTGAGTCTGCTGGCTCAGAGTAACTGCTGGTGCGGGGATGGGACCTTTAAGATTGTCCCCTCCTGGTACCAGCAATTGTTTACCCTTCATGTGTTCCTAAGGGGTAAACTGCTACCCGTCGTGTATTGTTTGACTGTTAGGAAAGATCTGCGCACCTATAGCCGGATATCTCCATTCCAAAGCGGAATAACTTGGCGTCGAAGTTGATCCTGCGTAATTTGTTTGCGATTTCGAAATAGCCCTGATCACGACTTTTCCAGGCAACTTTCCCAACACCCGGGTGCAGGGTTGTTTCTTCCACTTTTGCTAAGCTGTGCTTCGGCAGGTCGGCCGGCTTGGCTTAAGAACTGATTATATGAATAATCAGGAGGTAAGAAAAAAGGTAAAAATGCTGATGGCATTAGCATTTTTGCCGGTGCATCTTGCACCTGCGGGTTTCGAAATCATAAATGTTGGGAAGTCGGGTCAACTGGAAGCCTTGTACCAATATTTCCAGCAAGAGTGGCTTCCGGCCACAAAAATTAAGCTTTGGAACGTTCATGGTGTGTCTATGAGGACCAACAACCATCTGGAAGGTTGGCACAGCCGCATGAACAAAAAAGCACGAAAGCACCACCTGGGGTTTTATCAGTTTTTTAAACTTATCCTAGATGAACAGGGTAAGACTAAGACGGTGGTACGGCAAATAGATGATGGCTATACGCATGGAAGGGGCTCCGTAAGACGTAGCGCAGCTTACGGAGTCCAGCAGCGACGAGTAGCTGCGCTTACGGGTAAATTTGTTCATAATGAAATTACTGTTGAGCATTTTTTGATTGAAATATCGTATCATACTCCTGAACCACTACGATTATAGTACTTTTGCACTGTTTATTATTGTTGCATATATTTCATTCATTATTGTTGTATATATTTTTTTATTCCTTATGATTGTATAGTTTGTCTTTGTAATATATTGTATATATTGTACTTGTTGTATATATTGTATTATACTTCACGCTTGTTTGTTGTTGATCTTATTTATTGTTGGTTATTGTTGATTCTTATTTATTGTTGGTTATCGTTGATTTTCATTCCTTGTTACTTTTTGTTGATCCTTATTGATTGTTGCTGGAACATGATGCTGTATACTATACATTTGCATTGTAGTATACTATGTATATGTACGTAGCGAAAAGCAGAAATGTATCTGTGCAAAGCAGTCTGCTGATTAGCACAGATGTGAAGAAATAAAATTACAAAAGCAAGTTATTACGTGAACAATGAAATGTAAAACTGAACAATCATTAATGTTATTGACTAAGATAACCACTTATTTAAAGCCATATTCGAATATTGCAAGACATTTTGTTAAATGCTCTTCTTAACAACATACATAAAGAATATGCAAATGTAAAGAAGTTAAACATTAGTTTGAAGCATATGAACTTTGTTATTGTTATAATTTCTTTAACGCAATAAAAGATAGCTAACACCATATCTTAAAAAGATTTTTCTTCAAAAAGTAGCAAATGTTTCTTTATGCCCATATAAGGTAATTTAATGGAATGCACCCATATAAGGTAAAGAGTAGATAAACAACAATCACCCAATCCTTGATCAAGGCTTAATAGCTAATCAAATGGCGAAGTTATTAACCCAATCACTTATCATAATGATTAGCTAATAAAATCGTAGAAATCATTAGCCAATTACCGATCAATCGCATGCAAACTATCAGCGTACAGCCAATCATAAAAAGGGGGCGGAGTTTGGAACAAATGGGATGTGATGTAAACAGCTTGTGAATAAACAAACAAACAATGGCTTAATGTAGCACATTATTAATTTGATATTATAGGCAATCCAGTTTTTGAATATAACGATTAGATTGTTGCCGTGGCATAATGTCTACAAGTTTAGAAATGGACTATTTCCACGTTATCGTTGTATTGCCCATCTTGCCCATGGTATATATTGTAATAAAGTTATGATTTGCTTGTTGTTGTAAAATGGAAATTTCTGTACTATACATTTGCTTAGTTCTGAAGCGCTTATATCGAATAGCAGAAAAGTTACTGTGAATACCGTCTGTTGATCAGCATAAATATGAAGAAGCAAAATGCCAAAGAAAACATGCAATAATAAAATTAAGCAATAAGATAATCTTTTGTAAACAGTGAAATGTAAAACCCAAAAGCTCTTTAAAAGCATCATTTCCAAAGTCTAAAAACAAATATACACTGTCCCACGTTATAACTAAAAGCTTTTTCTTTAAAAAATGGTAAATGATTATTTATGCCCATATAAGGTAATTTAATGGAAAGCACTCATATATTGAAGATAGTAGATAAACAACAATCACCCAATCCTTGATCACAGCTGAATAGCTAATAAAATGGCACAGTTATTCATCCAATCAATTATCACAATAATTAGCTAATGAAATAGCAGAAGTCATTAGCCAATCACCGAACAATGCCCCTACAACCAAACAGCGACCAGCCAATCACAAAAATGTGTCGAATTTTCGCGGATGAGTTCAGACTAAACCCAGCCGTTTATGTACAACTGCATTATTTTTATTTAATCTTGTACAGTTTTTTATTGCTTTGCTAATCACTTCGAAAGACACATAGAACTGTCCCGTTCGACCCAAGCACCTGAAGAAAACGTCGAATCATACAGTGCTCGACTTGTATCCTTGTCGAAACAAGCCTTTCCTACAGCAGGCGAAGAGGTCCAAACGCAAATGGATAATGATCAACTTATACGGGGAGTTAGTAATGACAGAATACGTGAGTTGCTAGTTCCAGTAGAAGAGAAGTCGTTAGCTGAAATGCTAAAATTAGCGGGACAGGAGGAGACGGTGCTGAATAGGATGAGGTCAGCGATAGGCGGTGCAACAGTTGTCCATGTGAATGATCGAGTAGCTACAGGCAAACAATGTGTTGGCGTCGCCAAAAGTGGATCGACAGCAGCGGCCGCAGAAGAACGCGCAGCCACAGCGCTAGAGGAAGAAGAAGCCGAAGTGTCGGAAGCATTAGC
The DNA here is from genome assembly GCA_002221485.1 of Trichinella murrelli. Classification (NCBI taxonomy): domain Eukaryota; kingdom Metazoa; phylum Nematoda; class Enoplea; order Trichinellida; family Trichinellidae; genus Trichinella; species Trichinella murrelli. The sequence continues at coordinate 18,582,306 of CM008133.1, read as the reverse complement.
GGTTAGTGTGGATTGCCGACAGGACATTGAAAAGCTGGTGAACGAGTTTCGCAGAATGCTAACTCGGTCGGTCCAGCTAAAACAGCCGCGAACCCGGACGGCGAATCCTCCTTCCCAACGACTGGCTGAAGCAGTCTGTTGGAAGTGCGGCAGAAGCAGTCACTATCGTCGGTCCTGCCCGTTCTCAAAGACTAGAAGAGAGCGACGTTCACCGAGTACAACCGGTGAGCAGGTAAGAAAACCCGTCATTTGAAGCCGGGAGAAACCTACCCAGAAAACAGCAATATTAAGCGTGAATAAAAAGTGGGCTGTAAAGCTATCGGGGAAGGTAAACGGCCGTAGTTTGAAATTGCTGGTTGACACCGGCGCGGCTATCAGCCTGATCCGAGAAGCTGAACTGAACATGGCCAGTAATGTAAGAATTAGCAAGTACGGAAGTAGGAAAATTGTGGCCGTGAACGGAGAGCGCGTTGAGACTGTAGGTACGGCAGAGGTGGACATTAACATCGGGGACAAGTTACTGAAAAGACACTTAATGATCGTCGCGAGAAGCCTGTCCCACCCCTGTTTACTGGACATAGATTTTCTACGGCCCAGAAGAGCGTTGATAGACCTAGGTGATAACAGAATTAAACTGGGCGAAGTGTGGCTGAAGCTAGAATCATCAAAAACTCAGGAGGACAAAAATCGAGGAGAAGCACAGCAGGAATGTGATATTTGTCTTCTGGAGACGGTCACGTTGCCAGCTCAAACCGAGATGATTTTCACGGGGAGAAGTGACCGCAGGTAGATAGGCAGGGAAGGATTTTTTGAAGCAACACCGAAACTGGTAAACAATTATTCAGTAATGGCTGCATGCTCGCTATCTCGCGCTGCTGGAGGCACCGTTCCAGTAAGGCTACTGAACGGCACCGACAGACTAATCACTTTGTTCAAAGACACTAAGTTGGGAACTTACTCGACGGCATATACCACCACCAGTGCGGGATGCGAAAAAGAACCCCCAAGGACTGAGCCTATGAACAAATATTCAGATCTTATTGACAACATGCTGCAATTGCCTCGAAACATTCCGAATGATATCCGGAAGCAGTTACGTGCACTGCTCTGGAAATACAAGCAAGTTATCGCAACCGACGACTACGACACAGGGAGAACAAACATTTGCAAACACTCAATCAATACCGGTGACACACCGCCCATCAAACAAAACCCAAAACGAATACCTTACCATCAAAAAGAGAGTCCAATGGTTGTTGAATGAAATGTCAAATAATAGGGTAATAGAACCATCATGTGGGCCTTAGTCATCACCGATTGTTCTCGTATAAAAGAAAGATGGATCGTATCGTTTCTGTATGGATTATCGGAAGTTAAACCACCACACAAAAAAGGACGCCCAGCCGCTACCAAAGATCGAGGAGACCTTAGAAACCCTCAGCGGAGCGACTTGGTTCTCAACCTTACACTTTGCCAGTGGATACTGGCAAGTTGAAGTGGCGGACGGAGACAAGGAAAAGACGGCGTTTACTACCACCATTTGAGTTATATCAATTCCAGGTAATGCCATTTGGCCTCTGCAATGCGCCAACCACATTCCAACGGTTAATGGAAACTGTACTATGCGGGTTACACTGGACGACTTGCATGGTGTACTTGGATGATATAATCGTGTTCAGTAAAGATGCAATAGAACACCTGGAAAAATTAGACGAAGTGTTTTCACGGCTGCAAGGAGCCGGCTGAAAATAAAGCCAACCAAGTGTCAACTTTTCCAAGAGAAAGTGAAATACTTAGGCCACATAGTATCACGCGCTGGTGTACAGCCAGACCCTGAAAAGATCAGAGAAGTCGAAGTGGCCTACCCTGAGATGCGCCAAAGAACTGCAGCAGTTTTTTGGTTTGGCATCGTACTACCGACGATTCGTCAAAGGATTTGCCCAGTTGGGAGAGCCACTCAATCGGCTGTCAGAAAAAGGGAAACAGTGGAATTGGACAGACCAGTGTGAAAAGGCATTTGCGTTCCTGAAAACTCAGCTGACAAAACAACCAGTGCTGGCACATCCCAATTTCAAAATCCCATTTGTGGTCGACACGGACGCCACTGGTGATGAGTTAGGAGCTGTACTGTCACAGATCATAGCCGGTCAGGAACGCGTAGCAGCATTCGCTAGTTGCACGCTGAGCAAGTCAGAAAGAAAATACTGTGCGACCAGAAGAGAAATGTTGGCTTTGGTGTGGGAACTAAAGCAATTCCGATGTTTTCTATACGGCAGACGATTCACAGTAAGAACAGATCATGGGAGTTTGATGTGGCTGAGAAATTTCAAACCAGAGGGCCACGTTGCACGATGGCTGGAGCAACTGGCGGAATTGGACTTTGAATTTATTCATCATCCCGGCAGCAAACATCAGAACGCTGACGCGCTTTCCAGGGAGGCATGTAAGCAATGTTGCCAAAACACCTCCACACCTTGCACGGCTGTCAGCAGCATAACGGGAAAACGTCAGAAGTGGGAACCCAGTCCAGTATGGCCGGTATGAAAACCAACCCAATTGGAGAGAGCGCAAGAGAAAGATCAGGACATCGCACAAATGCGCAAGTGGGTGGCAAACAAGACAGTCCCAACCAGGTGCCCGTCTGACAGTAGCAGGGCCCTGCAAAGTCTGCTGTCACAGAAAGACCAGATGATTATAAAAGACGGCATACTATTTCGCAGACGATTGGCAAAACACGCTAATCACAGGGCAGGAGATCAATTTGTGGTACCACAAATACTACGACAAGAAATCCTGCACGGTCTACATAGTGGCCCTGAAGGTGACCATTTAGGAAAAAAGAAAAACCTCTGGAAAGTACGTCAGAGATTTTATTGGCCAGACCTAAGCGAAGACGTAGCTGACTGGTGTAGGAAATGCCAGGAATGCAGTCAGCGAAAAAACGGAAGCAAGCGTCATCAAGGACAGCTGCAACCGCACTCAGCACCGTATCCGATGAGTCGAATTGGCGTCGACATCATAAGTCCATTCCAGCGGACAGAACGGGGAAACAGGTACATTTTGACGGTCCAAGACTATTTTTTGAAATTCTATTCTATCCCATTCTGGACATGACCGCCAACACAGTCGCACGAACATTAGTTAACGAGTTCATATGTCGTTACGGTGCCCCAAAATCACTGCACAGTGATCAAGGACGAAACTTTGAGGCAGCCCTGATTAAGGAACTGTGTGAGACGTTTGACATCCACAAAACAAGAACAACACCTTATCATCCGCAGTCCAATGGGCTAGTCGAGAGGTTCCACCGAACACTGTTAACCATGCTCAGCGCAAGAGCAACAACAGACAGAAGGAACTGGGACCTGATACTCCCAATGACCCTCTTGGCATACCGAACAAGCATCCACGAGTCGACGAAGGCCACGCCTTACAGAATCCTGTTCGGACGAGAAGCCGCTCTGCCGATAGTCGTCATGTACAGATTGCCAGAAATACCTCCGCAAACACCAGCAGAATACATATGGAACTTTAGAAACGATTTAGCGGACAGTTTCAAAGAAATAAGGGAAAAGCTTAAAACAGAGTCGCGACGTCAGAAAAAATGGTACGACAGAGGAACCACTGATTATAAATTTAACATCGATGACAAAGTGTGGCTGGCCACACCAAAGAAGGACAAGTTAGACAGAATGTCGGAGGGACCATACCGCATTCTGCAACAAGTGGGCCAGAATATATATATAAAGTAAGTAAAGTGTCAAGCCCCAGAAAAAAGCTGATCGTCCACGTTGACCGATTGAAACGCTGGTATGGGACAAACCCTAATGCAATGCAGACAAGAGGAAAAACGCCGGAACAGCAAGTAGAAGCAGACAACAACGAGGAACGGTCACATCATGTCATCATCACAACATCGAACCAACCTGAACAAGAAACATCACAGGAACAAGACTTCAGCCGACCAAAGAGAACCATTATCACACCAAGATGGCTGAAGGATTATGTCACGGCAGTCTCACAAACAGTCTGAGACAGACTGCTTTGAAAAAGGGGGGAGGGTGATGTAACGGGTCACTATAGTCATAATTAGTATTACGGGTAAATCATTATGGATCACAAGCCGAGGCGCCACCTATCAACAAGGAAGGAACTCAGCGGAACACTGATTGGCCAGAGGCAGATCGGATAAGGAAGGCGGAAGTGAGAGTTCGCAGTGAGTAAACAAGATCAGTTAGTGTGTTTATCTTGATCAGTGTCGGTGTGCTGTGCTTGTTGAGAAATAAACTTTTAACTCTCCCCATTATGACTCGTTTTGATGACGTTAATAAGAAGGAGCAAAAGGGCGCTACAGAAGCTTTACTGAGCTTCATTTCTTACATTTATTCGAAATAAGTGGGAAAATTTTTGAATTTTATAATCTGATTTATTATTATTGATCATGAAATTTCTTGAGAAATCTTTTCTCAATACCTACTCATCACTATCTAAAAATCCCGTGGTAACAAAGCATTGCTCCTGGTACGAAAACAACGGTTGCACAACGCCAGTTGCACCCCTTGTTTTTCTCAATGGAAAACAATGGAATAGCAATTAAGCGGTCAAAAGGTCGGCGTCCTGTCATATATCTGCCACACCTCTGATGGTCAGTTGCTGAAAAAGCGTCAAAGTGAAATGTGGCTGACAGCGCACCTGTTTGGACTCCGACTAACCTGCACAGTCTAAGGGATTGCGCAACCAAGCCGATTTTTTAATTACTTTTCGATGATCTAGGTCACCAGACGCGGAGTGAGATCAAAAAAAGATATAAATATGAGTGAGGAGGGAGGAGGGAACAAATCACCGAAAAACAACACTGACGAACACCGATACGAAGAACACGGAACCGCCTGAACTATTTTTTCTCGCTATAACATTGTTATATGCTGAATAAATCGAATCTCAGTCACACCCGCTGTCATTGATTCTCTATAAGTAACCTATACAGTCCACTACATAAAGATCTTCAAGTTTGAACGAAAGATTTCTTAACAATTATTGATCATGAAATTATTTATTGTCTTGATATTTGACTTTATTTATTAGCAATAAATCTTTTCCCCTTTAACGCTACTTATTGTTAAAAACGTAGAACGTAGAATAATAAAAACTAAATGTAAGAACCATAGGAGGGTTCTGTGCGCCTGCGATGCTCAAGTACAATTTGCCAGACGTTCGATCGTCAGGCAAATGAGATTGGATGTAGATTATTCTTGGCCAACCTAGTGCAGGTAGTCAAAAAGACGGTCCCGTGGGTGGAATGCAAGCGGATCAAATACACAACGAATACACGTTCGTTTTATTCGACTACGAATAATCAGAGGAACGCACCCCGTCGACAGCAGCAAACAGAGAGTCAATATATAACAGGACCAAACAACAGCACGAGAAATCGATGATTACTCAAACGACAGTGAGTTCGACTAACTTCGATAACTTCTACGGATATAATGTCCGCGGCGCCCGTTCGTAGCCAGATATATAGAGCTCGGGGCCGGCGGCCCCGGCGGGTGGCTCGCTCGAACCGCCAATGAGCGGCTCGCTCACAGCGGGTGAGCTGGCTACCTCTGGCGGCGATCTAAATCACCGTCGGCTTCCAATTAAGCTGTTATGATTTTGGCTCCTTTGATCTTGCGGTAGTCTGTTGTTTCGCGAGCGACGGTCAGTCGGGCGCAGCATGGGGCCTCTCTGACCCCTGTCCGTTGCCGCCAGAACGCGCAGATAGCGATCTGGCCGACGGGGTGCGGGTATTGTTCTCATTTCGCCGCCTTCTGGCCGCCAGCCTCTTGCCAGGTCACACCGACTAGTCGGAACCGTTCAGAACAGAACAGAACGCTGAAGGAAGCACCAATTATTCTCCAAACGTGGGGGTCCTCGTGTGAACAGGCCTGTTGTTGCGCATCGGCAACCCGGTCACCTGCGCCTTCTGCGCTTCGGCTGCCCGCAGCATGGATCCTGGCGCCTCATGCACTCTGCTGGGATCCAAACGCGTTGCTCGATCACGGCTAGCGTCTGATATGCCTCTGTGTGCAGCGTTCCTCAGTGCCTGTGACAGATCAGTGTCTCTGTCCACTCGTGCCTCCCTGGCGGCACCGCTGGGTGACACATGGACACCGGCGTGTCCGGATTCTGTTTTCCCATCAGCTGCTTCTCAGTTACTTCAATCCGGTACGGTTCCCCATCAGCCGGCTCCGCGTCCCCGTGCTCGCTTCTCGCTGATTGACGCCTTCTCACGGAGTGCTGACGGTGCACGCGGATTCGCGACATCCCCGCCGCATTCCCCCCGATCGGCGAAGGCCGGGGTCCCGCGAAGGCGTCGTCCATCGTCGCCGTCAATGCTAACTGTCCTCGTGGGCTCTTCCCTACTTGCGTCGACCGTGGGGTCCGTCCTGAATCCTCATGACTAGGCTGCCGAGCTGTTGGTGGCTCAGCTGGCCATCCGGGACCTGGACGACAATTGTTTTCTGTTGCCCACTTCTTCAGAGCTGCATCACGGTCATCCATGGGGGCTGGGTTACCAACTTCTGAACCGGCGTGGGGTGTGGGATGTGAGATTCGCCTCAGCGAACACGTCTCAGGTGCAGGCTTCGCCTGATCCTTCTCTGAATGCTGACTTTCTGCAGCCGCATGGTAAAGGGTTCCCTGAAACAATGACCGCTCGTTCGTTCAAATTCCACAGGTGGTGGTTGATTGGTCTGCTGATTTGTGCACACTTACAATGTAAACACATACATCACTCAGCAGCAATACTCGCTTATCCCATCAGTAATGCATTCTGATTTTTGAGCCTGAGCCGAATGCCGCAATAGCAGCAAGGCTTCCAAACATAGAAAAAGCAAAATGTGCTTTAACTTCTTTTTGATTATTACTTTTTGTATTATTTATTCATTACTTTCGATATTTTACATCATTAGTGGAAATATTATTAGATAAATTACTTAATTTTTCTGCATAATTTTGTTCACAGCGCCTAGATAAATCACATTATGAAGTAACAAATTCATGTAATTCATTTAAGTAAGAAAAAAATAATTTCAAATAAATTGTAGATGCTTAATTTAAAAAATGTCTTTCTCAACATCTCAATCAATAATCAATCAACTTCATAATGAACTTCAAAAGTTCAATATGGAGCAATTCAATTACTTTCAATTAAGTTTCATTAAGTGAGTGTGAACTCTATTCATTCCAGCTTAATCACAATCAACACCTTATAAGCAGATTTAAAAATATAAACAACATTTTGCACTTATATTATGGCGCAGACACACACATGCATATGCGTACAAACAAATGAATGTATAACATATGCCAGAAATTTCAATGCAAATTTAATGTTGTCAGCTTTTTAATAAAATATTACTCCCTGCACATTGTCAACAATATTTTACATTTTGGAATTTGCTTATTAATCTGTACCATTAATGATAAATGCATTTAATTTGCTGTGCATTCCACAAACAGTACAAAAAGTGAAGTTTATAACGAATTAAAGGTCTCATTAAGTGAATGTAAACTAAATTCATTCCAGCTTATCCACAACAGCACTTTCAGCTGACTTGAAAATACAAATAACATTTTGCACCAATATTATGTCACATGCACACATGCACACACGCACACACGCATGTAATTGCATATATTTATGGAATTGCAAAGTGATTAAAATATTTAAGCATTCAGAGATAAGCGATGCTAAAGATATGTTACATTTTTAAATTGAAAGTGATGATGTTTCAATCATCGTAGAATGGCTATAAACCGCATCACATTCGAGTCGATATTCAATTCATTATATTTTATTTGTTGACATATTTATTATTTTCTTTCTCAAGAGTTTTCTCTATTTTCACTCAATTTATAATACTATTTGTTGTAAATTAAATCGTGCTGCTGTATTATAATACAATTAATTGAATGTCAATATTGTACATAAAATAAAGTTCCAATATAAAACATGAATAATTTAAATCAAAATAATTGAAATTCAAATATTTCAAACCACTCTGCTTACCGAAAAATTTTAGTTATTATGACTAACAGCGTTTATGGCAGAAATAATTGCATGCGCAAAATAGCAACACTCGAATGAGCAGTCAGCTAACGTTGACGTGAACATCAAGCTCGTCGATAAAAGTGAATTTTATTTTAACCCCAAATCTTTTCTTGTCGAAAGCTGTGCAAACTGTCCCGTTTTGTGGATAACATGAACTTGAACTACAGAAGTTCCTGAATTTTGCAGAAAACAACAATAATTACTAATAAACTTGTGAAATGATGTCCTGCGCGTTTTCAAAGGTAATATTCATCTTCTGGAATGCAAAATTTATTTGCCGAACTCCTGATTAACGCGAAAAGATGCGTGAAATTTATCGAGATCTTGTAAAAGGGAATCAATTGTATAACACGCATGAAAAGGTAAATTACATTTAGATACAATGTTAAAGCAATGGTCGCTTCTTGCAATAATATACTTCATATATTGCAAAGTAAGTCTAAGTGAGTTGAATATTTCAATGAAGCACTTAATGTGATGTTTCCTGTTCAGCTGGTCAATTGTTCGTGGATGTCATTGTATATTCCAAAATTGGACGCTACCTGTGTGTTAACTGCAAAAGCAATTCGCCATGAGGACGTTCTTCACATTAAACAGGCATATTGCAGTATGGAAAGTTGTGTAGCTGCTTGTTTCCGGCTTTTACCTTCCTGTAAATTAATCAAATACAGTCCTTTTCCAAAAGTGTGTAATTTATATTATGAAAATGCAACTGGTCATATTTCGCCGCCAATCGATCAGATAGGACAGTCGATGCATCTTCTACTTCACAGCTGTCACGAAGGTATGATACTTATCATTTACGAAAAATTAAATTTTCCATGATACAACAGACAAAACATTTTCCATTTTTTGCAGAATTTTTTAAAGTAAAAATGGAAAATTTATAAATGAATTTTTAAAATCAGGAAATAAACTGTTTGAAATATTCTGGTATTTTATTTAGACATCTCAAACATTCCTGTGGGAATGATACTTCAAAATGTGTATCAGAGGAATAATTCAGCAAAAATACACACACCTTCAACACACAAGAATTGCCACATTTTTAGGTTGCCTTTTGTGGAAAACTTTTATGCTCAGCGCATTCAACTTATTGCAACATCTTCTTTGAAACGCTGTATTGCTTTTTGTGAGGCACCTACACGCACTTCATGCAACAGCGTTTTGTTTTCTGCCCAAGAAGGAACCTGTCTTCTTCTATCTAGAGCTAGAAACTTAACATTATTTGGGGGAATTATACCAACTCTACAAACCTCTGCACTGTTTTTTATTATTTCATCATGTTATAACGGTAAATGAAAATACGATTATCATTTCCAAATTGTCAGAGAATTGATATAAATTTCAGCAAAACCATTAGTATTTAATCCTTAGTAATTACTTGTTATTTACATAATATTTATGAGTATTTGTTACTTTTACAATTATTTAGCAGAATGACATTTTCATTTTTATTATTATGCAATACTGAGCATATTTTCTTTTTAAGATTTCGATTTTCCATATGCGTATTCTATCCCAAGGTTTGGAGAAATAGCCCCAACTGTTTACAATATATTTAATCTGACAGTATCTTTATATCGTGTACATTTTTATGCAACGAAAGCCGGCATTCGCACTGCATTATGGGATACTGTAGATGAAAACTATTGTTTAATGATATGCTTGGAAAAATTTATGGCAGATTATTGTGATGGATACTATTTCTCATATGGTGAAAAGACATGTCTCACTTTTAGTATAAGAAAAAAGTACGCTTTGCCAAACAGCCCACTTAACCGCCGTATAATACAATTTTCTGACGGTAAGAAAGCTACTAAATTTAAAATATGATTTGCATATTAATGTGAAATTCACATAACATGATAGAACCTTTTGTATGATAGTAGCAATTCATTGAAATGTCATTGTGAGTAATTCACTTATTATAATTAAATTTGCACAATGATTTATTCTTAAATATTATAATTATTACACTTTATGACCATATTTGTAAATTTGTAAATTCTCATGAATTATCTTAAAATAAACTGTTATTTCGTAAATTTGTCACAATAAAGAAACAAGTAATTTCACACATGTAATAAAATTAGCTTTGAAAAGCAGTATGCTTGATAAAGTCAGAAGCTGGATGAAACTGTTAAAATTTTTTGTTCTAGATGGAATGCTGATCAACATTGTAAAAGACCTAAGAATGCTTCCACTAAAACATTCAAATCATTTCACCACTGAAGCAAAAGTTTCTTTGTTTCAGTTTAAAGAAATATGCACAGTACAGCATTCAGTTTCTAACGTAATTCCATGGATAAACATTGTTCAACAATATGTGGATATTTCATATTTGAACGATTGTATTCGCATATGCCGCTTTATAAGAAACTTCGGTTTATGCCAGGGTATTGCTTATTCTAAAGAAAGTAAAGTATGCTTCATTGCAGTTCTTGGAGATAATGACGATGAAGTTTATTTAAATGAAGGATTTCATTTTTTAACTCTTAACGATTGCTCAAAAGGTAAGAGAGTTTTAATCGCAACATTGCAAGTTATATTCAAAATTTATTAAATGCATGCATTAAATAGTATGTCTATTTTACGGTATTAAAAATCCAAATAATTCAAGCATTGAAATTAGCAGTTCTTATATTTTGAACAAAATTATTTTACTTCCATAAAAGTATCATTATAAAGATGAATTTCTACTGACGTCAGCTACAATTATAACTTGTTTGTTATTTTTAATTCTTTTGTTTTAGATAGAGAAGACGAACGTGCTGACAACGATCCACCTGAACTGCATGTCTTACCGTTTCTGGATGAAGTTTGTCATGTGGAATTGTATAAGACTTCATTTTTATCCGGTTGGTCAGTTATAATAGAAATACGAAATATTGTTACTCTTCAAGAATGCCTAACAAACTGTGCAGCAGTTATGCACGGAATGAAATGCAGTGCTATTTACTTCATTCATCACAGCTGCTTCCTATTAGAACGAATGATTCAATTTCAAAATCATTTCATCAGAGAAAGTGATTCTGTTTTTGCAGAGCTGCTTTTTTGTGAACCAAACATAAGATAAACAGTGTCTGCATAGTAAAAAATTACGCGTTATCACTCCACGCAATAATTACATTGCATTTCAACTTAAATTAAATCTGATTATTATCAGAATAAAGACAAACTTATAAATATGTATATTGCTGCAGATGTATTTATATCAATCAAACTTACTTTTAAGTGATGAATGAAACAATTCATCTTGACTTTATGCAATTCTAGTTAGTTGGTAACGGTTAGTTTGTAAGGAAAGAACAATCGTGAGTGTCATTTAATTTAATAATATAAAATTTAAATGTTCTTCTAATGCTTATTATTTATTAATGAAAACAGTAAAAACTTCACAAAAATGAACTGCAGCAGTTGTAATTTAATGAAAATGTTTAATGCTTTAAAATGAACAATTTTCAGTAGTCTATTTCTTATTTTTTTACTCAATAAATACCAAGTATTTTATATGAACAATAATTTATTGATAGAATGATAACAATAGCAACGAATATAAATACAAATAATAAAAGAATGAACAGCATGATAATGTACAAGTAACAAAATAATTTGATCTGTCCAATCAGTTTGAGGTGGAAGTGCATATTTGTCAAGCTTTGAATTAAAAAAAGGCAAATCCGATTGTTTACACAATAGAAACAACAACATGATTTTTGTCATAAAAATGAGCTTTTTTCCTTTTTCAAATTTTATCAATGTTTTCAGTTTATTTGACTTTAATATTTGACCGATAGTGTTTATTACAATATATAATTCATATTTGATAGTTTTCTTAAAAGTAAACATTGCGCTCATTTGAATAAGGTTAAATATTTTTCAACATTAGTAGTTATTTAAAATTGGGTTGTATAAATGAAAAACAATAATTTTGCTGAAACAATGATTTTGCCATTGATGGTAAACATTGCCTTTATTTAAATGAAGTTAAATATTTTTCAAAATTTGTAGTTATTTGAAATTGGGATGTATAAATGAAGAACAAAAAATTTGTTGAATCGCTCATTAGTAAACAAAAGTGAATCAATACTTTACTAATAGCGCAGTTATTTTCAATTTAATCTGAAGAAAAAATAAAATTATAATTGTATAAAAGTTGTAATTTACGATTTATATTATTCGTGGTTTTGTTTTAATCTTTATGCAAAGTTATACAACAAACATTTGAACATTAAGCGTATTATTTGAATTTATTCGACCAGCAAATAGGTATAAAAATGAGAATAATTAATGAATAAGAAAATAACTCACGGATTTATTGACGTCAACATTAACGAGGTCATGTTTGAGCAGTGCTTAATAAATGAATAAGCAGCAAAACAGCGAAAAGCAGAAACCAAAAATAAATAAATAAATAGTATATACATATATATGATATGTAGGTATGCCAATAGATGGCAGTTGTTGGAAAAGATGCTGTCGAATTTGACTAATAATAAGAACTATTTGCGCAGCTAAGCGTGCGGTTCTAAATTGATTTTGAAGAAACTATGCAAAAGATAAATTACAAATTGATAAGAAGCGTAAAATGTGATAACAAAATGAACAAGTAACACAAATGTTGTTGTCTATTATTATTATTATACGTATCGTCGATAAGTTTGTTTTATTGAATGCTTTATTTCTGTTGTAACGTTGCTGCCCTTTTCTTCAGAAAAGAAGCTGATTGTTCTATTCAACAATAATAAAATGTTGAATTATTTTGGCTTTTATCCGTTGTTTGTTGTTGTTGTGGTATGCAACTTTTTCATAAATGAAAGTTGTAATATTCCGCCAGCACTTTGGTGCAACAGTGAAAATGTGGCTACAGAATGTTCAGTTTTGGATGCATGCTTATATTACAACACATCTCAGTTGGACAAGAAAATCAAATTGACACTACTTTATGAAACTCTTTGTCCAGATTGTCAAGAGTTTATTTTGAACACTTTGCAGCGATATGTTTGGAAATATGGGCAAGATTTTGTCGACTTCAATTTTATCCCTTACGGCAACGCTAGGCGAACCCAGCTTAACAATACATGGACTATACAATGTCAGCATGGTCCCGTTGAATGTGCTCTGAACAAACTTCACGGCTGTGCTATAAGCAAGCTGGTGTACGTGGGAAAATGGTTTCCGTTGATCGTTTGTTTGGAAGAAGCGGCCAAATTGAAAATGGATCCTGATGCCGCATTCTTACTTTGCAGCAAAAAGAAAAAACTAGACCAAACTTTGTCAATAGCAATATACAAATGCGCAAACGGCGTAGAAGGTGATCTGATTCAGCTTCAAATGGCCGAAATTACCGAAAATGTCAAACCACATCCGCATTATTTTGTTCCTTGGATATTGATTAACGATCTCAGCACAGCACAATTGCAAATCTACCAAAATGGACTTTTTAATTTTTTGTGCGACTGGCACCGCGGTTCTGTACCAAAAGGTTGTGCGGAGTTTACCAATTTGTTTAAACAGCGAAAGAATTTGCAGGTATACAAAGATCAAAAATAATTGATATTTATTTTTCAACAGTTTAAAGTGAGAAAAATTTTTTTAATATAAATGTATAAGAAGCTTCACCGACCTTCATTTCTTACATTCATTCGAAATAAATGGGAAAATTATTCATTTGTAAACGCTGATTTATTATTACTGATCATGAAATTATTTATTGTCTTGATATTTTACATTATTTATTAGAAATAAAATTTTTTCCTTTTAAAGCTTCTTACTGTTCAAAATGTAATATACACGTAGAATAATAAGATCAGAACTACAATAATAGTGTAGCGCTCGTCAGCGCTAAATGGTTTTAGACCATCGCGAAAAGTTAATAGTTTATTAGACAAAGCACAAAACAGCGAAAACAACAATGGCAATATAAGAAAAACAGAATAGCAGCCGCACCGCAGTAGTCACCGGCTTCCCACTTGGCGTTTCTGACTGTTGATGTATTACAAAAAATTTGGCGGGATGTGCCAATAGAATTATTTTCCTCTGACTTCACAATACCAATGGAACGGAACGGGACGGACTAGTGCTCACATTATGCTTACTGTGTGTAAGAACCGTACTGGTTCTGTACGTTCGCGATGCTCAAGTACAATTTGCCAGACGTTCGCTCGTCGGGAAAATGAGAGTGGACTGTATGACGTAGGTTCTTCTTCGCCAACCGAATACAGGGTTGTCCAGAAGACGGTCGTGTATGGTAGAATGCAAGCAGATCGACCCACAACGAATATACGCTCGTTTTATTCGGCTACGAATAATCATTGGAATGCACTCCGTCGACAGCAGCGAACAGAGAGTCAATATAGAACAGGACGAAATAACAGTACGAGAAATAGATGGTTACTGCAACGACAGTGAGTTCGACTGACTTCGATAACTTCACGGATAATACTAATTCGCGGCGCTCGTCCGTAGCCCGATATATAGAGCTCGGATCGGCGGCCCCGGCAGTGGCTCGTTCGGACCGCCAATGAGCAGCTCGCTCACAGCGGGTGAGCTGGCTATCTATGGCGCTGATCTAAATTACCGCGGGCTTCCAATTAAGCTATTATGCTTTCAGCTCCTTTGATCTCGCGATGGTCGTTTGGCGTGCCCGTCCATCTGGCGGCTTCTTCATAGTATTTCTTGACCTGCGACTGGCGCAATGACGTAAGCAGCCATTGTCTGGCGTGCAAACTGTCATCCGCAGCCGCCACACGGGGTCTCTTTGACCCCACCCGGGTATTGTCCTCGTCCTACCCGCGACTTTCGGCCACCAGCCCCGGGCCAGGTCACACCGACTTAGTCGGTGTTGTTCCGTTCGGAACACTGTGTATCCGTTTGTGCTTTAGTCAAATTTATATGCGAAAGAAATGAAAATTTGTTCCTTTTCTCAATTCAATTTTTTTCTCAAAGTGTTTCGTGCATATTTTATAATTTTTTTACTAAAGGCAGGGCACGATATTATACTTTGATAACTAACAATCAGGTTCCAATACTGACTGTAGTTATTCGCGCTTTATTCGTCCTCGTGACGAATAATGCTTTCTCTGGTTCTTTATTTAATTGTGATAACTACTGCGTCCAAGCAAATATCGGTCCTCACAAATTTATTGCTCTCAGCAATAAAACGACAATCAGAGAGAAACAATTTTACTCAACGATCTCAAAAACAACAACGCTCAAGCACACGGTTGAATACACCGCTACTGCTCTCTTCACGAAGTATTCATCAGATCACCGAGTTTTCATCACTCTCTTCTGCTCTTCTTCTCTCATATATATATTTAAATACATTTCCGTGTATATTGACCTATTTGAATTGCTATCTAAAAATAACCTCAATTCCAGGAATTGAGAGTTTCCAATGCACACGCTGGCAATATTAATTTTAGCAGAGAGCAAACATTTGGCCACTGCCAAGTGGTTCCATTTGCCAACATAATCTTTGCCAGCAGTCAGTTGCTAATCATTTGTGTAAACAAGTTATTTTTAGTATCTGAAATAGCTACTAAATGTGCAAATAAATTCTAGTTTCTAGCAATTTTTTTCAATTTGAGTAAGTTTGTTTTTGTTTGTTTCTTAGCAAATATTGTCAAGCAAAACAGTAAAAAAGCGGTGATGCGTGTGTGTAGCAATTAAAGCAAAAACTTTCACACATATCAATCACAGAAGAGAGTGTTTTCAAATTGATGATAAAAATTTTAATTTCTTCCTGTTCGATAACCAAATGACCAACTAACCACTCTAGCTGTTCATAAATATCCTGGCATGTCACAGCAGCATTCATTCATTGAATGCTTTCATTATATGAACTCTTACATACATACATGCATCTCACATCTATGAAAATTGAGAAAGAGACACCGGGGGGATGTTTGTTTCTTCAGCTGTTGGCGCGACCGGATGTCCAGCAAAGAATTAAGAACACAAACACACAAATCAACACTGTTCAAGTATACCATATTCTGAAAGCTGCACGAACACTTCGAATCACCCGTGCACAGTTCAAAGAGGTAAAAGAATAGACCTTCCTCATCTTCGATAAGAAGAAAGTTTGGTTGGTAGATGTACCCGGAAAAAAATGACCAACCAGAAAAATTTCAAATGCTCTTCCATGTGCCAAAAGTGGATGGATATGCTGATAGTAGGGAAGGAATTAAATTAACATTGATTTTAGAAGAATTTTTTGGCTGAACCAATTCGATTTCCTGACAATCATTTATTTTTATATTCGGAAAATTAATAAATTTTTTCAAAAAAAGCGACAAAAAATTTATCAATGGGGTGGGTCATCGTCTACCTCCCTCCTCATCGCCAAATCACCCACTTGCCCGTTTCAAGTTCAAATTTTACTTGAACTGCTTATAGCAAAAATCGCATGTTAATAATAATGAAATTGAGTATTATGTACGTTTTTAATTTTTTTCATGATGCATGCACTTAAATTTAAATTTTAAAATGTGTAAAAATGCTCATTATTATAAAATTAATTTCCTGATAAATAAATATTTCTTTTTTAAAATACTCTCTATTCCAACAAATTTATTTAACATAAAATAGAAATGGCAATATAATAATGTAATACAATACTATATTGGTAGAAACGGGAGGTACAGTAATCCCAGTACTTGCAGATCAACAGTGCGGCATTTTTGAAAACGGCATTTCACAATGGGTCAAAACAATAAAATTTTACAAATCTTATCGTGTGCGGGTTCGTTTCTGGTTGTATCGGTCGGTGTTCTGACCGTACTGACCCACTGAACGCGGTAAAGACAATAGATGATCAGCTAGGTCGATCCTATATAAGGGCTTGGACAAAGCAGACTTAGACTATCAACCATTAATCATCGTTGTCGAGTTTGTTGACGAAACAAGTGTGAGCGTGTGATCAAGTGACGTGCGAGAATCGCAGAAGAAGCTACGATCTTGGCGTTGAGGCAATCATTTCGTTGGAACGAGTTTGTCTTGTCCTAAAGCACAATAAAGTTTGAATATCGACTTGAGATTGTTTTCCTTGTATCGACCAACTCTTCAGCTTTTCTGTGAGTCGATTTGAACTGCGCGCCTGAACATCATAAATAATACAGTCCACTGCCAGTTGGCATAATTGTGTCGCCAACAAATATAATATATAATATAATTGTTCTGGCCGGTCTATTCCTTCCTACTCGATATCTATAATCAAGTTCAAGTGAACTGTATAATCAAACCGCGGTCGACTAATTTGAACCGTTGAGTTCTATCTTCGGTTGTACGGTTCCCGCTTTGAATCCGTGTCGTTTACCCAACGACTTACAACCTATAATCTGTAATGCTTTTAGTCCCGTCTAACGTGATTAGTATTCCACCAGGTCTTTTGATTACAAAGACCCACGAAAATTATCTCAAAAGAGAATACCAACACTTTATATGACTAGAAACAAACTGTACAGACAATGACACGAAAAGGACACACAAACCACAACACACACGACTAAAATTCGCTACTCCACCAACAGTTTGCCCCCACTTGGTCCCACTTCTGTTCCCATTCGGTCCCACTGTTCATTTATTGGTCGTTGACCTCGCTATCTTATTAGACCGTAAAGTCTTTGTCGTATTGGTTTTCCTTGTCTAATTGCTCATTAATTCAAATCTTTCCCTTGTGATTAGCTGTAATATTTTTTCATTTCATTGGTTCAAATATTCCATTTTGGATTACGTAACTTTAATAGTATTGACGTAACATAAAAAATGGAATTATTTATTATTCTAAAATTTTATTGTCTGCTTGAAGTTTTGTCATTCATTGAAATTTTGTTTATTTAAATATATTATTGGTGGTGAAGTTTATACTTTTTCATAATCAGCATTCCCGAAAATAATTTTTATCATTCTAAATTTTATTGTACCAAAGTGACGTTATATCAAATGGGATAGTATTAATTCAGAAAAAACAATACAGAAAATAAGTTAGATAGTGATTTTTATATTCCACTACCCAACAGCACTAACAACAACAATAATAAACAACATATCAGTGAATGACATTAACAAAGTGGGGTTTGGTCGATTTCAGGACAAATTTTCACCGTCTAATTTTACTGGTTGTTGAACTCGCTATTTTATTGGACCTTCGTGCCATTGTCTTATTGGTTTTTCTTGTCTAATTCTTAATTGATTCAAATTCTTCAGTTGTGATTAGCTGTAATGTTCTTCATTTCATTGGTTCAAATATTCCATTTAGGATTACGTAACTTTAATAGTGGTGACGTAACATTAATAATGAAAATATTCCTAATTTGGGAATTGTTTCAAACAAGATTTATAAGTTTTATCATTTATTGAAATTTTGTTTTTCCATTATATTATTAGTGAAGTTTATACTTTTTAGTGATCAACGTTTTTAATAATAATTTTTATCATTACTCTATATTTTATTGTACCAGAGTGACGTTATATCAAATGCGATAGTAATAATTTAGAAAAAACGATACAATACAAAAATAAGTTAAATAGTGATTTTGATTTTTCACTAGTCAAGAGCAGCAACAACAACAGTAAAAAACAGTCAACAACAACAACAATAAACAACATAACAGTGAACAATATTAACAAAGGGGTATCAGAGAGATTTCAAAATCACATATTATTGTCTGTGGATTAAGATTGACGCTGAGGATTGCCGGTTATGCCTGACTTGCGTAAAATAAACCCGTATGTGGGAATATCTTTATCCGTACATAAACAATAGACTGCTGGCACCAGCTTGCCCGCCAAAAAGGTATGAATGGTAAACAGTTTTTGATACCATTGTTGTACAACCTTGAATGTACCATCCAATGTCCAGGTTCGCCTGGTTGCCATCAGTCTAATGTTAGAACCCGTTGCCAATATCAATATATGACTCGATGCACTCTGCCACAGCAAAAAATCTTCACCGGCCATTGTTGTCCTGAATGCGTCAGGGATTTGCTAGTTCCGACGATGTTCAGGCAATTTTAGGTATCGCTTTGACCGATGGCTGTACATCGTGGACTTCATCCGCTTGAAAAGCGGAAAATGGCCAAATGTAGATGGCACGGCGGACGCGGCGGAAACTTCTTCATCGTAAATGGCGAGGATGGATTTTGTTTCTTCCGCGTTTCGTTTTTTCAAAACCGCCTTTTTTCCATTTTGTATGCTAAGTGCTCATCCACTGGGCAGCTTTCGATGTGATCCTTTTGCGTGATCACGTATGTCACATCCATGTTTGTCCATATGACACCCTTGCAGCCTTCTTTGCCCTATACCAAAATAACCTAACCCTTAATAACGAAGGACACACACTGTACATTTAGCGCATACTTTTGAGCAAACCCAATGTTTTTTCTGTTTATTGGTGTATCTCAATTTGTATGTTCTTCCTTGAGAAACAAGAGACGTACTTCCGCCACGATTTGGTACAAAACGCAGCTCAGAAATATCAGCCATTGTGAAAATGTTATCAGAACAGAAAATGATTCAAATAACTCTCGAACGCAAAACACAAAACTCAAACGCAGGACCAAACAAAAATGAATTGGACGGTTTTGAATTCCATTTTTAATAACTGTTGCAAAAATTAGTTTTCATTTCTCATTTTATCTACAATTGAACATCAAGTTGTGATATTCCTTGTGGCACTAATGCCTCTTGTTGATTCTGATAGAATAAAATTAATCACATACAAATGGCGTACAAATGCTAACATCAAAGAACGCGATGTCCACTGCAGAGAGAATTTGAAGCAGCTTTAACTGCTATTCTGCTTGGTGCTGTCCATCGCTTTCATTCCGCTTTCAAAATGTTTTACTTTTATTTATCTGAGTTCATCAGATAAATTTCGTTTTAACTGGCAATTATATAAGATTTATGTATAAGATGCGTTTATCCATTTGTTAAAAATTGCTCTAATACAAAGGGAAAGTCAACAAGTGATAAATTGTCCACAGCTGCAGTTTGAATTAAAACCAGGACAAGCAACTGCTAATTTTTGTTAGCATTGAAATCCTTTTCTGATTTTGCTTTGCCGTTCTCTGAAAATGTTTCTCGTTTGCAAACGAATTTTATCTTTAATCTTTCCAATGTTTCTTTTGCTCCTGTTCACCAGAGTTATTGTTTTCCTTCATATATTTTATTTAAATAAAAAATTAAAAATCTGCAATATTATTTATAAATCAAAAAACAAATTTATTTATATATTTGGTGTAAATTGTAAAGTTTCTGTTTTTGCATTTGAACGAAACCGATTAGTGCGTTGGTGAACACTTAAATTGCTATCTGTTTTCATTTCCATTTGCAACCTTTCAATGTATATATTTCAATGATAACAAAATATTGAAACTTTCCGCATTGCAACTTATTGCTTTTCCGAGTTATCCGAATTACTTTCTGTTCTCTTCATCATTTTCACGATGACTGATATTCCTGTGCTGTGTCTTGTACCGAATCGTGGTGGCAGTATGGCCCTTTTTTTTGAAGGAAGATCATACAAATTGAAATACACGGGCAAACAGAAGAAATGTTGGAGGTGTTCAAAGGTATGCGTTGAATGTACAGCATGCGTTCCTTGTTATTAACAATTACCTTATTTTGGTATAGGACTACAAAGGCTGCAAGGGTGCAGTATGGACAGATTTAGAAGTTACGGCCGTGATCAATCGAAAAGATCACATTGAAACCTGCCAGGTAGACGAGCACCTGGCATATAAAATGGAGAAGAAGGCACTTCTAAAAAAACGAAGTGCTGATGAAATGAAGCCCATCCCCGCAATATATGATGAAGAAGCCTCTGCCGCGTCCGCTGAGCCTTCTACATCCGGCCATTTTCCGGTTTTCAAGCTGGTGCGAGCCACAATGTAGAAACATCGGGCGAAGCGCTTCCCCAGACTTCCTGAACACCGCCATGATCTGGTAATACCAGATCAGTTTAAAACAACGAAGTCTGGGGAAGACTTTTTATTGTGCCAAAGTAACTCCAGGCATATACTGGTATTTGCGACGGGTACCAACATTAGACTGCTGGCAGCCTGTCGAACATGCTGGATGGTACATTCAAGATTGTACCAAAATGGTATCAACAGCTATTTACCATCCATGCCTTTGTAGCGGGCAAGCTGGTGCCAGCAGTCTATTGTTTATGTACGGGTAAAGACATTGGAACGTACGGGTATATTTTTCAAGCTTTAATAGACAAAGCGGCAGTTCTGGAGGTCGACCTTAATCCAGATACCATTATCTGTGATTTTGAAACAGCCCTGATACCTGCAATTCGGGGTTACTTCCCGAATACGCGGGTACAGGGCTGCTACTTCCACTTCTGCCAGGCGGTACATAGGAAAGTCGGTGAGCTGGGATTGAAAACGCGATATCGCCAGCATGAAGAAACAAAAAGAAAGATAAGAATGCTCCTGGCCACCGCTTTCCTCCCTGTACCGCATGTTAATACGGGTGTTAGCCTGCTTGAAGCAGGCACTACGGGTACATTAGCGGCATTATTTCAGTATTTTCGGCAGGAGTGGATGACCGATGAAAGACTGCCGCTTTGGAATGTACATAGTGTAAATATTAGGACAAATAACCACTTGGAAGGTTGGCATAATCGGCTCAACAGAAAAGCGGGTAAAAGTCATAACGGGTTATATGAACTGCTCCAGCTCCTGATAGCGGAACAGGGTGTGATGGACACCCTGATTCAGCAAGTGCTATCAGGAAACGCTACCGTTGGTGACTTAAGACGGGTTAACAGAGTTTATGCTCAAAAGCAACGACGGGTTGCACAATATACGGGTGAATACACCAACGGTAGACGTACGCTGGAGCAGTTCCTAGCAGCTATAATGTATTTAACGCCGGAGCCGATTTAATGCCGCCTTGCAAGTGGTGGATTGTATTTTATTGTGTTGTATTGTATTGCATTGTATTATATATATATATTGTGTAGACGACAGAAGTGGAATCTGTCGTAAACGTATAGAACCTGAGTGTTATTAATAATACGGTAGTTACGGTAGTGAGGTAATAGATAAATTGGCGTGGCTGCTTCCTGTATAGTGTCGTTGCTTACCGTTGTTATAAGTTTGCCTTTAGTGTGTTTTGCTTTCTTTAGTGCGATATTCATCGATTTCTTATCTGATTATCCCCGGCTCAGTGTTATTCCTTTGAGTAAACTGTTTCGACTCTCATTCGAGTTTCTGAACAACAGTTATCGTCTTATAAGTCAGATTGTCTAACGTATTGGACACTCCCGACCTTGCAATAACAATCCAGAAATACAGTCCACTAACATCAGAGACGAGTGACTTGCTGTGTCGCTCGCTATATATTGTGTTGTAATTTCTTTTTACAATCTGATTCTCAAGTTCGTCCCGCAATATTCGATATTACGGGAGATCCCAAGAAAACGGAGGCGGCTGATCTCGCTCAGGCAAGCTAATGCTCTTTGCGCAACAGCAAACAAAATACTGAATTTGGAACTTTATTCCAACATTGGAGTCAATACAGAATCTAATAACCTTTAAGTTCGGGAAATAACACACAAAGCTAAGAATAAACAGGAACTCGATCACACACCAATACGACACACAAGAATACGTTATCAATCGCGCTTACTCCCTTCACCCTTATTACGTCATCACGACTGCAAAAAGCGTCGTTTTCGGTAGCCGATACGGATCTTCAGGCTCAAACGAAATAAGTTTTCAACAGTCTCCCCCCGGATGGACGTAGTCCATCACCATGCTTTTGCTGGCTCTAGAAGCACCAGCAACCGACTCGGTCGTGTCAGTACACCCCGTGCGGTTCGGAGCCGGACGGACCGAACAATGCTGTCACTCCCTGGCAGGAGTTCTGTAATAACTCCCAGCTTCCAGCGATTGCGGGGAACCGTGTCTTCGGTGACAAGCACCAAATCATCGACCTCCGGTGGACGGTCGATCTTCTTCCACTTGCCACGAACATTGAGGGAGACCAAATACTCTTCCGTCCACCGTTTCCACAAGTGGCGCATCAACAGTTGTTGGTGCCGCCAACGTCTGCCAAGATGCCTGGCCCCCGTTCCGCTGGGCGTTCCTCCAGAAGAGGTTGGAAGCGCGGCCAGTTCTCTCCCAATGAGGAAGTGCGCCACAGTCCTTTGGGTCTTCGCTCAAGAGCGTGAGCGGCCGGTTGTTAATGCGAGCTTCCAACTCGCACAAGGTGGTCCGGAGTTCGTCGAAACGAAGCAGGCTTCTTCTGAGCACCTTCCGCAGTGCGTTCTTGACCGACCGGACAAGCCTCTCCCAGTATCCGCCGCTCCAAGGAGCTCTTTTAGTGGTGTCTCCACTGATTGCACCTGCAGGCCAACTCGTTTTGAAACTGTTCAGCGCGCTTGCCGACGAAAAGCGAGCGGATGAACGCATCTGCCTGCTTTAATGTTCGAAAGGGAACGCGGAGAGAAAACTCGTGGTCGTCATGTCGGCAACGATCTCAGTGTGCACTGCGCGAGTTACCATGCAGGTGAAGAGACAGATGTAGACCTTCTTCACGCCGCGATCTTCATCCCGCACATGTAACGGCCCGGCAAAGTCCAATCCTACGTGACCGAACGGAAACGTAGGTTCCACTCGAGCGACCGGCAGTTCACACATCAAAGGCCAGAACGGACGTCCATCTTGCCGTCTGCAGGTGATGCAAGATCTAATGCATCTTTACACCGCCTGACGTCCGCGAATCACCCAATAGCGTCGCCGTAAAGCCGCTAGAGTCTGGTTTACGCCCGCGTGCAACTCGGACTCGTGGGCTCGTCGCACGATGAGCGCCACAATCGTTCCGTCAGGGGGAAGCAACAACGGGTGTTTATGACACCACGGCAAGGCTGCGTTGGTCAATCGAACTCCAACGCGCAGGAGTCCTTCCATATCCATAAATGGGGAGAGTGAAGCGATTTGACTGATCTTTGGCCACTCAGTGGAACCGGATCCAATTCTACGAATCTAAAAGGCTCCTGCTTGGACTCCTCTCACCCACTTCTTCTCTGCCTCTTGCAATTCCAAGAGCGTGAGTGAGTTGTTCCCTCTTCGTTCACCTCGGGGTCTTCTCGCTTGGTCTACCCATCGCCAACAATATGCGGTAACACGAAGCAGCTTGTCCAATTCGGCTGTACCTGGTTGGATCGATCACCATTTGTAGCCCTTGCGCTGGCAACGTGGTGGTCAGCGCAACAGTCGTCCTCCGTTCAGGGTCCGTTCCCCTGGCTTCCTCAGGGGAGACAACGACGCTCAACCGTGGCCATTCACTCTCGGGTTGCTGCAACCAGTCGGGCCCATTCCACCACAAGTGGTCTTTCAGGAGGCTTTCCAACGTACAACCTCGATTCAGTCGATCGGCTGGGTTGTCTGCTGCTGGAACATATCTCCATTGGCTCGGCTTAGTGAGTGTGATTATCTCCTGCACACGGTTCGCTACAAATGTCTTCCACTTTCGTGGATCTCCTTTGATCCAACTTAGGGCGACAGAACTATCACTCCAACAGACTTGCTAGTCGGTCGAGAAGCCCATTTCCTTCGTGATGTACGCCTTCAATCGAGCCGCAAGCAAAGACGCCATCAATTCCAAACGCGGAAGACTCAGGCGTTTGATGGGCGCCACACGAACTTTGGCGAGGACAATGCGGACTTGAGGCACTCCATCACGTGCTTGCGTAAGCAGATACGCTACCGCTCCGTATGCCGCTTCAGCGGCGTCTCCAAACACATGCAACTCAGACCTGCCAACTTGATCCCGGGGAACAGGGACCAACGCACGCTGGACCTGGATGGCAGACAGTCGTTCCAGCTCATCTTTCCAGCTGATCCACTTACCGTTGATCTCGGCCGGTAATGGATCGTCCCATTCGATCCCGGTGAGCCAAAGAGCCTGGAACAGCTTCTTTGCTCGGATGGTGTACGGAGCTACACATCCCAATGGATCGAAAACTTTGGCCGCTAGGCTTACCAATTGACGTTTGGTATCGTGCTGTCCAAGAGGGATCTCTGCTGGAGGCCCGAACGTCAGAACATCAAGCCGGCGATTCCAGTAAAGTCCGAGGGTCTTCCAGAGTCGGCTTGTCTCTAGCGGCGACGTTACTTCCAAGGGCAAGTCGGAGAGAGCTGCAGTGTCGTTACTGGCCCATTTCTTCATAGTAAAACCGCCACTCTTCATAAGGTTGCATAGCTGCCGGATTAAAGTCCGGGCCTGCCCAATCCGGTCACAGCTCGTTGCAAGGTCGTCCACATACAGATCTGACAAAACCTTGTCAGCCAATGCCTTGACCTTGCCATGACTCTGAGCGTGGTGTCGGATCACTCTCATCCCCAGGAATGGGGAACAAGAGAGACCAAAACCAACCCGAGTCAAGCGATGAATCCGAACAGGGCTCTGTGAGCCTGCTGTTTGCCAGAGAAACCGGCACACGTCACGATCCTCTGGCCGAAGGCCTATCTGCAGGTACATCTTTTCGATGTCAGCCTGGATCCCAATTCTGGAACGACGAAACCGGAGCAATATCGCGACCAAATCAGGCTGTAATTTCGGTCCAGGTTCAAGACAGCGATTCAAAGATGCGCCAGTCTTCTCAGCTGAACCGTCAAAAACCACACGGCATCTCTTTCCCAGAGCCGCCTTGGTACACCGCGTGGTGTGGCAAATACCACGTCCTGCCGATGGGGCCGCTTTCGCCTGGAACCTCTTCTGCCCACCCATGATCGAGATATGATTGGATGACGTCAGCGTATTCACGCTCCTTATCCGGATCCCGCGCCAGTCGATGTCTCAAAGATCTGAGTCTTCTCTTCGCCATTTCCAAGTTGTTTGGAAGTGGCGAGGCGCCTGGCTTCCACAACAGGCCGACTGAATATCTCTGCCCATCAAAGCTGACTGATTCTTCAAACCGAGTCAGCGCTGGCTCAGACTTCGCGTCTTCAGTTGCTGGAAGAAATCCAAGTGCCTCCACTTCCCAAAATCGTCTCAAGAGCCGACTCAGACGATCTTCTGTCTGAGCGATGAGGGTGGTTTCCTCGCGATCGACTGCTTGCCGCGTTGTTGGTCCACACACAATCCATCCAAAGATGGTCTCAATCGCTACAGCATCATTAGGACCGCCTCTTCTCACGCCTTGACCAAGCACTTGGAAGTAAGCATCGAGTCCAATAATGATGTCAATCTGAACTCCGCCGGGTGTTATCTCATTTGATGGGAGTGATGGAATGTTATCCTTGCAAAACCAAGGCGTCGGTGTGGCAACGAGGTCGTCGCAGAGATTCGGTAAACTGAGGGCTGTCAATTCAATTCCCTCGTTGAATGGCTCCAAACACTTAGATGGAATAGGGGTGAGACGGAATTGCACGCGACGAATATCTGCGATTCTCACGTGGAGACCATTCACGCCTTTCACCGTCATAGTTCTCGTTGGGCCCTGTAAATCCAACTCATCCGCAACATCGTTCCGGATTATTGATCGCTCTGATCCGGTGTCCAGCAAACAGTTGACCAGTTTCTTTTTCCCTTTCTCTCCGTGCGCCATCGCACGCACGACTGGTAACCTGATTGCGGTCTGACCTTCAGTTGAAGAGAGATGGATTCCGACAGGGGAGGTTCCATCCTCAGATCCATCTTCGACCTTCTCGTTCTGATTCCTAGAGAGCAAGGCCTTTGCTT
The DNA here is from genome assembly GCA_002221485.1 of Trichinella murrelli. Lineage (NCBI taxonomy): Eukaryota > Metazoa > Nematoda > Enoplea > Trichinellida > Trichinellidae > Trichinella > Trichinella murrelli. The sequence continues at coordinate 18,555,500 of CM008133.1, read as the reverse complement.
CAGTGGAATTGATTCCGGGGCTGCTCGCGGCCGATGAAGCTCGTTTGGTGGGTGCCTTGCCTGCAACGACAGCGTCTCCCGCCAATAGAGGATTCCAAAACTGATTGGACTTCCTCTTCTCGCATCTTTCCCTGCGATGTCTTTGAGTAAGGCAAACATTCCATTTTGGATTACGTAACTTTAATAGTAGTGACGTAACAAAAAATGGAAATATTTATTATTCCAAAATTTTATTGTCTGTTTGAAGTTTCGTCATTCATTGAAATTTTATTTAAATATATTATTTGTGGTGAAGTTTATACTTTTTCATGATCAGCATTCCCGAAAATAATTTTTATCATTCTAAATTTTATCGTACCAAAGTGACGTTATATCAAGTGCAATAGTAATAATTCAGAAAAAACAATACAAAAAATAAGTTAAATACTGATTTTTATTTTTCACTACCCAACAGCACTATCAACAACAATAAAAAACAAGTGAACGGCATTAACAAAGTGGAAACAACGAAAAAGGTAAAAACTAAATAATACAATGAAATAAAAAACTAACATAAATAAGCGGTGGCCAGGAGCCTTCATATCTTCTTCCTTGTTACTTCTTCGGTCTATTACCAATTTCCCTCCTGATATATAAATCTGCTCCCATTGTTTGTAAATAAATTTGTTGCCTGTTGAAATTTATCAAGATTCGATGTTAACTTTGGGGTGTAATATCAGAATACTGAATAATCTGTTTGAAAAATCTGGAATGTTGTAGCAACACTTTTAATTTCCGGGTTACAAATGGCACTAATGCTAACATTACGCGTTAGCTCGCAATTTCACTTAATTTTACGCTTGATTTCTCGCATATGCCTTTGTCAAACATTGTTCGCGTTTCTCATCACATCACATTTGTTGCGAGCGATTTTAACATGTGGCAATTTTAACATAAAGGGAAAATGCACAGTTGACAAATTGTTCACAGTTGCAGCTTTTAAGCCTAACCAAAGAGTGACAACGACTAAATTGTTAGCATCTGATTAAGTTCTTGATTTTACTGCGAGTGTTCTATTTAAATCTTTCTTGTTTACAATCTAAGAATTTTACTTTAAGATTTACAAAGTTTCCTTCATTACGAAACAAATATCCATATATATATTTTTTATACATGTCGACGAGGTTTGCTGTTTGTATGAAAAATCCTGTTTGACGTTCATACATTTCATATAAAATACAGTCGAACTTCATTAAGTGCATAAGATTTTGGCCGAAAAAAAATCCCTTTATTTAATTAAACGGTAAAATAATGGAGAAGTGCACGGAAATTCTTTCGAAATTCCATGCTCACTTATAACCAAATGTAATTTGAAATGCAACATCAAAAATATCAGCTACATCATAAGTGCTGCTTTTGAAGCGGAATGTTAAACATTTCGTTACCATTAAAATATATACACTAAAAGGTTGCAAATGGAAATGAGAATAGATGGCAATTTAAGTGTTCACCAACGCACTTGTCGGTTTTGTTCAGATGTTGAAATAGAAAGTTTACAATTTACACCAAATATATAAAACTAAAATTGTTTTTTGAATTGTAAATAATATTGCATATTTTTAATTTTTTATTTAAATAAAATATACGAAAGAAAACAACAACACTGTTCAAAGAAGTCAAAACTTTGTGAAGTTAAAAATAAAATTCTTTGATTGAAAACAAGAAGATTTTCAGAGAACAGTCAGCCTGAAATTAGAAAATTATTTAAATGTTAACAAATTAGCAGTTGCCATGGCTAGTTTTAGCTGACAACTGCAGCTGTGGACAATATATCACTTGTTGATTTTTCCATTGTATTACAATCGCCTTTAGCTAATCATCAAAATATTTTCTGACAAATGGAAAAGCATCTAATGCATAAATCTCATTTAATTGCTAGCTGAAACGTAATTTATCTGATGAACTCAGATAAATAAAAGTAAAACATTTTGAAAGCGGAATGAAAGCGATGGACAGCACGAAGCAGAATAGCAGTTAAAGCTGCTTCAAATTCACTCTGCAGTGGACATCGCATACTTTGATGTTAGCATTCGTGCGCCATTTGTGTGTGATTAATTTTATTCTGTCAGTATCAACAAAAGGCATTTGTGCCACAAGGAATATCAGAAGTTGATCTTCGATTGTAGATAAAATATGAAATGAAAACTAAATATTGTTGCAAAATGGTTATTTAAAATGAAATTCAAAACTATCCAATTTATTGTCATTTTTGGTGTTGCGTTTGCGTTCAGTGCTTTGCGTTCCAGAATCATATTCTATTCTGTTCCTTGTTATGGCTGATGTCCCTGAGTTACATCTTGTACCAAATCGTTGCGGGATTTGGTCCAATTCGGTGGTATGGTAGGCAGGATATATAAATTAAAACGTGCCGGCAAACAGAAATATTGGAGGTGTTCAAAAGTATGCGCTGAAAATACAGCATGTGTTCCTAGTTATTAGCAATTACGTTATTTTGGTATAGGATACAGAAGGCAGTGGGGGTGCAGTGTGGACAGATTTAGAAGTTCCAGCTGGGATCGATCGAAAAGATCACGTTGAAACCTGCCGGATAGATGAGCACCTAGCCTATTTAGACTGATGGCAACCGTAAAAACTTGGGATACGAATAGTACATTCAAGGTTGTACCTCAATGATATCAATAACATTTTACCATCCATGCCATTGTGGCAAGTAAGCTGGTGCCAGTAGTCTGTTGCTATGTACGGTTAAAGATATTGGCAAATAAGAGTTTATTTTTCAAGCTTCAATAAACAAAACGGCGGTCCTTAGCGTCAATATTTATATACAAACAATAACTTGTAATTTTGAAATCGCCACTTTGTTAATGTCGTTCACTGATATATTGTTTATTATTGTTGTTGTATGTGCTGTTGGGTAGTGAAAAATAAAAATCATTATTTAACTTCTTTTTTATATTGATTTTTCTGAATTATTACTATCGCATTTGATATAACGCCACTTTGGTACAATAAAATATAGAGTAATGATAAAAATTATTTTCGGGAATGCTGATCATGAAAAAGTATAAACTACACCACAAATAATATATTTAAATAAACTAAATTTCAATGAATGACGAAACTTCAAACAGACAGTAAAATTTTGGAATAATAAATATTTCCATTTTTTATGTTACGTCACTACTATTCAAGTTACGTAATCCAAAATGGTATATTTGAACCAATGAAATGAAAAAATATTACAGCTAATCACAAGGGAAAAATTTAAATCAATGAGCAATTAGACCAGGAAAACCAATACGACAAAGACTTTACGGTCTAATAAGATAGTGAGGTTACGGTCTAATAAAATAGCGAGGTCAACGACAAATAAATGAACAGTGGGACTGAATGGGAACATAAGTGGGACCAAGTGGGGGCAAACCCCATGCATATGCGTACAAACAAGTGAATGTATAGCATATGCAAGAAATTTCAATGCAAATTTAATGATGTCAACTTTTTAATAAAATATTACTACCTGCATATTGTCAACCATATTTTACATTTTGGAATTTGCTTATTAATTTGTATCATTATTGATAAATGCATTTAATTTGCTGTGCTTTCTACAAACAGTACAAAAAGTGAAGATGATAATAAATTAAAGGTCTCATTAACTGAATGTAAACTGATTTTATACCAGCTTATTCACATCAGCACTTTCAGCTGACTTGAAAATACAAATATCATTTTGCACCAATATTATGTCACATGCACGCATGCACACATGCAGACGCATGTAATTGCGTACATTTATAGAATTGCAAACTGATTAAAATGTTTAAGCATTCAGAGATATGCTACGCTAAGAATATGTTACCTTTTTTATTCGAAAGTGATGATGTTTCAATCATCGTGCAATGACTATATACCTCATCACATTCGAGTAGATATTTAATTCATTATATTTTATTTGTTGACATATTTACTATCACGTTTTTCAAGAGATTTCTCTATTTTCACGCAATTTATGACAGTGTTTGTTATAAATTAAATCGTGCAGCTGATTTTAATACATTTAACTGAATATCAATATTGTAATTAAAATGAAGTTCCAATATAAAACATGAATAATTTAAATCAAAATAACTGAAATTCAAAAGTTACTCTGCTCGCGTCACAATTTCAGTTATTACGACGAACCGTGCTTATGGCAGAAATAATTGCATGTGCAAAATAGCAACGCCCTGCTGATGTGTCAACTAACGTTGGCGTGAACATCAAGCTCGTCGATTAAAGTGAATTGCTTTTCAGCATGAACAGTTTTCTTGCAAAAAGCTGTACAAACGTATCACTGTCCCTGGATAACATAAAGTTGACCATCTGTTGTTCTTGAATTTTGCAGAAAACAACAACAATTACTAATAAACTTATAAAATGATGTCCTGCGCGTTTTCGAAGGTAATATTCATCTTCTAGCATGCAAAATTTATTTGCCGAACAACTGATTAACGCGAACAGATGCGTGAAATTTGTCGTGATCATGTAAACCAGACTCAATTGTATAACACGCAAGAAAAGATAAATTACATTTAGACACAGACAATGTTAATTCAATGGTCGCTTCTTGCAATAATATTCTTCATAAATTGCTACGTAAGTCTAAGTGAGTTGAATCTTTCAATGAAGCATTTAATGTGATGTTTCCTCTTCAGCTAGTCAATTGTTCCTGGATGTCATTGTATATTCCAAAATTGGACGCTACCTGTGTGTTGGCTGCGAAAGCAATTAGCCATGAGGACGTTCTTCACATTAAACAGGCCTACTGCAGTATGGAAAGTTGTGTAGCTGCTTGTTTCCGGCTTTTACCTTCCTGTAATTTAATCAAATACAGTCCTCTTGCAAAAGTGTGTAATTTGTATTACGAAAATGCCACTCGTCATATTTTGCAGCCAATCGATCAGATAGGGCAGTCGATGCATCTTCTACTGCACAGCTGTCACAAAGGTATGATACTTATCATTTACGAATAATTAAATTATCTGTGATACACTGGACAAAAAATTTTCCATTTTTTGTAGAGCTGTTTAACTTAATAAAATCTGGAAAATTTATAAATGAATATTTAAAATCAGAAAATAAACTGTTTGAAATATTCTGGTGTTTTATTTAGACATTTCAAAGATTCCTGCGGGAATCATAGTTCAAAGTGAATATCAAAGGAATAATTCGGCAAAAATACACACACCTTCTACACACAAGAATTGCGAGTTTTTTGGGATGCCTTTTGTGGAAAACTTTTATGGTCAGCGCATTCATCTTATTGCAACATCTTCTTTGCAACGCTGTATTGCTTTTTGTGAAGCACCTACTTACACTAAATGCAACGGCGTTTTGTTTTCTGCCCAAGAAGGAACCTGTCTTCTTCTATCTCGAGCTAGAGACTTACCATTACTTGGGGGAATTATACCGACTCTACAAACGTCTGCACTGTTTTTTATTATTTTAACATGTTACAACGGTAAATAAAAATACGCTTATTTCCAAACGGTCAGTGCAATGATAAAAATTTCAGTATAATCATGAGTATTTAATCCTTAGTAATTACTTGTTATTCGCATAATATTTATGAGTATTTGTTATTTTTACAATTATTTAGCAAAATGACATTTTTATTGTTATTATTATGCAATACTGAGCATATTTTCTTTTTAAGATTTCGATTTTCCATATGCGTATTCTATCCCAAGGTTTGCAGAAATAGCCCCAACTGTTTACAATGTATTTAATCTGACAGTATCACTATATCAGGCAGATTTTTATGCAACGAAAGCCGGCATTCGCATTGGATTATGGGAGACTGTAGATGATATGTACTGTTTAATGATATGCTTAGATGAATTCTTGGCAGATTACTGTGATGGATACTACTTTTCATATAGTGAAAAGACGTGTATCACCTTCAGTATAAAAAAAAAGTACGCTTTGCCAAATAGTTCACTGAACCGCCATATAATACAATTTTCTGACGGTAAGAAAGCTATTAAATTTAAAATGTGATTTGTATATTAATATGAAATTCGCATAACATGATCGAACTTTAGTATGATAGCCAGTGTGAGTAATTCACTTATTATAATTAACTTTGCACAATGACTTGCTTTTAAATACTATACTTGATACATTTTATGAGTATAGTTATAAATTTGTAAATTCTTGTGAATTATTTTAAAATAAGTTGTGATTTCATAAATTTGTCATAATGAAGAAACAAGTAATGACACACTCTAGTAGTAAAATTAATTATGAAAAGAAGAATGCTTGATAAAGCTAGAAGCAACATGAGGCTGTTAAAATTTTTTTGTTCTAGATGGAATGCTGATCAACATTGTAAAGGACCTAAGAATGCTTCCACTAAAGCATTCAAATCATTTCACCACTGAAGAAAAAGTTTCTTTGTTTCAGTTCAAAGAAATATGCACTGTGCAACATTCAGTTTCAAACGTAATTCCATGGATAAACCTTGTTCAACAATATGCGAATATTTCATTTTTGAACGATTGTATAAGCATATGTCGTTTTATAAGAAACTTCGGATTTTGCCTAGGTGTTGCTTATTCTAAAGAAAGTAAAGTATGCTTCATTGCAGTTCTTGGAAATAATGACGATGAAGTTTATTTAAACGAAGGATTTCATTTTTTAACTCTTAACGATTGCTCAAAAGGTAGGAAAGTTTTAATCGCAACATTGCAGTTTATATTCAAAATTTATTAAATGCATGCTTAAATAGTATGTAAATTTTACGGTAGTAAAACTCAAAATAATTGAAGCATTGAAATTAGCAGTTCTTATATTTTGAACAAAATTATTTTGCTTCCATAAAAGAATCATCATAAAGATGAATTTCTACTGACGTCAGCTACAATTATAACTTGTTTGTTATTTTTAATTCTTTTGTTTTAGATAGAGAAAACGAACGTGCTGACAACGATCAACCTGAACTGCATGTCTTACCGTTTCTGGATGAAGTTTGTCAAGTGGAATTGTATAAGACTTCATTTTTATCCGGTTGGTCAGTTATAATAGAAATACGAAATATTGTTACTCTTCAAGAATGCCTAACAAACTGTGCAGCAGTTATGCACGGAATGAAATGCAGTGCTATTTACTTCATTCATCACAGCTGCTTCCTATTAGAACGAATGACTCATTTTCAAAATCGTTTCTTCAGACAAAAGGCTTCTGTTTTTGCAGAGCTGCTTTTTTGTGAACCAAACATAAGATAAACAGTGTCTGCATAGTAAAAAATTACGCGTTATCACTACACGCAATAATTACATTGCATTTCAACTTACATTAAATCTGATTATTATGAGAATAAAGACAAACTTATAAATATGTATATTGCTGCAGATGTATTTATATCAATCAAACTTATATTTGGGTGATGAATGAAACAATTCATCTTGACTTTATGTAATTTTAGTGCAATAAAGGCGCAAGGATATACCCTTCTGTGCACATTTTGTAATTTGCAGGGAAGACCTCAACTTATGGAGAGCACGGACTAGAATTTAATGACTCGGACTTTAGCTAACTTGAAGCTCCGCACCATTGAAGTTTTCCAATAATAAAGTGTGAAGGCATCTGCTGCACAGCCCACTCACGTTTGGTAATTAATCCACGGATAGCTTTGTGGGAAATGCGCGGGTGCATCCAGCTATCAAAGCAGCTGCTCTCAATTGTTGCAATCGACTGTTCGACTTAACAATTTTGCGGATCAATTGCTGGTATAAAACAATGCTATTTACTTTGAAAGAGTTTGTTTTGTGCCGTAAACGGTTAGTTTGTAATAGTAGAACAGTCATGAGTGTTATTTAATTTAATAAAATAAAATTTAATATTCTTCTAATGCTGATTATTTATTAATGAAAACGGGAAAAACTTCAAAAGAAATGAACTGCAGCAGTTGTAATTTAATGAAAACGTTTAATGCTTTAAAATGAAAAATTTTCAGTAGTCAATTTCTTATTTTTTTACTCAATAAATACCAAGTATTTTATATGAACAATAATTTATTGATAAAATATTTACAATTGCAACAAATATAATTACACATCATAAAGGAATAAACAGCATGGTAATGTACAAATAACAAAGTAATTTGATCAGTCAAATCAGTTTAGTTTGAAAGTGCATATTTGGCCAGTTTTGAATTAAAAAAAGACAAATTTGATTGTTTACACAATAGAAACAACAACAGCATATTTGTCATAAAAATCAGCTTTTTTTCTTTTTCAGATTTTATCAATGTTTTCAGTTCATTTCACATTAACATTTAATCGATAATGTCTATTACAATATATAATTCATATTTGATAGTTCCATTGATAGTAAACATTGCCTTTATTTAAATGAAGTTAAATATTTTTCAAAATTTGTAGTTATTTGAAATTGGGATGTATAAATGAAGAACAAAAAATTTGTTGAATTGCTCATTAGTAAACAAAAGTGAATCAATACTTTACTAATTAGCGCAGTCATTTTCAATTTAATTTGAAGAAAAAATAAAATTATAATTGTATAAAAGTTGTAATTGTCAATTTATATGATTCGTTGTTTTATTTTAATTTTTATGCAAAGTTATAAAACAAACATTTGAACAGTAAGTGTATTATTTGAATTTTTTCGTCAGCAAATAGGTATAAAATTAAGAAAAATTAATGAATAAGAAAATGACTCACGGATTTATTGACGTCGCTATTAACGTGGTTATGTTTAAGCAACAAAACAGCGAAAAGCAGAAACCAAAAATAAATAAATAAATAATATATACATATATATGATATGTAGGTGAGCCAAAAGGTAACAGTTGTTGGAAAAGATGCTGTCGAATTTGACTAATAATAAGAACTGTTTGCGCAGCAGAGCGTGCTGTTCAAAATTGATTTTGAAATAACAATATGCAAAAGATAAATGACAAATTGATAAGAAGCGTAAAATGTGATTACAAAATGAACAAGTGGCATAAATGTTGTTGTGTATTGTTATTATGTGTATCGTCGATTAGTCTGTTTTATTGAATGCTTTATTTCGATTGCAACGTTGCTACCCTTTTTCCTCAGAAAAAAGCAGCTTGTTTTATTGAAGAATAATAAGATGTTGAATTATTTTGGCTTTTATCCCTTGTTGTCTGTTTGTTGTTTGTTGTTGTGGTTTACAACTTTTTTATAAATGAAAGTTGTAATATTCCGCCAGCACTTTGGTGCAACAGTGAAAATGTGGCTACAGAATGTTCAGTTTTGGATGCATGCTTATATTACAACACATCTCAGTTGGACAAGAAAATCAAATTGACACTACTTTATGAAACTCTTTGTCCAGATTGTCAAGAGTTTATTTTGAACACTTTGCAGCGATATGTTTGGAAATATGGGCAAGATTTTGTCGACTTCAATTTGATCCCTTACGGCAACGCTAGGCGAACCCAACTTAACAATACATGGACTATACAATGTCAGCATGGTCCCGTTGAATGTGCTCTGAACAAACTTCACGGCTGTGCTATAAGCAAGCTGGTGTACGTGGGAAAATGGTTTCCGTTGATCGTTTGTTTGGAAGAAGCGGCCAAATTGAAAATGGATCCTGATGCCGCATTCTTACTTTGCAGCAAAAAGAAAAAACTAGACCAAACTTTGTCAATAGCAATATACAAATGCGCAAACGGCGTAGAAGGTGATCTGATTCAGCTTCAAATGGCCGAAATTACCGAAAATGTCAAACCACATCCGCATTATTTTGTTCCTTGGATATTGATTAACTATCTCAGCACAGCACAATTGCAAATCTACCAAAATGGACTTTTTAATTTTTTGTGCGACTGGCACCGCGGTTCTGTACCATAAGGTTGTGCGGAGTTTACCAATTTGTTTAAACAGCGAAAGAATTTGCAGGTATACAAAGATCAAAAATAATTGATATTTATTTTTCAACAGTTTAAAGTGAGAAAAATTTTTTTAATATAAATGTATAAGAAGCTTTAATGAGCTTTATTTCTTACATTCATTCAAAATAAATGGGAAATTTTTCATTTTTAAACGCTGATTTATTATTATTGATCATGATATTTTTGATTGTCCTGATATTTGACATTACTTATTTGAAATAAAATTTATTTCCTTTTAACGCTACTTACTATTCAAAATGTAATATACACGTAGAGTAATAAGAACTAAACAACAATAGTAGTGTAGCGCTCGTCGGCGCCAAATGGTTTCAGACCGTTGCGAGAAGTTAATAGTTTATTAGACAAAGCACAAAACAGCGAAAACAACAATGGCTAAATAAGGAAAACGGAATAGCAGCCGCACCGCAGTAGTCACCGGCTTCCCATTTGGCGTTTCTGACTGTCGATGTTCTACAAAAATTTTGGCGGGATGTGCCAATAGAATTATGTTCCATTGACTTCACAATAGCAACGGAACGGAACGGGACGGACTAGTGCTCACATTATGCTTACTGTGCATCCGTTGTCCTTTAGTCAAAGTAAGATGCGAAAGAAAGGAAAATTTCTACCTTTTTCATATCATTTCCTTTCTTCAAAAATGTTTCGTGCATATTAAAAAAATTTTTTTTATTTCGAACATGTTTCTTTTTGTTTGTTTCTTAGCAAAAATTATCAAACAAGACAGCAAGAAAGCGATGATGCGTGTATGTAGTAATTAAAGCAAGAACTTTCACACACATCAATCACAGAACAGAGTGTTTTCAAATTGATGAAAAAATTTTAATTTCGTCCGATTCGATGACCAAATGACTAACCAACCACTCTGACTGTTCATAAATATCCTGGGATGTCACTGCAGCATTCATTCATTAAATGCTTACGTTATATAGACTCTTACATACATACATGCATTTCACATCTATGAAAATTGAGAAAGAGACACCGGGGGATGTTTGTTTCTTCAGCTGTTGGCGCGACCGGATGTCCAGCAAAGAATTAAGAACACAAACACACAAATCAACACTGTTCAAGTATACCATATTCTGAAAGCTGCACGAACACTTCGAATCACCCGTGCACAGTTCAAAGAGGTAAAAGAATAGACCTTCCTCATCTTCGATAAGAAGAAAGTTTGGTTGGTAGATGTACCCGGAAAAAAATGACCAACCAGAAAAATTTCAAATGCTCTTCCATGTGCCAAAAGTGGATGGATATGCTGATAGCAGGGAAGGAATTAATTAACATTGATTGTAGAAGAATTTTGTGGCTGAACCAATTCGATTTCCTGACAATCATTTATTTTTATATTCGGAAAATTAATAAATTTTTTCAAAAAAAGCGACAAAAAATTTATCAATGGGGTGGGTCATCGTCTACCTCCCTCCTCATCGCCAAATCACCCACTTGCCCGTTTCAAGTTCAAATTTTACTTGAACTGCTTATAGCAAAAATCGCATGTTAATAATAATGAAATTGAGTATTATGTACGTTTTTAATTTTTTTCATGATGCATGCACTTAAATTTAAATTTTAAAATGTGTAAAAATGCTCATTATTATAAAATTAATTTCCTGATAAATAAATATTTCTTTTTTAAAATACTCTCTATTCCAACAAATTTATTTAACATAAAATAGAAATGGCAATATAATAATGTAATACAATACTATATTGGTAGAAACGGGAGGTACAGTAATCCCAGTACTTGCAGATCAACAGTGCGGCATTTTTGAAAACGGCATTTCACAATGGGTCAAAACAATAAAATTTTACAAATCTTATCGTGTGCGGGTTCGTTTCTGGTTGTATCGGTCGGTGTTCTGACCGTACTGACCCACTGAACGCGGTAAAGACAATAGATGATCAGCTAGGTCGATCCTATATAAGGGCTTGGACAAAGCAGACTTAGACTATCAACCATTAATCATCGTTGTCGAGGTTGGAGACGAAACAAGTGTGAGCGTGTGATCAAGTGACGTGCGAGAATCGCAGAAGAAGCTACGATCTTGACGTTGAGGCAATCATTTCGTTGGAACGAGTTTGTCTTGTCCTAAAGCACAATAAAGTTTGAATATCGACTTGAGATTGTTTTCCTTGTATCGACCAACTCTTCAGCTTTTCTGTGAGTCGATTTGAACTGCGCGCCTGAACATCATGTTGATGAAAGGAACAATTCATGTTGAAACATGATATTCAATATACTGTAGTAACGAATAGATAAAAAAAGTGTGTGCGTGTCTGTGTGTGTTTGCAAAATATACCTTGTGTTTTTAATAAACTCATTTCCGTCACTTTGTTTGTTGTGCTTCTTTGACTCCTTTCTCTAGCAACTGTGTTTGTGTTATTTGATCTTACATCTGTTGTCTCGATTTACGTGATAATACAGATCAAACTCAGCAAACCTCAACAGGTTATGGGCCCAGACCACGTAGCATCTGCGCTGAAGATCTGAATGGTAAATCGTTGAGATAACTGTATGATGGATTTCAAGTTCCAAGTTGACAAACTTGAAAGTTCAAATAACTGGAGTCGCTGGAAAAGGCAAATTCAGCTTGTGCTGCGTCATCATGCTGTTCTTGAAGTCGCTACTGGTAAGAAGGTAGCCCCGATGGCGCCACCTGCTGGCAGTAATGCTGAGAATTTGAAAAAGCATGAAGAGGCACTGAAGGCTTTTGAAAAGGAAGACACTCTTGCCCAGCTTATTCTTGTCAGTTCAATGAACGATGCCAATGTTGAGCTGACGGCCACATCTAAATCTTCAGCGGAAATTTGGCAGAAGCTGACCGCTGTGTATGAACAGCAGTGTGGATAGACTGATGGAAGAGTTCTTCAAATGTGCAAAAGCTGAAACGGAAGACATGGCAAGGTATGTCACCAGGCTACAGAAGCTTTTCTCAGATTTGAATGATGAACTGGAAAGACTGACTGGCACTCAATTGCCTGATCTGCTGTTAATGAGCAGAATTATGTCAACGCTGCCTCAAGACTACTTTGAGTTTAAAACCGTTTGGGAAAGCGTGCCTGTTGGCGAACGCTCTGTTAATTTGTTGATAGAGCGCCTACGGCTAATCGAGATGCGACTCCCTGAAAAGACGACCGACTCATCAGTTGCGTTGACGGTGAAAACAGAAACCAAAGAAAATGTCAAAAAGGACAGAAGAAAGTGTTTCAAATGTCATCGTATTGGACATCTCGCCAAAAATTGTACGATGAAAACAGTGAGGAATGCGGGGCAGTCACAGCAGTCCTTTGGTGGCGAGAGTTTCTTTTGTTACCACGCTGAGGACAACAGAAACACTTGTAGAATGTGGCTAGCCGACTCTGGTGCCTAACAGCATATGACATGTAACAAGGAATATGTTGAACCATAGTAATACAACAATTGCAACTTCAATGTTTAGTCAACCCGGAAGTCAGTTTAACTTTAATATTGAAAAACAAATTTAATACACTTTACACAAAATGTATAATCACAAATTTTTATTTTAAACAAAATTCCAGATTTATTTTTTATTTAAATGAACCATAAGAAGAAAAACAATAACTCTTGTGAAGAGGAACGAAAGAAACATTGAAGAGAATGAAGATAAAATTCTCATCCAAACTTGAAATATTTTCAACAAACAGAAAATATGTCGATGCTATAACATTCAGCAATTACCACTCCTAGTTTTAGCTGAAAACTACAGCTGTGGACAATTTATCAATTGTAGATTTTCCCTTTGTACTTGAATAGCCCTTAGCTGCTCTTCAGAAAAATTTCTGACAAACGGAAAAGCATCTTATGCACAAATCTCATATAATTGCTAGGTAAAACGTAATTTATCTGATGAGCGAAACAACTGTTGGTTGACATTCTTTGAAAAAGTATTTATCAACGCGGAAAAAAGCGGAAAAAAGCGATGAACAGCACCAAGCAGAAAAGCTGTTAAAGCTGCTTCAAATTCACTCTGCAGTGGACATCGCATTGTTTGATGTCAGCATATGTGCGTCATTTGTCTGTGATAATAATCTTCTGTCAACATCAACAAAAGGCGTTAGCGCTACAACGAATATCACAAGTTGATCTTCAATTGTAGATAAGATGAGAAATGAAAATTAAATGTTGTTCAATGATTATTTAAAATGGAATTTAAACCGTCAAATTTATTTTCCTTTTTGGTCTTGCGTTTGAGTTCAAGGCTTAGCATTCGAGGGTTATTAGCTGATGAGCAAAACAAGATCAGACATCATCATCTGAAATTTGGCTGCTGAAATTCTGATGGATACGAGTTTCTGGACTGGACGGAAATGAACAGAAATTAGACGCGGAAATGGATTCCTAATACTGGAGTAAGCGAGAAGTGAACTGTGAAGCAGGAAGTAAAATGCTGTTGGGCATAAAGCTTGACGCAGCTAACTCAGCTAAACAAGTCAAACGGAACGGTGCATAAGCTATTTAAAAGAAAATTCAAGACTGCAAATGCTATTTTATTATGTGAACAATGAAATGTAAAACTGAAGAATCATTAATGTTATTGACTAAGATAACCACTTATTTAAAGCCACATTCAAATATTGCAAGACATCTTGTTAAATGCTCTTCTTAACAACATACGCAAACAATATGCAAATATGAAAAGTTAAACATTAGTTTTAAGCATATTAACTTTTTTATTGCTATATTTCCTCTAACGAAACAAAAGATAACTAACAACATATATTAAAAAGCTGTGTTTCAAAAATAGTAAATGCTTTTTTTGTCCATATAAGGTAATTTAATGGTAATGCACCCATATTTGGAAAAGAATTGATAAACAACAATTACCCAATCCTTGATCAAAGCTTAATAGCTAATCAAATGGCACAGTTATTCACCCAATCACTTATCATGATGATTAGCTAATAAAATAGCAGAACTCATTAGCCAATTATTGATCAATCGTGTGCAACCTATCAGAGTACAGCCAATCACAAAAAGGGGCGGAGTTTGGGGTAAATGGGACGCGGATGTCAGACTAGCCCGGCATTGATATTTGGCTGGAAATTGGTGAGTTTCAGGCGCAAGTTCCAGGTTTTCCAGGTTCAGTCTGTTCCTTTGCTTTGATAAAATCGCATTTACCAATTCATCTGATGTGACGAAAGACGGGAAAATATCTGACAAAGGTCTATGCAACACACTTATCAAACTCTTAGAACAAAGCCGTATTTTGTCTAACTGGCGGAAACAAGCGTTAAACGACCAGTAAGAAAAGGTGGTGAAAATTTAGCTTGAAGTCAAAAATACTCTTAGCATCACGCAAAATTAATTTCTGGTACTGTTTGTTGATAGTTCAGAAAAGTATAAATTATTGTTACAAAATAGTTCTCGACGAAATAAATTACTCAGATGGGATTTCAAAGTTCATATTCGATCTTGAAGTTCATCCACCCCCATTCGACGCCTAAGACTTTATCGACCCCCATTCGACCATTAAGCTTTTATCAACCCCTTAGAGAGTCCCATCGACCCCAAGGGGTCAATATCGACCACTTTGGCTACCCCTGGTCTAAATCAATGATCAATCAACTTCATACTGAACTTCAGAAGTTCGATATGGCGCGATTCAATTACTTTCAACTAGGTTTCATTAAGTGAGTGTGAACTCTATTCATTCCAGCTTAATCACAATCAACACCTTATAAGCAGATTTAAAAATATAAACAACATTTTGCACTTATATTATGGCGCAGACACACACATGCATATGCGTACAAACAAATGAATGTATAACATATGCCAGAAATTTCAATGCAAATTTAATGTTGTCAGCTTTTTAATAAAATATTACTCCCTGCATATTGTCAACAATATTTTACATTTTGGAATTTGCTAATTAATCTGTATCATTATTGATAAATGCATTTAATTTGCTGTGCTTTCTACAAACAGTACAAAAAGTGAAGTTGATAATAAATTAAAGGTCTCATTAACTGAATGTAAACTAATTTTATACCAGCTTATTCACATCAGCACTTTAAGCTGACTTGAAAATACAAATAATATTTTGCACCAATATTATGTCACATGCGCAAACGCACACACACATGTAATTGCCTACATTAATAGAATTGCAAACTGATTAAAATGTTTAAGCATTCAGAGATATGCTACGCTAAGAATATGTTACCTTTTTTATTCGAAAGTGATGATGTTTCAATCATCGTGCAATGACTACAAACCTCATCACATTCGAGCAGATATTTAATTCATTATATTCTATTTGTTGACATATTTATTATCACGTTTTTCAAGAGTTTTCTCTATTTTCACGCAATTTATAACAGTGTTTGTTATAAATTAAATCGTGCAGCTGATTTTAATACATTTAACTGAATATCAATATTGTAATTAAAATGAAGTTCCAATATAAAACATGAATAATTTAAATCAAAATAACTGAAATTCAAAAGTTACTCTGCTCGCGTCACAATTTCAGTTATTACGACGAACCGTGCTTATGGCAGAAATAATTGCATGTGCAAAATAGCAACGCCCTGCTGATGTGTCAACTAACGTTGGCGTGAACATCAAGCTCGTCGATTAAAGTGAATTGCTTTTCAGCATGAACAGTTTTCTTGCAAAAAGCTGTACAAACGTATCACTGTCCCTGGATAACATAAAGTTGACCATCTGTTGTTCTTGAATTTTGCAGAAAACAACAACAATTACTAATAAACTTATAAAATGATGTCCTGCGCGTTTTCGAAGGTAATATTCATCTTCTAGCATGCAAAATTTATTTGCCGAACAACTGATTAACGCGAAAAGATGCGTGAAATTTGTCGTGATTATGTAAACCAGACTCAATTGTATAACACGCAAGAAAAGATAAATTACATTTAGACACAGACAATGTTAATGCAATGGTCGCTTCTTGCAATAATATGCTTCATAAATTGCTACGTAAGTCTAAGTGAGTTGAATCTTTCAATGAAGCATTTAATGTGATGTTTCCTCTTCAGCTAGTCAATTGTTCCTGGATGTCATTGTATATTCCAAAATTGGACGCTACCTGTGTGTTGGCTGCGAAAGCAATTCGCCATGAGGACGTTCTTCACATTAAACAGGCCTACTGCAGTATGGAAAGTTGTGTAGCTGCTTGTTTCCGGCTTTTACCTTCCTGTAATTTAATCAAATACAGTCCTCTTGCAAAAGTGTGTAATTTGTATTACGAAAATGCCACTCGTCATATTTTGCAGCCAATCGATCAGATAGGGCAGTCGATGCATCTTCTACTGCACAGCTGTCACAAAGGTATGATACTTATCATTTACGAATAATTAAATTATCTGTGATATACTGGACAAAACATTTTCCATTTTTTGTAGAGCTGTTTAACTTAATAAAATCTGGAAAATTTATAAATGAATATTTAAAATCAGAAAATAAACTGTTTGAAATATTCTGGTGTTTTATTTAGACATTTCAAACATTCCTGCGGGAATCATAGTTCCAAGTGTATATCTGAGGAATAATTCGGCAACAATACACACACCTTCTACACACAAGAATTGCGAGTTTTTTGGGTTGCCTTTTGTGGAAAACTTTTATGCTCAGCGCATTCAACTTATTGCAACATCTTCTCTGAAACGCTGTATTGCTTTTTGTACAGCACCTACTTACACTTCATGCAACAGCGTTTTGTTTTCCGCCCAAGAAGGAACCTGTCTTCTTCTATCTCGAGCTAGAAACGTACCATTATTTGGAGGAATTATACCGACTCTACAAACCTCTGCACTTTTTTTTATTATTTTAAGATGTTATAACGGTAAATGGAAATACGCTTATTATCTCTAATTGGTGAAAGCATTGATAAAAATTGAGCATAATTATTAGTATTTAATCCTAAGTATTTACTTGTCATTTACATAATATTTATGAGTATTTGTTATTTATACAATGATTTAGCAGAATGACATGTTAATTTTTATTATTATGCAATACTCAGCACATTTTCCTTTTAAGATTTTGATTTTCCATTTGCGTATTCTGTCCCAAAGTTTGGAGAAATAGACCCAACTGTGTACAGTATGTTTAACATGACAGTATCATTATATCCTGTACATTTTTATGCAACGAAAGCTGGCATTCGCATCGGATTATGGGAGACTGTAGATGAAGCCTATTGTTTAATGATATGCTTAGATGAATTCTTGGCAGATTACTGTGATGGATACTACTTTTCATATGGTGAAAAGACGTGTCTCACTTTTAGTATAAGAAAGAAGTACGCTTTGCCAAACAGTCCACTTAACCGCCATATAATACAATTTTCTGATGGTAATTAAGCTACTAAATTTAAAATATGATTTGTATATTAATATAAATTTGCATAACATGATCGAACCTTAGTATGATAGGGGCAAGTGTTTGAAATGGCAGTATGAGTAATTCACTTATTATAAATGAATTTTCCAAATGATTTCTTCTTATACATTATACTTGTTACATTTTATGAGTATAGTTGTAAATTTGTAAATTCTTGTGAATTATTTTAAAATAAGATGTGATTTCATAAATTTGTCATAATGAATAAACAAGTAATGACACACGCTAGTAATAAAATTAACTTTGAGAATATGTACGCTTGATAAATCCAGAAGAGCATGATGCTTTTAAAATTTTTTTGTTCTAGATGGAATGCTGATCAACATTGTAAAAGACCTAAGAATGCTTCCACTAAAGCATTCAAATCATTTCACCACTGAAGAAAAAGTTTCTTTGTTTCAGTTTAAAGAAATATGCTCTGTGCAGCATTCAGTTTCAAACGTAATTCCATGGATAAACCTTGTCCAACAATATGCGAATATTTCATTTTTGAACGATTGTATAAGCATATGCCGCGTTATAAGAAACTTCGGTTTATGCCTAGGTGTTGCTTATTCTAAAGAAAGTAAAGTATGCTTCATTGCAGTTCTTGGAAATAATGACGATGAAGTTTATTTAAACGAAGGATATCATTTTTTAACTCTTAAAGATTGCTCAAAAGGTAAGAGAGTTTTAATCGCAACACTGAAATTATATTCAAAATTTATTAAATGTGTGCATTAAATAGTATGTCTATTTTACGGTAGTAAAACTCATAATAATTGAAGCATTGAAATTAGCAGTTCTTATATTTTGAACAAAATTATTTTGCTTCCATAAAAGTATCATCATAAAGATGAATTTCTACTGACGTCAGCTACAATTATAACTTGTTTGTTATTTTTAATTCTTTTGTTTTAGATAGAGAAAACGAACGTGCTGACAACGATCAACCTGAACTGCATGTCTTACCGTTTCTGGATGAAGTTTGTCAAGTGGAATTGTATAAGACTTCATTTTTATCCGGTTGGTCAGTTATAATAGAAATACGAAATATTGTTACTCTTCAAGAATGCCTAACAAACTGTGCAGCAGTTATGCACGGAATGAAATGCAGTGCTATTTACTTCATTCATCACAGCTGCTTCCTATTAAAACGAATGACTCATTTTCAAAATTATTTTATCAGAGAAAGTGATTCTGTTTTTGCAGAGCTGCTTTTTTGTGAACCAAACATCAGATTAACAGTGTCTGCATAGTCAAAAAATTACGTGTTATCACTACACGCAATAATTACATTGCATTTCAACTTAACTTAAACCTGATTATTATCACAATAAAGACAAACATATAAATATGTATATTGCTGCAGATGTATTTATATCAATCAAACTTACATTTGGGTGATGAATGAAACAATTCATCTTGACTTTATGCAATTCTAGTGCAATAAAGGCGCCAGAATATATCCTACAGTCACATTTTGTAATTTGCAATGAAGACCTCAACCTATAGAGAGCACGGACTCGAATATAATTACTCTGACCTTAGCTAACTTGAAGCACTGCACTAATGAAGCTTTCCAACGATAAAGTGTGTAGGCATCTGCTGCGCAGCTTACTCACGCTTGGTAATTTAGCACGGCTTGTATCGTGAAAAATGCGAGGGTACATCCAGCTATTAAAGCAGCAACTCTCAATTGTCGCAATCGACTATTCGACTTAACAATTTCCCGAGTCAATTGCTGGTTTAAAACGATGCTGTTCACTATGAGACAATTTGCTTTGTGCGGCAAACGGTTAGTTTCTAAGAGAAGAACAGTCGTGAGTGTCATTTAATTTAATAATATAAAATTTAAATGTTCTTCTAATGCTTATTATTTATTAATGAAAACAGTAAAAACTTCACAAAAATGGACTGCAGCAGTTGTAATTTAATGAAAACGTTTAATGCTTTAAAATGAAAAATTTTCAGTAGTCAATTTCTTATTTTTTTACTCAATAAATACCAAGTATTTTATATGAAGAATTATTTATTGTTAAAATATTAACAATAGCAACAAATATAAATACAAATAATAAAGGAATGAACAGCACGATAATGTTCAAGTAACAAAGTAATTTGATCAGTCAAATCAGTTTGAGATGAAAGTGCATATTTGGCCAGTTTTGAATTAAAAAAAGACAAATTTGATTGTTTACACAATAGAAACAACAACAGCATATTTGTCATAAAAATCAGCTTTTTTTCTTTTTCAGATTTTATCAATGTTTTCAGTTCATTTCACATTAACATTTAATCGATAATGTCTATTACAATATATAATTCATATTTGATAGTTCCATTGATAGTAAACATTGCCTTTATTTAAATGAAGTTAAATATTTTTCAAAATTAGTAGTTATTTGAAATTGGGATGTATAAATGAAGAACAAAAAATTTGTTGAATCGCTCATTAGTAAACAAAAGTGAATGCATAATTTACTGATTAGCGCAGTCATTTTCAATTTAATCTGAAGAAAAAATAAAATTATAATTGTATAAAAGTTGTAATTGTCAATTTATATGATTCGTTGTTTTATTTTAATTTTTATGCAAAGTTATAAAACAAACATTTGAACAGTAAGTGTATTATTTGAATTTTTTCGTCAGAAAATAGGTATAAAAATAAGAAAAATTAATGAATAAGAAGATGACACACGGATTTATTGACGTCGCCATTAACGTGGTCAGGTTTAAGCAGAGCATAATAAATAAATAAGCAACAAAACAGCAAAACGCAGAAACAAAAAATGAATAAATGAAAAATATATACATATATATGATATTTATGATATGTAGGTATGCCGAAAACTAATAGTTGTTGGAATGAAAGCTGTCAAATTTGACTAATAATAAGAACAATTTAAGTTTTCGTTAAAGCACAGCTAAGCATGCGGTTGAAAATTGATTTTGAAGAAATAATATGCAAAAGATAAATTACAAATTGATAAGAAGCGTAAAATGTGATAACAAAATGAACAAGTAACACAAATGTTGTTGTGTATTATTATTATTATTATACGTATCGTCGATAAGCATTTATTTTATTTTATTTTTATTTTATATATTGAATTTTATTTAATTGAATTTATTTATGATTTATTTATTATTTATTAATGAATAAGAATTGAATTTATTGAATAGTGGGAACGTTTTATTGAATGCTTTATTTCTGTTGTAACGTTGCTGCCCTTTTCTTCAGAAAAGAAGCTGATTGTTCTATTCAACAATAATAAAATGTTGAATTATTTTGGCTTTTATCCGTTGTTTGTTGTTGTTGTGGTTTACAACTTTTTCATAAATGAAAGTTGTAATATTCTGCCAGCACTTTGGTGCAAAGTGAAAATGTGGCTACAGAATGTTCAGTTTCGGATGCTTGCTTATATTACAACACATCTCAGTTGGACAAGAAAATCAAATTGACACTACTTTATGAAACTCTTTGTCCAGATTGTCAAGAGTTTATTTTGAACACTTTGCAGCGATATGTTTGGAAATATGGGCAAGATTTTGTCGACTTCAATTTTATCCCTTACGGCAACGCTAGGCGAACCCAGCTTAACAATACATGGACTATACAATGTCAGCATGGTCCCGTTGAATGTGCTCCGAACAAACTTCACGGCTGTGCTATAAGCAAGCTGGTGTACGTGGGAAAATGGTTTCCGTTGATCGTTTGTTTGGAAGAAGCGGCCAAATTGAAAATGGATCCTGATGCCGCATTCTTACTTTGCAGCAAAAAGAAAAAACTAGACCAAACTTTGTCAATAGCAATATACAAATGCGCAAACGGCGTAGAAGGTGATCTGATTCAGCTTCAAATGGCCGAAATTACCGAAAATGTCAAACCACATCCGCATTATTTTGTTCCTTGGATATTGATTAACGATCTCAGCACAGCACAATTGCAAATCTACCAAAATGGACTTTTTAATTTTTTGTGCGACTGGCACCACGGTTCTGTACCAAAAGATAGTGCGGAGTTTACCAATTTGGTGAAACAGCGAAAGAATTTCCAGGTATACAAGTGTAATGCGATTATGATCTCAATAACCTGAACATCAATAACCCACATGAGGAGAGATAACGCATTTTTGCATAAAGTGGCGTTGCGTAGACGTTTGCTAACGAGTTCAGTAGTGTGTTTGTTTACCCCTTTACGCTTGCGTTATTGCTTTGTATCGTTATTCTCAACTGAATAAAAGTGTTATTTTGTTACATTGGCGACGAGGATGAGTGACCCCGGAAAAAAAGAAGCTGGCGGAGTATTGGAGACTGCTGTTCGTGGCAGGACGATGGCTATCCCAGAGCAGTACGACGGTTCAAGCGATTGGAATGAATGGTTAGAACATTTCGAGGACGCCGCCGCCGTGAACGGCTGGAGTGAGGCAGAAAAATTAAAATGGCTACCATTTCGTTGAGCAAAAAGGCGAGAAGCACATTCCAGCAGTTACCACCGTCCACCCGGTCTTCGTACCGAAGCTGCGTGACTTCTTTGAAAGAACGATTGGATCCCCCGAGAAAAGCAGCAGTCTATCGCGCTGAGTTGGAAAACCGAAGAAGGCGTGCGCGGGAATCATGGTCAGACATCGGTCGTGATATTCGACGTCTGGTAGAAAAGGCGTACCTGACGCTGTCTGATGACGCCAAAGATATCATAGGACTGGATAAATTTCTCAGCACTTTGGACCGACCTGAACTGGTCCTGCTGGTGAAACAAAGGAACCCGAAGAACATAGAAGAAGCAGTGCGCGCAGCCCTAGAAGTGGAATCCTTCATTATGAGGCCAGGCCCTGGTTTACTGATTGGTACCACCAGCCAAACACCTTATAATGCAGATCCAGCGAAAAATGAGACATCATCCAACATATCGCGCTTAACCAGTTGCTTGGAACGCATGCAGCTGAGGTTGGAAGACATCGAACAGCGCATGCAGGCGTTTCAACCAAAACAGCGTGACCGTCGAGGTGACTATGCGACGGAGAGAGCCGGGAACGGACAGCGACCAGAACGGCGTACGTGTTACCGCTGCGGAAGGGTTGGACACCTCGCCCGAAACTGCAGAAAACCGTTAAACTGAACGCCCCTCCATCCTTGGGTCAGGATGGCGGGGATGTAATCACGACCCGTAAAGATCCGTACCCTGGCAGTGACCTGATGGCAGTAGTAGGCAAGATCAACGGATGCCCAACGAATATACTAATAGATACTGGCTCAGCCGTTACACTTGTGCAGTCACGTATACCGACTGAGCCATAGCGTAACGGTAACTTGCTGGCGACAAACGGCACGCACTTAACAGTAAGCGGGAAATGCTGGGCTAAATTTGAGATCGGCAATCAAGCATTTACCCATCCAGTGGTGATTGTGGAGAATCTTGTGCAACAAGCTCTTCTTGGCCGAGATTTCCTTCGACGATTCGCCTGCAGGCTGAACATAGCAGATGCGGTGCTGCAAATCAATGGGGAAAGTGTTCTGTTGGTGGAGGAGACCACAGCAAGAAGTAAGGTCGATGTCATCATTGAAGAAGACGTCACTTTAGCCCCTTTCACGGAGTGCTGTGTCATGGCCAGAACAACCTCTGCTGACAACTGCCATGGACCATGGTTGTTGGAGCAACGATCTGAAGGTACCTGCCCTCAGGGAAGGGTGCGTACCTGTCCAACTGCTGAACCCGTCTGGAGATAGGGTAACTATCCATCGGGGAAAGGTTGTGGCGACAATTGATGTCGTTGATCCATTGCCTTTGGAAAGATCCCCAAAAACACACGTAGCGTTACCGACTGCAATCGAGAAGCTGCTAGACGAAGTAGCACAGCGAACCACTAGCGAAGAACTAGATAAGCTGAGAGCGTCGCTCACTGATTTCGCTGATGTATTTTCAACCTACGATGGTGACTTCGGCAGAACCACTCGGACGGAACATCATATCAACACAGAGGATGCCCAACCCATACGACTGTGCCCTCGCAGAATCCCGTGGCACTTTCGTGAACAAATGGACGGTTTGCTCGCGGATATGATAAACAAAGACATCATCGAACCGTCTACATCGCCATGGACGGCTCCTGTGGTGCTGGTCAAGAAAAAGGATGGGAATGTAAGATTCTGCGTAGATTTCCGGAAACTCAACTTAGTGACAAAGAAAGACAGCTATCCGCTACCACGAATCGACGAGACGATCGATACGTTGGCCGGAGCGGAATGGTTTTCGACGTTGGACTTAACAAGCGGATATTGGCAAGTACCGGTGGCAAAAAAGATAGAGAAAAGACGGCATTTTGCACACCGAAGGGACTCTATCAATTCAAAGTGATGTCATTCGGATTGTGCAATGCACCAGCGACATTTCAGCGAGTGATGGACTTGACGCTGACTGGCCTCAAATGGAAAATGTTCAGTGTACTTGGACGACATAGTGATCTTTGGGAGAACATTCCAGGAGCACCTCAACAATCTGGAAGAAGTACTGCAGTGCATCAGACAATCTGGCTTAAAATTGAAGCCAGCGAAATGCCGGTTATGCGCTAAAGAAATACCATTTTGGGGTCACATAGTGTCCAGAGACGGCGTAAGAACCGATCCAAGCAAGGCAGAAAAGTGGCGTCATGGCCAACTCTAACCAGCACATCAGAGGTTCGCACTTTCCTTGGCCTTGCGAGCTATTACCGCCGATTTGTGAAATCGTTTGCGAGCATAGCAAGACCCCTGCACCGTCTCACGGAACAAGGACGTCAATTCAGCTGGTCGAATGAAGCTGAAGAAGCGTTTCAACGTCTCAAAAGAGCATTGACAACGGCACCAATTCTAGCGTTTCCGCGTTTTGATATTCCATTTATTATAGATACTGATGCATCTGAAACCAGTATAGGAGCAGTTCTATCGCAAAAACACGACCCTGAAGGCGAACGTGTGATCGCTTATGCAAGCAGAACACTGTCGAAGACACAGAGGAAATACTCGACGACGAGGAAAGAGCTGTTGAGCATCGTCTACACTTCCCTAAGCTCTTCCGACCCTAAATTGTTGAGCAGCGGTTCAATCTGCGCACTGATCATGACAGCCTGACGTGGCTGCGCAATTTCAAAGAGCCGGAAGGTCAAGTAGCCAGATGGCTAGAGCACCTACAAGAGTACGATATGGAAGTGGTTCATCGCAGAGGACGGCAACACAATAATGCTGACGCAATGTCCAGAAGGCCAGAAGTGACGGAGGACAACGGGGATCACCCCACAACTGAAATGCCTTCGGCCGCAGTGGGAACGGCGGCCGTTTCATTAGCGTCGAACGAAGGCGCGGAGCCATTGGAGAAACCGCAGGATGAAAACATCGAATATGTTATCCGATTCCTCAGGCGAGGACGGCGACCAACGGACAGCGAATGGCGGGAACTTCACAAGGACAGCCGAGACCTTGTGAAGCAGTGGAAACATCTGCGGTTAACGCCAGCCGGCCTAGCGGTAGTCGTAACTGGGAAGCCAGCACGTTGGGTACCGCCTAACCATGCCCGCCCGAGCATTGTGGAACAACTACACAATGGAATCGGCGGTGGTCATCTTGGTGTCAAGAAGACAGCAGAAAAAGTAAGGACACGCTATTTCTGGCCAGGTTGGTATCGTGACGTCAAGGCGTGGTGCGATAGATGCGAAGCTTGCGCACGCAGGAAAACACCACCCATCGTGAACAGGCCCCCAATGGAAAGTATAGTGGTGGGTAACCCAATGGAAATCTTCGCAGTCGACATATTGGGACCTGTACCAAGATCGAAAAATGGCAATAGCTACATCATGGTGGTGACCGATTATTTCACACGCTGGGTAGAAGCCTATGCATTGCCAAACCAGCAGGCGGAAACGGTTGCTCGCAAGCTGGTGCAGCAATTCCTATGCCGTTTTGGCACACCGATGAAATTGTTATCTGATCAAGGGAAACAATTCCAAGGTCGCCTGGTCACTGAACTTTGTAAGCTCCTGGGTATCGAAAATATACGAACAACCGCCTAACACCCACAGTGTGATGGCATGGTGGAACGATTTAATCGCACTTTGGCAATGATGCTCACGACAGCGATGGAGGAGGCACAAGATGACGACTGGGAAACGCGAATCCCACAGGTGTGCTTTGCCTACAATGCAAGCGTGCACGAAACCACAGGATACGCACCATTCGAAATAATGTTTGGGTGCCCTCGCGACTCCCAGTAGATGCAGCTTTCAACACGAACATGGGGAAAGAAATGACCACCTGCAAATACGTCGAAGAGTTGGCAGCCCACATCCGAAACGCGTTCGCGGCCGCCCGGAAACACAGTGTGGAGGAACAGAAGCGGCAAAGGTATTACTATAATCGGAAGGCAGGAAATACGAACTACCAGACCCATGAAGCAGTTTGGTTGTACTGCCCTGTCAACAAAGGCAAAAGGAACATGAAATTTGCGACACCGTGGACAGGGCCGTTCGAGATTATCGAAAAGTCTCCGGGGTGAATTATCGCATCCGGAGCTTCGGCAGCCCCAGACGAACCCAGCTGGTGCACGTCAATCGCTTAAAGCGATGTAAATTGACACCTGCATAGCTGTGCAGCATACGCCAAAAATGCAACGGAAACAAGGAACAAGAACGACGTGAAGGCCAATTCAACACCAAGCCGAGGACATATCGCCCATGACTGGTGTGGGCTGAAGAAGACCGTGGACTGGAAGGGACGTCAACACCAGCAGTGGTATCTCAGAGGCCGCGGCGGTATCTCAGAGGCCGCGGCGGAAGCGAAACCCACCAACGAGATACAACGATTACATCCTTTATTGAGGTCGCGAGGCGCGATTGCCAGAGATCATGGCGGTGTAATGCGATTATGATCTCAATAACCTGCACATCAATAACCCACAGGAGGAGAGAACGCATTTTTGCATAAAGTGGCGTTGAGTCGACGTGTGCTAACGAGTTCAGTAGTGTGTTTGTTTACCCCTTTACGCGTGCGTTATTGCTTTGTATCGTTATTCTCAACTGAATAAAAGTGTTATTTTGTTACACAAGGATCAAAAATAATTTATACTTATTTTGCAACAGTTTAAAGTGAAAAAAAATTTTTTTATAAAAATTTATAAGAAGCTTTACTGAGCTGAAAACAAAATTTTTCGCTTCGTGACAATTTCCAGTTTGTGGTAAATATTTTAATTTAAAATGCCCTTTTTTTGTAGCCTTCTTCGCAGTTCATTAATGTGAAGTACATGAAGAGACTAATTTTTTTCTACTGTATTGTTGAAATAATAAAATGTAACTGTTTGTGAAAATTTAAATGAAATTCATTTGCTGATCTGATTTTTGTTAACGAGGACACTTTTCAATAAATAATATACGATGCAACTTTTGAATGACGTTTAATTTTTGAATATCTTATGTGAAGAAGTGAAAATGTCTGATGATAAGATTGCATAATTTGTTTACAGTTTGACATAATTATTAAATTTTTGTATTTCCATTTAATAATTGTCTTCAAATACTAAAATCTTAACGTATAATTAAGCATCTGTTTGAGAAGAAAGATTTCAAAATTAATGATGTCCAAATATTTACTGTATTGCATTATATACTTGACCTTTTCAGTTTCGCATTTCAACGAAACGAATCTCGACGACTGCTGTCATAAAACGCCCAGAAATCAAAATTTTTCAACTGCACATTTTTATGCCAGCTGTTATTGTTCTGCAAAACCTATTTTAAATAATAGTAATTTAAATTTACTACTTAAAATGACGTAAAAACAGTCAACATTAAAAAATTATATACAAATTGAATTTAAAAATGTATTGAACCGATGTATAATTACTTTCTGTACAAATTAAAAACTTTCATTAAGAAAAATTCCTCTCGATTAGAGTTTTGTAATGCGTAAATAAATTCATGGTATCTAATGCAGTAAGTTATATGTTTGCATTTTAAGATTACTTTTTGTCTAAAAAATAAATTTACACTTGATTAATGTTAATTAAAATGTCACAATGTATACAGCACACAAATTAGTCGTCAGTCTATCGCAACGTGACAAATCATGTGAACAGAAATTGATCTTCAACACGGAGATTAATTACTTGAAAATTTTAAGCTTTTTCTATCAGGAAGAGTGCTCGAACACTATTAAATTTAAAAACTCTGCTGAGGTTTGCTGAGTTTGATCTGTATTATCACGTAAATCGAGACAACAGATGTAAGATCAAATAACACAAACAGTTGCTAGAGAAAGGAGTCAAAGAAGCACAACAAACAAAGTGACGGAACTGAGTTTATTAAAAACACAAGGTATATTTGCAAATACACACACAGACACACACGATTTTTATATCTATATATATCCATCCGTTACTACAGTATATTGAATATCAGGTTTCAACATGAATTGTTCCTTTCATCAACAAACTGTTAAAAGCGTTTTACACAGAATCAACATTCTTTGCATGAATAGACCAATTTTTGTGAAGTTTTTCTTAAATCAGCTAATTTTAAAAATGCCATACAGTACGCTAAAAACAATTAAGGTTTATTTTGGCATGCAGTTACGGTATATTTTGATTGTCCTATACTGATGACAGTCACCTGTTGTAAATATGGATGCATCACCAAGTACTATTGCTGATATTCCAGAAGATATTTTGAAAAAGATATTTTCTTATGTTGATCAATATAAAGGACTAAAAGCTTGCTCTTGTGTATGCAGGAGGTGGAAAGTGATGTCTGATCATATATTCAAAATCCGAGAACAGTATTTAAGAAGAGGTATCAATCTTCAATGGCGTAGACTTTGGATGGCATATTCGGATGACGGAAAAATGGCAGCTTTATCTTTCAGACAGTATCGTATCGCTTGCTATCTCCAAGGTAGTTAAAACTTTATTCATAAGTTTCATTATGAATCGTTTGATTTTATTTTTTATGAAGACTAATGGTTTTCCATGGTTAGAAATGGATATCCGATGTGCTTTTAATAAATGAAAACTTTTATAATCAAAATATGTATGAAATTATTAATTTAAATTATGTCAGGATGTTTTACCAAATTTAATTCTTATAGTTGCTTTTGCAAAATTGTAGAATAATCTGAGTTATATTAATGATTCTAGTGAAGGTGAAATCATTGTGTTTGTTCACATTTATGCTCCTCTCTCTGGCAATGAATATTAAAAAAGGGTGTCTTTTCAATTTTGCACTTTCCATTTAATGTAGCAGCCTGAGTAAAGTTGTTCATCAGTTTTTTGTTAAATTTAAATTTGAAAATAAATATACGACAAGCATTGTGGTTTAATAATGTTAGTGTTTGCAGTTAAATAACACAAAGGGTAATTTTAAACAAATAAAGTTCGGCTTAAACTTGTCTTTAAACATACTAGAAAATACTAGCAATTTAAGAAAACGTGACACCAGTGAAGAATACCTCGGTTTTTGTTACTCTATTCTAACTTAGAAAGCATAAAGAAATTGCTTTCTTGTATTATGTTTATGCTGTATAAGATTAGTCAGAATTCTGTTTGATACATCATTTTCCAGGTTTGGTTGCATTATTCATGTGAAAAGTAAAATTCTTTATTTGCACTGTATTATTTGATGGTAAAGTTCAATGAGCGTTAATTTCATAATTAGAAACATATTTTAGCATGATCAGGATGGCTTCGTGTATACTGTTACAAGCAGAAATAAACATTGAGTTTTATGGAAAAGGGTCATTTGTTAAAAAAATATTTATTGCTTTCTAAAACTGATACTTTATCACCATCAATCATTGCTTTATTTAATCTGGGTTTACAGATGGTGATGTTCAAGTTCAATTTTTTATACAATTATACAATTGTTTAATTGTATAGCTTGATAAATTAAAAAGATTTTATATCGTTGATATTGAAAATTCTACCTGAAAATTAGCATTAAAATTTTTTTTATTAATTCTTAGAATACTTGTAATTTAAACACTAAGTATTATTCAATAATCAATAGCAGTTTTGCAACTCTATATTTTTAGAAACAGGTAAGATTTTTGCAAGTTTATGATTAATTTTAAATTTGAAAATAGTGTATTAATTTTGAATCATTGCTCACTTTGATAACGTTCAGTCGTGAAATGCAGGGATTTAATGAATTATAGTTTTTTAAATTATTCGATAAATCTGGAAAGTCTTAATCAACTCATAAGTTTGAATTTAAATTAATTTTAAGATTGAATTTTTAATTTTTGACAGAATACATAAAGTTGCGTTTTCCAGTATTTATTATACCAGTGGCTATGTAATAATATTTGTCAAAATTTATAGTTGCAGATTGGTATCAAAGATTACCATGTGAAATGAGTTGTTTTTGAAATTAAAATTTGGAGATAATTTATCCGAACTTTTTGAATAATATAAGATTTACATTTTGATTTTAATTTTGAATTTTGCTTGAATTTATTTATTTATTTGATAAAATTGAAAATCCGTTTTATTAGGAAGTGTTTATGTCATTGGTGGTTTTACAAAAGATCAGACGTTGTACAACGATATTTGGAAATTTGATTTGAGTTCACGTCAATGGAAGCATGTTTTATTCGTTGGAGAATTGACTTTGCCAACGATTGGAAGTACACTTGTACCGTATAAGCATTTTTTGATTCAGTTTGGCGGATGCAAAGCTGATTGCTGTCGAAATCCTTACGGAGATTCTTACGTATTACTTTCAAATGATCTCAGCATTTACAACGTTAAGCAAAATACATGTTCTGTAAAGCGTGACATATCTGCACCAAAACTTGCATGCCACTCTGCTTCTGTTGTTGGTGATTTGATGATTATTTTTGGCGGCATAAATTCAGCCGCTCTGTGTGATGGCAGTGTTCATGTTTTCGATATCAAACAAGAAAAATGGTTCACACCTTTTATTAAGGGACGATCGCCTGAAGCTCGTTTTTTGCATTCACAGGTGGTTGTTGATGATAAGCATTTGTTGATTATTGGAGGGCGTAATTCATCGGGTTGTATTTTAAATGATGTTTGGCTGTTAATATTAGGTGAAGAATGGGAATGGAAAATTGTAACTTGTAGCAATTGTGAAATGTATCAGCCGTTTTATCCACAGCATTTTTGTTGTGCAGTTGGAGATAAAGTTTATCTGATTAATTGTTATGGCAGTAATACGCTTAAAAGAAATCCCGAAACTCTAAGCCGATTTATGAATCCCTCGAGCAGAGGTAAGTAGATAAGTTCTATTCTCTCTTATTTTTTTAATTACAGTGATAAATGTTTTACACTCTGCTTTTCCATAGCCTCAGACAGTTGGGATTGGATACACTTTCCCAAGGATCGGTTAACTAATTTCACTTTGAAGTATGTTTTATGATTTATTCAACATTTCTGTTTTGTTTTTCTTGACTGATTTTTTCAGATCTTTGATAGGAATTATAATGTGCAGAGACGTTATCGGCGAATTAAGGTTGAACATGAAAAGGAGCCGTAGTATATTAGTGATGAATTTGAGTGATCTGTTGAAAGACTTCTCGGTACGGTATGAAATTGTCGAAAGCCGAACCGCTCTACCATTGTTCACAGAATTTTTTTTAACTATCAAAGCTGAGGGTGAATTGATATTTTTGGGTGGGTCGGAAATATCTGCAACACGTACCAAAATGTATGTCTACAGTTTGTCGCCGGTTTTTTCATTTTAAGCACTATTTATTTATTTATCCATTTATCCAGAAATTAAACCATCTTTAAATTCATAACCCAGTTGTTTTGTTTCTCAATCTACGGTAATGATTACTTTGAAAATATTTTTGTTACTTGTATTTGTTGCAATAGTACATCATTTGTGAGATTCATATGGCAGTATGGCATGTGTTATTAGAATTAATTGCATTAAATGGCAAAAAGTATGAATTCATCTTCGGTAGTAGAATCATCGTTGGGAATTTGCACTCCCACTGAAGCAGTTCTTAACCAACTGAAAGAATTTCGAATGCGAAAAAATGTCACCTCTACAGCATTAATTTGTGAGTTGCATTTATTATTTTTGTACAAGCAATTTTTATGAAATTTACTTTTTTTAAAATATATTCTGCTTAAATAGTGAAAATTGACCATTGCAGCCAAGAGTTGATTTGTGAAGAATTGATAGAGGTGAATTATGATATCATTTGGTCAATTTTGCAATTTTCATCAGTTTGATTATTGTTAGAATTGTTCAATTGAAAATATCAACGAAGCTTTATTGGAAGATGAGCCTAGATTTGTTTTACTTTGTCGTCGCACGCAGCATTCAGATGGGCGAGTTTCATTTCCATTTGTATTGATTTTTGTTAGTCCTTCTGGTAAGGATGAAGTTGAATTGATTTCGTTTGTATGTGGGTCCATTATGTGAAAAATTCTTTTTTTCCAAGGATGTATTCCAGAAGTGCAGATATTATACGCAGGCAGTGTTCGTTTTGTCAGGGAATTGGTGAAGGCCAATAATGTAAGTGAATATACCGTTTTTGTTGTTTTCAATCGCTTGTTTATTTATTATTAAATTTATTTATTTATTTCTTTTTTAGTTTATTGTAATTCGAGAAATTGACGAACTGACTGATGATCTCATCGACACCAATTTGCATGTAACTTAAGCTGTTGTCATTTCAACAGCTACCACTACTGTTCTTACGTTTCTTTTTTTTCTTGGACAATTTTTGGCGGTTTATTTATTGTTCATAATAGATGAAAATATTAATTCGTTGATTTTTGACAGTGTATAAATAAATAATTATATTTCCATTTTTGGAAACATAACTTTCAAGCACTTTTGGTTATCTATTACCATTACATATATTGCAAATATATCATCTCTGTATGTATGTTTTTAAATCAATAACGTTATTGTTTTTGATGAACTTTTTTCAGTTATGTATCTGAAAACATGGGAAGAATTTGTAAGAGTAATTGAAAAATTATACGAAGATGATCCTGACAAATTTCGTTTCATTACCAAATATTCTCATCAGCGCACTCGTTTGGAATTTAAAGCAACTAACGATCGTGTTTGCGCTCAATATTCCACCGATGCTTTTCAAGATCTGAAACGTTTCGAGAAATTATTGGGTACTTTGATGCGAAACATGGCCAGTCGTGAAAAATAATATTAAATTCCACTCTTATTCATCTGTATACTTGTATTTCAATAAATATTTTATATTTCTTGTTTTTGCATTCAATTTCTGAAACTTTTCAATATTATTACCCCCGTATTGTCGTCGTCTGTAACGAAATATGCGATTCTTGGAATCTTTTTTGAACAAATTATTTACTCAACATGAACATGAATGAAATCAATATGTAGTTGCATTTAAAAAACAATGCTTAAGCAAATTAAAAAAATCGAGCCATCTTTAATTAAAAAAAAAACAGAACGTCAACATTTATGAGTGGCAAAGCAGAGATCATGAATTTTTGAGCAGTAGCATTTTGCTATAAATTTACCGGTTTTCAATCATTTTTCTTCTCAATCACTGCTGCTTTCACTAGATGCCGTAGCATAACTCTGAAGCATATCCAACCCACCTGACAGAGTATTGCTTTCACACTCTGTAGACAACAAAGCTACACTTCCTGCTGATTTATCAGCTTGCATTTGCCGTTGTTCCACATCATCATTACGGGAATTTTTGTCATATAATTCTGAATAAAACAAAGAGCGTTCATCAGACTCCGACAAGCTATTTCTTGCGATAATATCTTCATTCTTTCCAATATTGGTATCAACAATTCCCCTGCACCGCACTGCCCCTTTAATCGCTTGAACACATTTGTCTAATTGTTGGTCCAACTTTGATATCTTTTCTCGATTGCGAGATACCAAAACACACTGTTCCAGTTTCTGAATTTGTTGTGGCTTTTCAAATTTACCAATGATCAAAGACATATCGCTGCTGTTAGATGCTTTTTCTTTGTCAAAAATATCTCTCTTTTCAATCTCTAACAATTTGGCCACATGTTTCTCTCTACCAGCTAAAAATATATTCATATTATTTAACCACACCTTAAATATTCACAAAACCTCATCCATTCTCATAATACTAGTATGTTTTCTTAGCATATAACATGTACATACTGCTGACGGTTCTATAAGATGTCATCATTGAAGCGAGCTTTCGATCAGATTCTGTTTCTTTGACTAGCTCAATGTCCAAAGAACTTTTCTTCAACAGTGCATTATCCACTGCCTTCTCATTATTGATTTCTTTTTTTCTTGTCTACAATAGAGAAAAAAATAAACAGTAGGAAAGTACTGCACAAAACTCCACCCCAAAATGAACTTATCTGTTACCCTGAAAACATTTCTTAATTCTTGATTTAATGCAAAATCATCTTTCCAGCGTTTCTGAAAAGTTTCCAGTTGATCTAACTGTGGCAAAGCAGATTTCAACTTTTCATGATCTAATTCACTGTGTTCCAATTTGTACATGGCATCCGTTGACAATTTGTTACTAGTTTCTCTATCTTAAATAAATTTAATTCAGAAATCAAAGCTGCAAATGTGTGTTGCCATTTTACCAACAGGAACAACTTGATCATTCTGAGACATATCCCACCGTTTCTCCTGTCGCCGAAGACCACTGATGATCTCATAATCAAAATTCTGTAAATAGAAAAAGCATCATTCGCATGCATTATAAAAATCCATGCTGAACTACCTTTGGATCAGTCCGAATTTCAAAATAATTATCACAAAGGTGGCATTTCATTCGAAATTGAAAAATTGGTGTGCTATAAAAATTACCAACTTTCGTTTTTTCAGCATTATACCTGACACCCATTCCTATGTGATTTTCACATCCTTCACACCAAACATTGAACGGCATTTCAAATCGGATAATTAAAATGCCCATGTGAAGTTTTCTTGCACGCTCTCGAAGGGCGTGCACGCCCTGCCATTTATTCAGGCCACCTTTTCGAGGGTCGTAATCTGGAGGGTAATATTTATTCGTACCTTTTCTTTCTCCCTAAATATTAATAAAATAAGAAAACACTTAAACATAACACTTCTTACCATTTTAAAACCAAGATAACTTCTGCTGTCAACAAACAAATATCAAAACCACTACAGTAAAGTCTGTCAACTTAAATGAAATTAAGATTAAAAATTACAGTAATAGAAAAAGTGTAATTTTACATATTTAATAATAGCTATTTAAACCATAAAAATTTATATATAAAAAAACATATGGCACTGTTTAAGCAAAGAAAACTATTAGCATAAAGATTATGCTGAAATATCATCTCTGGAAGGCAATAAAGACAAATAATTTATTATTTGAAAAGTGTGCTGCTACTATAATTAATATAATATACAATAAATTCTTTGTTAATTTTATAATTCAACTAAATTAATAATCAACTTAAAATCTGCAGTTGCAGGATGGCCTCCATGTTGTTTCAAAAATAAAATAAATTGCATTAAATATT
Organism: Trichinella murrelli; assembly: GCA_002221485.1. Classification (NCBI taxonomy): domain Eukaryota; kingdom Metazoa; phylum Nematoda; class Enoplea; order Trichinellida; family Trichinellidae; genus Trichinella; species Trichinella murrelli. Next base: position 18,519,689 of record CM008133.1, on the reverse strand, counting down.
AATTTTATATTGTATTTTATTATGATTTCAATATAATTTTAAATTCATAATAGTCTGAAACTTTAAATTGCATGCAATATTTATTGAAGTTAAGTTTAATTCTTTTTTATCAAAATGCATACTGTTACCGTAAAATGCAATGTAATTTTTATTGTTGCACTTCTGTGTTTATGTTTATGGGCAGTTGCTATAATTTTGATGAGTAATTTTGTTCTTTTGCTTTTATATTTAAATTCTTCCATAATTTGTACAAATAATTTTTTTATTTGGTGTCATGAAATAGTTCATTTATTTTGCGTTTGACTTCGTTTTCAAGCCAGCTAATGCACATTTCACGGTTTATTTGAATTTTTCAGCCTGACTTTATGTTTTCAATTTAATTGAAACACATTTCTGTTATGTATTTTTTTGACTTTGTTCTATGCTAGTCATTTACTTCAAGTGAAAGTAAGATAATTATTCTTGAGCAAGGTTACTTTGATTAGCAAAATATTTACACTTCTGTTTATTCATTGAGTGCTATTATCAGTATTTATATACGGAGTGATTTTCTGTATGCATACACAGATTGTTAAGAGTATTGCGTTTTGATGGAATTTTGAAAAACGATGATTCACTACAAATGAAGCATTAATGAACTGTTGCAAACTTTAGATAAAAGGTTTTAATTTTTGCAGCCGCTGAAACACAATGAACACCTCTCAAGTTGACTTGCTTTATATTACTGTTGAAATCGGAACAGAACCTTGTAAGTAATGAAGTAAGTTATTTAGTATTTTTTTATTTAGGTGTTTTTTATAATTTAGTTGGGACTTTTTTTATTGAACCGTTTGTGCCGGCGTCTGAGAATTTGTTGGTTCAAATGTTTAAATTTTTTCATAACAATCCTGCTTCAATGCCCTACGTCGGTGGCGTTCTTAAAGGTAGTGTAATAGATCGGTCACCGGAAAGAATAAATAAACTGTTTTGATTTGTGTAGTTTGTCGCTTGCAAAGCGTGGAATTTGCCTGGTCTTCAAGCATAAATGAAGCATTTCTTATACTTTCACAACAAGGGAATCCTTTTATTCATTTGATCCCACCTTCTATACATTCATTTATGAAAGATCTAGATTTGGCAGCTAAAGTATGTTCTATTTTTGATTTTTGATCAAAAAATTTTTGCTTTTAATTATTATTAATGGAAAAGTTTTGTAATATTTATTTTTAATTGGTCGAATTTTTTATGTTGCTTCATGTATTTTTTTCTGAAAAGATGTGTTTGTTGATGGTAATGTTGTTGTTGGTTTTATTTTAAATTTTTACTGCTATAATAGCTGATGAATTCACTTATTGCGTCTCTATAAAATTTTTTGTCGAGTAACGACTATTTTTTGTTTGTGTTAAAATTAAGTAATTTTTAAATGCGTATATTTTTAATTATGATTCGTTTTATAATTTTTGAATTATAATAGGAACAAGCTTATTTTGTTGGACTGTCTGAAAATATTACTAATCCGAATGCCCTTCCCCAAATGGTGGTGTTCACTTCTCATTGGGCTGCTTATGAATTCAAAGGTATACTGGTTGGTCGAATCTTCAAAGGTGGTGATTTGATCATGCATTTGGCCACCTTGGATACTGATTTATCAGGATCCCCAAATAAAGTATACATTTTTGTTTGATTTTCATTAGTCGTGTTATATTTTAATTTTTGTTTAGAGTGTTAACATTTCTGAAACTGGGGTTATACCTAGTGGATTTCCTTTTAAAGTGAAGACGCCTGATGCTTTGCTTGACATTTTTCCTGATTCACCAAGTGAAGCAGCCATTAACTTTGCTGATGTTTGTGAAATTTCTTTAATTGTAGCTCATTTTACTATTTTGATGTGAATTTTATAGCCAACAAAGTTGATGAACGTTGTTTATGCCATCAAGTCTTCTGGAAATCTTTTGTTTCGACAAGAGCGTTATCAAATGGCTATAGCTCGATTCAGTAAAGCAATTCGTTATATAAATTATGCTTGCATTTATAATCGACCCAATGGTGAACTAGAATCGAAAATGGTATCACTGGTTGTTTCTTGTATTTTGCATAGGTATGTTTGCGTTGGTTTTTTTATGTGCAATGATTTTGAAGTAAATAAGTTATTTGTAATAAATCATATTTATTATTCATTTAGCGCCTTTTGTAAGATTCGATTGAAAGATTTCTCTGGTGCATTAGAAGATTGCAATGAAGTAAAGTTGTATTAATTTATAATTGTTATTTTGTTGCATAGATGTATAATTTTCAGGCACTTGAATTAGACCCGTCTAATTACAAGGCTTATTATCGGCGAGGGCAGGCTTATCATGGAAAACTGTATCATGAAAGAAGTTTGGTTAGTTGCATTACTTTAAAATAATGATAATAATAATAATAATAATGTACTCCGTTTATTGAAATATTAAATATTATGAAGAGTTAATTATTTCTGATGTTACAGGAGAAATATATTTTGAAATTTAAGTTTAGAAAATTCAGATTTACCAAGCAGTTATGTTTTGTTCTCATCTTGACACAGTTTTGTAGAAATGAAAGCAATATTATTTTATAGTTTGATCTTTTCACTGCACTGCGAATTGCTCCAATGGATAAGGGTAAATATTTTACTGTGATGATTTTATTTATCATGGTAATGCTGATGATGATGATGATGATTTAGCAACGAAAAGTCAAATTGCAGCAGTATCTGGTGAAATCCAAGTTTATAAAAAGAAACGTTTGCGATCGTTGCAAGCTGACCAGAATGCTCAAAGTTGTGGCGCATCTGCATCCGGTTTGCAACAAGAGCAACGCTGATTAGTGATGTTAAACTTTTTGATATTTTGCTTATTTACAGATGCTTATTTTACCCAGTTATATTTTTGCTCATCAAATTGATGACCTTATTTTTAATTTATCCGAGATAAATTATTGGCTCGCAGTCACTTTTTAGAGTGATTTAATTGTTTGTTTTATATTGACCGCGGAAATTCCCGAATGTTGAAGTCTACATTTGACTTTAATAATCAGCTGTTTTAAGCATTGATGAGAGTGAATAAAAATCGAATATATTTTAATGGATATTTTTTGACTTTTTAAAATATTACTTGAAGTCAAAATCAACAAAACAACAAACAGAACAACAACATTTCTTTTTTTCCATTATCTAGTAAGTTATAAAAGTTAGTATAATAGAATTGCTTCAATCAACCTAAGCGGTTGTGGTTAACAATGCTAATTTTGAAAAACAGTTTCCATAGTTTCTGTATAATTGTATTGTTCCTCATGATAAATTACTACGCAAAAAACAATGATGAAATTACTTTTTTTTTCATTAACAACAAGAACAGGAATGTTATCAAGAATAAAATGTAATTTGAGAAAAAAATTTTTTATTGCAATGTATTGATTAACGAGAACAAAAATTGAAATTAATAATAACTGAATTTTTCAGATTTTGAGTTTATATGTAAATTAAAAATAACAAGTGATAGTAAATATTAAGAGTTGTATTGCAAATAATATATAAAAATGGGAGTTATTAGAAAAAGCGAAGCTTTTAATTAATCAATTTAAATAATAGCTAGTGAAAATTTTGTTATAAATGAAATTACCATTCTTTAGTATCAGTTTTTGTAATCAAATTTCTAATTTGTATGAGCATAAAAAAGTAATGTTCTTTTTGAAAACAATTTGCATTATTACCAACTTGTCATCCTGCTATTATCAATAAATAAATTGAATTTTCTGTAACATGCAATCTAGCAGTAAAAAACTTTAAAAAGTAATGTTAAACTGCGATTGAAAAGTTTCTTAATGTCATTATAAAATGTTTTCTTATAAAAATTTATTCATTGTACAATGAAAATTTATAACTTAAAAATTACACTAGTGCTTTCTTTCATAACAATATAAATACTGCATCTATTCATTGCATTGTAAATTATTCCTTTAAAATTATAATAAAATTTTAAAACAATAATGTATAATGATAAAAAAATTATGAACATTCATTAATAATGGTATATATTAAAGATTTTTATTTATCATTGCAAGTTCTTTATCAACAGATTATTAATGATTGTTGTATTTAATGTTATTGTTTGCTTAAAAGAAATGAAATTCCAAGTAAAAATCAATAATAAATGTAGTAAATTATAAAAACAAATAAAAGTAGCTGTTAAAAGAGCAATATATATTTTTTGTTTTCAAAATGCACATTACATCTGCTTAAAATAATAATATTTGAATAAAGTAAAATTAAGTTTCTCTAAATTAAAAAAAAATTTTCTTTGCTCCCATCCCGTTTTATTCTGGCGTAAATCTGTTTCAAAAGTATATAATAGTGGTTTTTGAGATAACTTTAAAATAAAATTCCTTTTCAACATTTTCTATTTAATATTCATTCTGTTGGTCAATGAATAATTATTTTTGACAATTAGGAGGTTGCTGAAAGCTTTTAATTACCTCTGATTTTCAGCCTGCGTATCTTGAGCATACAGTAAGCACCTTTTATTGACTTCCATTTCTACCACTGCCATAAATGCTGTAGTGAGACTTTAATGAACAACAAATGTGCCTTGACGCGCTTCTTGATTTGCTTTATCCGAGCAGCCCTTCCGATTTCAAACTGCGCCTAACCGACAGCATAGTTGATCACCACTATATATATATATATACATAATGCGCATTCTTAAGTGAAACTGTCAACATTTTAAATTTGAATTTTAACAAATCAAGATTTATTCAATTTATTACATTTGTACAAAAATTATTTGCCCTTTTTTATTTTACTTTTTTCACTTCAGGCCATATTTACTTCTTCAATAGTAGATGTAGGGGTTCAGGCGGACGTCCAGGCTTTTATCTGCATGAAGTTGTACAAAAGCTCCATGCGGCTCACTTGTACAATTTTTCTCCTACTATTCTGTCTGGTTTCGAGTACTAATTTATTTGGTAAGTTTGATATTTATAATTATCATTTTGATGTTGTTTAATTTTTAAGGTTTAATTGAAATAAAACAGAAAATGGGAATATTTAAAATTTTTCAATCAATATATAAGATAGTTACAGTTACAAAAACAACAAACAAAACAAAAATTAATTACATATATTCATATAACATATTTAACATTGGATAATTTTATTAATAAGTTTTTATTTATTTTGAACAGTATGCAACTTTATTTATTTATTTATTGATGAAACATGAATTGCTTCACTTGTATTTCCCATTTTATGAAAAGTGCAAATGGTTTCCATGTTGTCGATAAAAGTACAAGCGACTATTGATTTTATAGTTAATGCTGTTGTTGGACGACCGCAACAATCATAAAATGCACGCCTGTTATAGTTGTAGAGAAAGAGAGAGAGAGAGAGAGAGATTGAAGAGAGAGAGGGAGAGAGTTTGTAGCTTATGCGGGGGTGTATCCGGCATTTGCTTACTTTGACTTCAATTACGCGTCCTGCGATACCGCGTAAACAAGTTGCTATTTATCAGTTTGCTACACTTTTTTCTGCCAGCAGCAATACAGTTAGTTGTGATATTATTTTTACAGAAATTTTCTTCAATTCTCATATATTTCGTATTTTAAATTTATTTTTCATTCATTATCCCATCCACTTTTACGCATAAACTGAAATATTTTTCAAAAATTTATCTAATTTATATATTAATATTTTCATCTATTGCGTTTGTTTAATTTGATTATTCAATAATGTCCAATAAATTTAATAATTCTATTCTACTCTATCGTAAATTAAATTGAAAAAAGTTGGAATAAGAGAAAATTACTTGTGAAAAGTTAAAACAAGACTTATAATAACTTCAATGAAATAAATGTTGCTTGAAAGTCTATTATTACAAAATAAAAAGATCTATGAAATCCAGTGAAGAGAAAGATCTGAAATTTTACAGTGTTTAATGGAGTTTAATGAAGAAAACAATTATGCTTAATCTGTCTATGATTTTTTTCTTTTTCTAGCACAAGTTTTCACTTTCATTTTTCTACTTTGAAGTGAATGAATTATACCAAACTTATATTTGATAAAAAAAACATTTTAACCAAGAAATGAATGAATAAAATGAATAAATGCTTGTAAGTAATTATTTTGTAAAGTAAGAAGAAAAATTATTTTTATTAGAGAATATAATTTTTAGCACTTTACATTAACAAATCTTTTCAACTGTACAGTTAATTTTGTTATAGATGGCTTTGATCAGAAGTTCAATGATATTTAAGATGTTTGTACTCATTGGTAAACGCAGAACTTTTAAGCTCACGTATATTATAATCCGGTGGTTAATACAATTTTAGCATACTTCTTTTGAAATAACAGTTTATATTTATTTTATAATAAAATTAAGCAATTGCAAGTGGAGTTTATTACATTATGAAATTTTGTTACTGGTAAATTTCAAAAGGAGACCACTTAAAGTGCTATGAATAAATAAATCAATAAGATGAAAATTAATGGACATCATTTTTTAATGTTTTCAATGAAATGAAAATTTTAATTGCATCATGACATGAGCATTTGTTTGAAGATGTTGTAAAAAGTTTAATATTTCTATCAGATCAGAAAATTGACACCAAGAAAATTCAGTGTTCATATAATAATAATTATTATTATAATAAATGAAAAATAGAGTGTCATTTTCAAGTTACACAACTTCAGATGTAATTCATTTATTAAATTAATAATTCATTAAGTAAAGTTTTCTTTCTATTTTATGATGACTAGATTTCAATATTGAAAGATTTTTATTGTTTTGTATGATCTGACAATATGTTAACCAACAAATTAACAACTTGTAAATGGATGACAAGGGTAAAATTTTTAAGTTGAACAATGTCGTTGGGGAGCGTTGCATCTTATTTTGATTGTGTATTTCTTATTATGATTTTAAAAATTGCCTTTTGAATTCATTTTTAACATCACAAAAATTAATCAATTCCAAACTAAGCACAACTGTACAGTCATATATTTTTGTTCTTAATAGATTTGCTATATTTGTTCAAGATTGTTGTTACTTTTGTAGTAGAAATTTAGAAAGTAATATGTTGAAAATGAAATTACATAAATGTCAGTTTCACAGAAATGATAATAATAATAATAATGTATTAATTGCATTTTTGCTAGTTTGAAGAGCATTCAATTTCTTTATTTAAGCGCACTGTTATTACGTAAGAGAATTTTATGTAGTTATTCAGTTTTCTATTTTGCGTAAAACTTTTTCTACTTAACAAGTTCTAATGATGTTTTTCATAGGCTGCTTGGTTGACGAATCAATATGTGAAGATGGTCAGCTTTGTGCTGATGGTAAGTAGTTTCCTATTTAGCAACATTTCTTTTTGACATGTTGACGTCAAGCAAATGATACTGCAAAATGCCATCTTCAATTGTGCCCAGTTTTATGCAATTTTTCATTCATGTTCCAAAACAACTTCACTGAGATTATTTCTGAATACTAAATTTTATAACTTCCTCTTTTATCCAAATAGACTAATAATAAACAATAACTGGCTATTTTTCTTTTTTCTGATTCTGTTCAGATTGACTATTTTTGGATGTAGTTCATTTCTCAAAATTGCCACAAGTCGATAATATTAGCCTGATGAAAATAATCAAAGACTTTCTTTCAAGTTAAGCTAAAATGTGTCCAAGCATATGAGCTTGTATATAAATAAATAAAGTTTACTTTTTCCTTTTTAAATCAGATATGATTTCAAATTAATCCACCTCTGTGTTGTCCAATTGTTACGTGACAGACATTGATAACTAAAATTATTACTGTGTATCCATTTGATCGATAACAAATATCACAATATTTCAGTATAAAATAGAGAAATTTTATAAGCAATTCAATGTAATTTGATTTCATCTGGATTATGATTTATAAAAAAGAAAACTGACTTTCAAATTCAATATGCTGTTAATAATTTTTTTAATTACCATTATGCAACAATAATGACACATTCACAAGCATATGCACTTTAATTATTAAAAAAATTTCTTAATTTAAAAAACTTAAATAAATTTGTTCATCAATAAAGCAAATAATCATAATTTTCAATTTTGTTTAAAATATTCTGCTTTTTCAATTCAATAATTACAATTTTGTCAGGTCACAATTCCAGCACTGTTGTGAAACGTGCAACAGTTTTAAAAGCATAATGTTCAAGTATTTCATTAGAAAATATTTTATTATTGGAATTTGCATTTATTAATTTGAACATGGTCAAATTAGTATACTTAATGCAATATTACCAATTATATTTGTTCACATGAATCTGTAATATTAAAATTTTCTGATCACAGATTAGCTACCTGCTTTTATTATTGCATAATATGAAATATCGCGTGACATTATAAAAAGGATAAATTTATGTCATAAACTTCTTATCATTTTAAAATGCTTAATAATCTGTTGCCTTATTTCTGAACGTAAACAACACTTTATTCATGCAGAAATATTGGAGAATCATTAGAGAAAGAGGCATTGAATAATGCTAATTCTCTAATGTCCACAGGAAATATAAGATGAATTTTAAAAATATCTAATTTATTAATAATTATTATTTTAAATACACGGTAAGATAAATGAAAAACATTAAACAAATAGCATGAATTTTGGAGTGGTTAAAAAGCTGCTCGTTTGAAAACAAGTTACGTGCAAATAAAAATGCATTTCATATTGAAAAAAGCAGCATTATAGCTTACATTTTTTACTTTCAAAAACATATATTTCATCAATAGATGAAGTGAGAATTTAAAATCGAATGTTATTAATGTGTTCTTTTTTTTTAAAAGATTGCGAAGAAGAAATGAAAATTTATTATTCATAATACAGATAGATATCACATTTCTTTCATTGAATCAGTTTCTTGAAATTTTTCCCTTGGGAAAAGAGAATAATTGTTAAAATAAAGCACTCCACTGTTAAAAGAAATGACATCGTAAATTTTACATCTACTAATTATAATTGTATCACATTTTCTTCATTTTCAGACGGAATAGTTGGGCAATGTTTATCTCCAAGAGAAACATTGCTAACGTACGTCAATCTGAAACCTATAGAAAAAGAATTGTTAACTTTGCAGCTGAAAAAGTTTGCTCTTAACGGTTACCCTATGGCCAGCCCCCTAGTTCAATGTTTATTTTCCTACATGATTTTTGTCAGCCGATATCAAATAGCGTACAATCCTAGCTTTTGCAATGCTGGAAATGTAGAATCAAAAATGGAAGTTTTGCAGGTTGGTATGAATTAGTATATGATGTTTTATTACTAATTTGGAAATGTAGTAATAGTATTTTTTTCAATTAATTTGCATCATGTACAATTTGTTTATTATTTATTGTAAATTCTCCAAATCAGTATATCTGTAAATTTAAATGGTGACACAGTTTCTCAGTGACAAACGAACATTACGCTATAAGAAATGTAAAGCTTTATACAAATATTATTTTATCACAATAAAATTGTAATTTAAATTTTGTGTAATTTGAAGAAATGATTAAATTAAAAAATGCATAATACATTGCATGTGCAATTTTTAACTGCCAGCATTCTACTGAACAAATTAATAAAAGATTTATTTCATTTTCTGGATACATATATGTATGTATATGTTAGTGAAACACATATTGATCTTCCATCTGCTAGGTTTACTCGTCACTGCACACTTTTAATGAGAGTAACAAGTTATCTGTATTGAAATCAATGCCTGTGCTTAGAATTCGCATATAATTTTCTACGCCGTTTTACGCACCGTCGGGAAATATCTGTAATAGGCAGGCACAACGTAGGCGTTTTCTTTCAAACTATCAGTTTTCATTTTAATTTTATTCACTGTTTTCAGCACACGTTTGCATTCACTATTCTGCTTATATGCTCCGTTTTGTAGCTGAACTTAAGATTGTAAATTTTAGAGATTGGATGAATATCTAAGCAACGCCAAGGAATTGATGAATGACGATGAAGTGGAAACAATGGGAGCAAGATTTAACAATATGGAAAACTTCCCGTTTCTTATTCCCCTTATTTCTGAAACACTGCACCAAGACCCGCATAATGAGGTTTCAATTCAGAAAATGATTTTAAGCAAAAATGTCCAAACCAACCAGCCTGATTCTATAATGGATGCTAATTACTGGGGCGAATCGAACACCGATATTTCAGATAGAGTGGAAGAAGACAGAACTGTAGGTGAGAGAATATTATTTATGTATTTGTAAAAGAAAAACAATATTTTCATTGTTATTAAACTGTCATGTTGTGAACCGAACAAACCGCCAGCAAACATTGAACACAGTTGGTAGTCTGCTGATCATGTCATCCGTAATTGGACAGCAATCTGTGTTCTCTTAAGAAAATTAAAATGCTTCGTTAATAATAACACTAAAGTGCTATTTCAAAGTATACAGTAAACATTAATGAAACTCTCTCATTATTTCAACAAAATTCATGAAACTTTTGATTTTATTTTTTTATTTATTTAATTTTATGCTTTTTAAAGGATAAATGTTAATATGAGTAATGAATTAATTTTGGTTTTATAAAGCTGAATTTGACTAACAATTATAAAGTTTCTTTTGTTAGTTTTATCTGTTTTTTGCAGCACTTATTTCAAAAAATGATGCGAGCTTTACTGAGCATACAGTAATGATAAAGTTTACACCGTATCATTGTTTTGCTTTTCAAGATTGAAACTGCTTTCATTTTTACTCATAAAACTGAAATCCAAATTTAACTAGAAAATATGCTTTTCATTTATTTCATTTTTAATATTTTTGAAAGATGTCATTGAAAATATCTAACAATAATTTACTTGTTTATTGACGTAAAATAATTTAGAATAGAATAATTTAATGTATTAACGCTGCTAATTAGTCAATCCAGTGTTTATTATTTCTGTAGCGAACTTCATTTTGAGACACAAATTCAATTATGGAGTTGGTTTCATTTTATCCATTTATTCAAGTGTCATCCACGTATTAAAAAAATCAATGCTATCAATAGCTTTATTCATTTGCTGGAATAATTTCAATAGTACAGATGCGTTTTCCGTAATTTTGTGCATTTTAAAAATATTATTTAATTCAAATTGTTTTTATATTATATATTTTATATAAAATTATATATTATATATAAATTATATATTTTTTTTATATTATTTATATTTAATTATAAAAATAATTGAAAACACTATTTATTTCATAAAGACATTTCCAATTTACATACGAATAGATAATATATATGATGGTACTGTTTTGTTCATATGCTACTTGTGTATTTTCTTTGAAGCAATTTTTACATTTAAAAATAAGCGTTTAATAAATTTCAGAAAGTGAAATTTAACGCCAAACTGTACAGCATAGCAGTTCATTAGTGTATGTGATTATTAACTGTGATGTTAAATGTTGAAGCACTAATTTAATTTTATGCTAGAATGAAAAATACTATTTATCTGAAAGAAATCAAGCTATGTTCATTTATTTTTATTGTTAATGTTTTACTTTTTATTTATTATGAATTTTATTAAATATTTTTAAAGAAAGCGGAATTTAAATAAAATAATAAGTCGATTCCATATTTCAATAAATTAACATACATATATATGGAGAACTGAAAATATGTTATTATTATAAGATATAAATTAAAATTTGTGAATAAAATTTTATAAATTTTGCAAAAATTCTACTTTTTTTTAAAATCAGTTGTCCTATTACTTTATTAAGCCATATTCATAAAATCATACGTGTCTTCCTCTGACAATTCCTACATGCTTAATTTTTTTTCTTTTTTTGTATTACTATTTCACGATGGATTTTATTCTTATATCTATTTAGCTGTGAAGAATTGTAAAGGAATCAATTTCTTAACGAAAATATCATAAACAAAGATAACTAAAGTAATTCTGTTGTTCTACCTTTGTTTATAATTAAGGTTTAAAATTTTTCATAATCCCAATATGCAATGCAAATTGTATGCAAAGCAAAGCAACAAAGAATTTTGCAGCTTGAACTTTTTGCAATTAATTAATTATCAATAATGCAATCAATCAGAATGAATGAAGTTGATCAATTTGAAATTTCTGAGGAACAAAGTCCTCTCTTAAAAATTTTTAAATTCGCTTTTCACTTTCAATATGAGATGTAACTATTTTCTGTTTTTTTATTTTCATGAAAACTGCTATTTATCATTAAAATGTTATTTTTTGTATGTGCTTAATTTTCATTGCATATTTACATTTAAAAATTTACTTTATGCAAATAGTTCATTGCAAAATGAACATGGATGATAGTGTGATTAAATGATGATGAAAGGTAAAAAGTATTTGATTAAAATAATTCGAAAAAAAATTTTTTTCAAGTTTAATGCAGTGTATACACATTGGTATTTTGTTGCAGCAGAGTTATTCCTTTATGCATTAAATGAATCGAGATGACATGTTTGTCAAAGCTTATTTTTCAGTTTTACAGTAAAATTTATATTTTCAAAACATGTATGTAAAAGCAGTATGACGTAATTTAATGATAAAATTTATAAAATTAAATATTTTTCTCATTATATTTTTTGAATGATAAGATGCGTTTAAAAAATCTTTTCTTTAAAATTTTTTCTATTTTATATAAATTTTGATGTTTCACTTTTTAATTCGATTTAAAAATGGGTATTCAGTATACAGAAAGTGCTGTAAGTTGTTCAATCTTTAAAGCATAATGATTTTAATATAATCCAGTGATATTATTGTAGTAGTTGTAATAATGAAAAACTTTATTTTAGACAGATTAGAACTGCCATTTTACTTCGACAATCAGAATCAAAAGTTAGAAACTGCAATTGATAAAAAAGATTTAGAAGAAATTGGCATTATAAATCAAGGTATCTGCATTTTGAGATTTGCTTCCATTTGTGTCGCGTCATTTTTTAATTAATGCTAAAATTAGATTAAACGTTTACTGTAAAGTGGTTACCAAAATTTATGTAAAAGATTGTTGCCTGTTGATCTTTTGCATTATTATTGGGACAAATAGAACGTCTCATGGACGTTGAAGTCTTGCAGCAATGCAAATGATAGTTAGAATTAATTTTTTAATAAATTAAATAAGTTTTGTTATTTAAGGCACAGGTAATAAAGAACACAAAATTCAAACCCGACTCCCATTATCTCTCACTGCTACACTGAAACCTTTATCTGAATCGGAAATGGATGCCGCAGATGTATCTGACCAATTAAATGGAAACGCAAATTGGCAAGAAAACAACAGAATCTATGTTAAAATAAATAGAAAGTAAAGCACAAAGTTTTTTTGTTTTTACAAATCGTTATGCGCATGCTTGTACTTCTTTAAATTTAAGCTTTACAAATTATGATGATGCTGAAAAATTGCTTGCATACTTAAATGAAAATGTGGCATTTCCAAACAACATTACATTTACAAACGTGAAGTAAGTTACAGTATGAATTGTTTTTTCCTTTTTCAAAACTAAATCTCACAAGCATTAATTAATAAATTGGTTATGTACAATAAATTTATCTACCGGATATATTTAGTATAAGTTTGATTTTTTTCTTTTGACTACAATGTGTATTTTATTCAAAATAACACTTAGCCACTTGTTTTAAATTGTACATTATGCGTTGTATTTTATTATTGTACTGCAATTTGATTTGCGAGCTTTGTTTTTTTTTTGCAAAGCTTTATTTTCTATTTTAGTGTGGACAAAAATGAAATATCTTTTGAAGTGCACACTATTGATGAACTAGCACCATCGTGGGCGTCTAATATGTTTGAGATTCCAGCGACTTCAGTGGACGCAGGTCAAGTGGCCACAGAAACTTGTAATAAATAATTTTCAACAATTTTCAGTGCTGGTATTAATTGGATTTTTGCAGATCAACTGATGAAAAAGGCCATGTTGTTTGCAGATGACGCTGAAGTGATCGAAGCTGGAATAACTAATGGAATTGTATGTTGTCTTTCGTTTAGATTAAAAATTAATTGCTGTGCAAATTTATTACGTAGCCTTTAGAATGTTCCCCATTTATTAGTGCAGAAAATTAGCTATTGATTTAATTTTGCAAATAATAAAAATTATTATTTGAATATATTAAAATATCATCTACTCAATGAAAAATAGCAAGTACATTTGCATTCCATTAAATTACTGTACGAAAATTTTCATCTATGAAATTCAAAATGTAAATTTTGGAGAATGTTTAATTTTTATAAAAATATAAAGCATCTGTTATATAATATGCAAAATTTTGTAATATTTTAGGCAAAAATTCCAGTACAGTATCAAAGCAACAACAAAATTTTGATCCCAGTTGCAGCGGTTTCTGCATTATTAGTAACATCTGTGTTAACTCTTCTAGCTGTGTACTTATACAGGAGCAAGAAGCCAAATATTAGAGCATACTTTGGCCTATCCTCAAGTAGTGGAAATAAAGTTGTGAAAGATTATGAAGTAAGAAAATAAGAAAAAGTTAATTTTATTTCAATTTTTAAGCAACATTTTAGCTTCTTGCAGTAAAGAAAACCAATGTATTTTAAACCAATTTTAACCGTGCAATAGAATAATTCCTGCAATAATACATATAATATTCAAAATTTTAAAATTCATAAAAATAGTTGATTGTTTAGCATATGTACCTACAAATTGCTTGCTTGCATTATTACGTACGCTTAGAGCAACAACAGTTTCTTAGGAAGCTTCAGTTTGACTGCAGATTGAGGTGCAGGTTCGTAAAACAAAAATTAAACCAACGCTTGAAAATGTGAATTGTTGACAGCTATTGAACTTTCTGAAAAGATTATAGCGCTCACTTTGAAGGAGCAAACTTGCTCTGACGTCAGCGCATTCTTAAGCGCTGTTTTAAGTATCTTCTTTCAACGATGCTATTGCCTTACTTTACACTTCGTCAACTAGCTACTCATCTCCAATTTTAAAACAAAAAAAAAGAAAAGACACCAATGCCGCGCTGATGATGATGAATTTATGATTTATGATTATGATATTTGCATTCCGGTGGAATGGTACATTTTTTCTTCAAACATCAGAATCAGTATGATTTTTTCTTGTTTTTTCCCCATTCATTGCAATTTCAGCCGCAACAATATTGTGCCTTGCGTTGCAACAGCCCAACATTGTGCCCCAATGCAAGCATAAAATCGTTACTTTTTTTGAATACATAAGTATACTTTGAATACTTTTACTTGTTTTTTTTGCATCTACTCTTTTCTGGTTATTTTTTAAATTATCTATCAATTTGGAAATTGTAAATAATAAAAATTAATGTCAAATTTTTTTCAAAAATAAAGTTAAAACATAAATCATTTTATTTTATGGCAGCATTAAAATAAATTATGCTTTTACAAGATTAGTTATGGCATTCTTTATGCTTATTTATAGAATGTTTATGCTAATTTAACTATTTAAAAAAGTTTTTCAATTATAATTTGTTGACATTTTTTCAAATTGCAAAAAAACTAAGTTTCCTTTGCAAGATAGACATTTACTTTTGTATAAAGCGTTAAGAAATTCTCAAATTATTGCTTGCTATCTTTATCTTAAACATGAGCAAATTTTGTTAGATTATTATTACTTGAAATGAAAATTAAAACCGTAATTCATCAAATAAAGTTAAGAAAAGGTAGTACATTTGTTCAATTGTAAAAATTTATTTGTACATATTTATTTATTTGCACACTCGTATGCACATGTGGATAAGGATGTATGCATGTATTGATTTTTGGCGATTTAATATTTAAAATTGGTAAAATTTGGTGATTCATTCCGCTGAAAACTAAACTAAAGTGAGTTGTTGCAAAGCATCATCATTACAATGCTTGATCTATATGTTATTGTCCGTAACGAAAATTCAATAACTGTAGTCTCTTTGATCACGTCAATTTTCAGTCATGCCAATTGAAAATTTTATTTATTCATCCTTACATTTACACAATAACAAGATTTTGAAATTAATTATTAAATTACTTAATCAACTATGTATTTCATGATTAAAATGAAAATTATATGTTTATTGTTTGTTTATAGTAACGTTTAAAAGTTATTCATTGTATATTTTGTATGAAAATTCAACATATTTGAGTTCATTAGACTTTTTAAAATATCACACTAAAATGTAAATATTATGCAAATTAAATGATTTTGAGAATTTATTATTGATCAGTGGATTAAATTGTTATTTCGTATTCATCTTTTATAAATAAATGAATTTCAGCAAAAATTTTTTCAATGTAACTAACTACTTTAATGAATACATTAGTGAGCATATTACTTTTTTATACGTAGCTTCATAAATTTGTATGTTTGCATTAAAAAAAACAATGATTATGCAAAAATTTGCTTTAAATATTTTTTCAAATTTAAGCTTATGTTTATTATGCTTAATAACCTTATAACGCGTAAATATTGGGAAAATCTTTGATAACTATCAGTCGAAGTTTTATTATAAATTTTACAGAAAGAGATCGAAACAGATTAATTGGTTAACATCTATGCAATGCATGCAAGCAATGTATTTATCATTTTGCGTCACATGTTGAAATTCGATATTCTTTTGCAAATAAGAAAATCTATTTTATTTTTAATTTATTGATTTTTGTATATAATAAATTTTACTTGCACATTGCAGCAGTTGAAAATATTCCACACTTTATTGTAAATTTAAAAAGTTGAAAGTTGAGCTTCAGGCGTACTGTTTCAATGTAGTTTAATGAGTTAATGTGAAAAAAATTCATTTTCGCTTATTGTTAAAATAATTAAAAGTTTGTTATTGTTACAGTTCAAGTTCACAGAAATTGTTCCGTTAGCATGATATTATTGTTCAGATGTTGAAATGTTGCAAATTTATAAATTCAGCTGCTGTGTAACTGTATATTGCTTAAAATGAAATGAAATTTGTATGAAGCAGTGAGGCGTTGTTGCTGCTTGCTTGCCGATTGTTTGGATCAATGAGATGGAAGTAAATTAAATTCTGCGTTACTGGCTGTTTAAATAAGCATAACTGTGAATCCCTGTATTGACTTGAATCTTCTTCTTCTGTTGTTCAAGTGATCGGCTGATTGACGAATATCATTTCAACTTTCTCTTTTCACATAATATGATTTTATTTTGCTTGATTGGTCATTTCGATTTCAATGATGCCAGTATACAATTCAATAATGCCTATCAATTGCTGCTTTTTCAAAAGCACACACTACTGCATGGATTTCAGAAGTTGAATTTGTTTCACATGCTTTTCTCTTTTCTACAGCTACCCCTATTGTCTTTTTAATTACATGACAATCCGTTCAGCTCACTTTGAAATACTTTTATACCTATTATGTATATTTATCAGTTTATTATAAAATTATTTTCATTTTTGTTTTGTTACAGGAATTATGTCGTCGTCATATGACTGGAAAAGTGAAAGTACCAGAACCATTACGTGGAGTTATGGACACTTTGGCCCAGAGATTGGGTTCTCAGACCAGCGAACCAAGTCCCCCAGCACATACTAGATCTACCAACTCTTCAGTTTCTTCTTGGTGAGTAATTTTCCTCTACTCATCTAGATGGTAAAAAGATATTGCTAAAATAACCCCACCATTTAGGCCAGAAGAATCAGTGCAATCAAATATTGACATTTCAACTGGCCACATGATTTTGGTAAAAATTTTTCTTCTTTTGTTGAAATATCAAGAAATTTTCACATTTTATTGTTTGTAAAGTGAATTTCAATAGAATACAGCAATTTCCTTCATAATATTATGCAAATTCAAAATTGTAGTTTTATGGTAGTGTTTTTCAACTTAAAGTTCAATTAGCTGACATTTGACGTATGCTTGGAAGAATATGGAAAATGAATTTAGATATATTTTTAGTCATATTTGGAGGATCATTTGAAAAATAAGGAACGTCTGGAAAAAGAATGGCATGCGTTGGAAAGTTATCAAGCTGATCAATGGGCTACCACGACCGCGGCATTACTTGAAAATTCGGAAAAAAATCGTTCAGAAATTTTGCCATGTGAACTTTCAAATTATTTTTAAATTCAATTCAGCCACTTATTAATTGCAAATAATTTCAGTTGATCACTGTCGAGTGGTTTTGAACAAAACTTTGAATCAAGCCAACGACGATTACATTAACGCTAGTACTATTGTAAGTTCTGCTTAGCATTTTATGCTTTAACGGTGTTCTATGTAAAACAAAAAGCCAAAACAGAATAACAAAAACCATCATTTTTCTTCAGTGTGACAGTGATCCAAGAAGTCCTACTTACATCGCCGCCCAAGGTCCACTTGCGGATACTGTAGCTGATTTTTGGCAATTAATTTGGGAACAAGGAAGCGTCGCCATTGTCAATCTTACCAAACTGGTGGAAAATAACAATGAAAAATGTTGTCGTTACTGGCCTGAAAATGGGACTGAAATTTACCATGTGTTTGAAGTTGGTTTAGTTTTTTACGTTATAATTGGAAAATACAAAAATATTTTTTGATGTTGTTTCTTCAATTTAAACATATAAAATTCAATTTTACTATTGAAGCATTTTTGATGTAATTATTTTTCAACTGAAAATTTTAAAATAATCATGAGTGCTGCATCTTCTTTTTAATTATTTATGTTAATTAGTTTATAAATCCATCACTAATAATGATAATAAAATTTAACGACTTGCAACGCTTTCATTTTTATTACATTTTACTGTAAAACGTATTTTTACAATTAGGTTCATCTGGTGTCAGAACACATCTGGTGTGAAGATTATTTGGTTAGATCGTTTTATTTGAAAAATATAAACACTCAAGAAACTCGAACAGTCACCCAATTTCACTTTTTGTCCTGGCCAGAAGATGGTGTTCCAATGAACGCAAAATCACTGTTGGAATTTAGACGGTATGAAAGTCAATTGAATATTTTTTGCTTGTTTGTATTTGGTGTTGTATGGTGCACCGAAATGATGTTCTTAGCGAAGAAATGCATGCAACTTTTAGCTGTTTGAAAGTATGATCACTTACGTGGATAACGACTGGGAGCTCATCATTTTTGTGGGATGCATTTCAGTTTATAAAATTGCATAGTCACAAAAGTGATGGGCGCACAGCCGTCAGTCAAGACCACAATCCCGAAGAACCTTACATGGTAATGGCATAGATGTGTTGTAGATTTAAGCACGCTTTTCTTAAAAAAATAGTTTGTGTTGTGTTGTATTGCGTTGATGATTACACCACACGCTTTTGCGCTTTGAAATTTTCTCCTACCATTATCATATTTATTATATCTTCAGCAAAGTCAACAAATCATATCGTGGTCAACAAAGTCCAGTAGTTGTGCACTGCAAGTATGTCATCATCACTATATATTTCGACAAACTCACCAAATGACGTTGAATTTTCAGTGATGGTGCCGGTCGAACTGGAACTTACATTTTAATTGATATGGTCTTGAACAGAATTAACAAAGGTGAAGAAAACCGACGGTATTATTTCACTGCTTATTTAAATATATTTATTTAAGGAGTCAAAGAGTTGGATATTGCTGCGAGTTTGGAACATTTGCGAGACCAACGTATGAATATGGTACGTACAATGGATCAATTTCAGTTTGTGATCATCTGCGTAGCTGAAGAAGTGCAAGCTATTCTGAAAGCAATGCCGAACGAATAATAATATTAATAATCATGATAATAATAATAATAATAATAACTCATCAACTTTTCAAGAAGATTCATCGTAATTGACAAAAACCACCAAAAAAATTGATTCCAGATAAGCACTCAACCAATCTTTTTTTCTCTGAATTCGTGAAACTGTGACACCTATTGTTGTGCAACTAATTTTTGTCATTGTGTCTACCTAATCTATGTTGTGATACCTACTTTACCCCCAAAATACCTAATCACGGTATTATTGTACTTAGTCGAAAAGAAAATACTCATCATTTGCATCAATATTATTTGCGTTTTTGCATACAGCAGTGCATACAATTTAAAAATGTATTTAATAATCGTCAATATTCGTAGCACAAATCAAATGAATTCATTTATGCTTTTCAATATTCAATTCAAATCTTGTTGAAAGCGACAATGTCCACAGATTGGACCAAATCTTCAAGCGCTAAAATGTTTTCTTCAAGAAAATCTGTTCCCACCTTAAACATCTGTAATAACATCATTTCAAAAAAAAATCTCCATTTACCTTATCATCTTCTACAACGCAACCAATTTGGAGCTTTTTCACACCATAAGCAACTGGTAAAATTTTCGCTAAAACATTAACAAATTTTAGAACACTTTAATCGTCTTTATAAAGCATGAACAATGCACTGTGAACAATCTGAAGCAAATCAAATAACATACATGGTCCCCAGATCAAGCCATCAGTTGTAATGTTACGAATACTCTCTTCCATCAATTTCAGATCAGTTTCATCATCCCAAGGTTTTACATCAAGGATGATATTCGATTTCGCAACT
Organism: Trichinella murrelli; assembly: GCA_002221485.1. Lineage (NCBI taxonomy): Eukaryota > Metazoa > Nematoda > Enoplea > Trichinellida > Trichinellidae > Trichinella > Trichinella murrelli. The sequence continues at coordinate 18,499,185 of CM008133.1, read as the reverse complement.
GCGACCGGCTCTAAAAACAAATTCACATTTTATTGGAAAAACTAAAAATACAAACTATATACGTCTATTTATATTTAAAACTTTATGAATAAATTACTTTTTGCCTTTTTCGCAGCATAAGCGTCCAATCGTTCTTGGCGGACACGCTTCTTCTCCTCGTTGTCTTCCTTAAATTTAGTATTTAATTTCGGATTTTCAGGCTGAATTTTAAATTACTTCTTCACTTGACGAACCAAATAAATCAATATCTTCGTCGTCTCCCTCAGCAGAGGCCACAGGTTCACTACTACATTTTGGCCATCTGAAATAAACTACGCTACAAACATTACACAAACACCAGCTTCTCTCATAACTTTCGATAAAAATATCATGCGTAAATTATTCTCCTTAACAATGTGAAAAAGCAACAATTAATATCTTCAAGCCTGTCTTTCAAAAGAAAGTTTTAAAAAACTCTTAAGCAAACAAAAATAATCAAAAAATTATATATTTATAAGCGCTAAACTATACAAATAATAAACAAAAATAAATATCTGCTGTAAATACTGTCCATATATATGTATATGCAATTCAAATATAATTTTAAGCATAAAAAAAGGAACAATAAACTTTACATTACATACGTTGGATCAGAATTCTAATCAATTTATAAACAACATACAACACATTACACATACAAAACACATTCATCATTCATAATGCAACTTTTATAAATCAATAATTTAAAAATTACTTTGCTCTTTCTGCATCTGTGAAACTGGCAATATGGTGAAACCATCGTTGAAGATGATGAAGAGTCGTTGGTGGATTTTTAATCTGATTGAAAGTTTGAACATCAGCGGAAGAAGGGAAATACCTAATTACTTAAAATTAAATTTCGGCAACGTTTAAAAAATTAATAAAACCCATTAATGTAGCTTTTTGTTTCTAAGCTAGCGTTTAACACTTTTAAATCGATTTCTACTGGCAACTTCGCAACCATGATGAAAATCTACAAAAGTAATCATTTTTTAATGTAAAATAGAATAATAAGAATTATTATTATTATAAATGATTAATAATTATAACAACAATAAATAATACGTGAAAAAATTATAACATTGCATGAACACAACAACTGAAACCGCAAATTATATAAACAAAGCATTTACACTTCAATCAACTTTAATATCAAAGTATGAAATATTACAGAAAAAATTTTCCGTAAAACAAAACAAAAATGCAATAAAATGTTAAACATTACAATGAAGTATCAAAAAATACATTCCGATGCTTACAAAATAAAATTATCTAAAAAGAGAAACACAACAACTGTGACTACACTTGACAACTCATGTACACTGTAATACAATAATGATAATAATGATCAAATGTAAATATAACTTAAATTGTAAAAAATTTTCAAGAATAATTTTTAATAATGATATATGTATATGTATTTTACAAATTATTTCAGCTACCTATTCGAAACTCTGAAAAAAAGAAACCAAAATCGAAAAAAAAGCAGTTAAAGAAATCCCGACCCTGGTTAGTGGGAATCCGTCGATTCCCTTAATTTTATTGAATTGCTGGAGTTCATTTTCTGTGCCATGTCTATTATTGTCGCAATATAATTTTTGATGGTCATTCGTGAAAAATTTTTTCATATTGCTCTGAAAGTGATGTTACACATGACTTTATGAAATTTTATTTAAGAAAAATAAATTTCATTTACAGTTTTTCAAATATTTATTTAACCTATTTACAAATGTTAGCGTTCGTAAAGCTAATATTCAGAGATATTTTGTGTTGCACAGTTGATTCAAAATCTCATAAATTCTGGACGCCGGATGAACGCTGACAGGATCGACAAGATTCCATTCTTACAAACATATTCGAAAAAACACAAATTTACCTGAATAAGGCTAACAGACCCAAAACAAATAAGCGAGATGAAGGCTCTCCAAAGTTCTTTTTTTTGACCTTCGATGTCGTAAATAGCTGACGGTGATTGATAGCAGCGCAAGTGTTTCGCCTCTGCAGCGATCGCAACGCTTTCAAGTGGTGCGAAACGCGCACTTCTAGAGAGAAAATATTTGAGCGTGGGCGTGGCTACTTTGTTTCATTAAATTCAAAGAATTGAGGCGTCGTCACGGTATACCAGTGATGTAATTTGAAGGGTCGAAAAGCCGAGCGTCTTGAGTACTGAACTTCCAACGCGTTACGAACATACACACAGCCGTATAAGATGTGAAATAGATTTATTGAAGTAACTCAGCAAAATAATGTGAAACAAATAAAAATCCCAATGACAACAAAATAACTAAAAGAAAAATGAATAAAAAAACCATCATTTGCATTCGTTTTGGCTTTGGAATTTAAAAGACAACTCCAAAACTGAGCTCTCAAAATCAATGAGTTGCAAGAATGTCGCGCAACGTGGAATTTTTGGAGGACTGAGATAACATGTAGGGTCACGTGTATCGGTCAAAGAGTTTGATGAACTGTGCTTTTCGAAATCAATCGTGTCGTCATAAATCGACGACAATGTAAAAGCCGCATAAGCAATTAGCAGCTCGATGTTGTTTACAGAAGTTCACATCCATGCCGGCGTAGTAGCTGCTATGATAAAGCTAGTTGAAGATATTTTCCTTCAGCATGGAGTATAACTTTATTTACACGCTGCTCGACGCTATACTTCACATCAGTGGTTCTCAACCCGTTTCAGCGCACATCCCCTCTAAAAAAGTAGTGCTGTATGTATTCTGTGTACATAAAGCAAATTTTTGCTCCATGGTTGCATCAAGCCAAGCTAGTTTTCACAGTGAAACATTCCTAAATGATTCACAATAAAAATTAATGAGAGTATTGACAATGCTCATTTGTGACGATGTTATGTATTCTTGGGGCAGTGGGCAATAAGGTACGTCGTAAGTCGCTTTCAACGTTTAGCCTGTTGCGATGCTGCGCATTAAGTATCATAAGCACTCAGAAGAGCGTCCGCAAAGGTACGTTGAGGTAAAGGGAACCAATATGCGTAAGATTTGCGAAATTATTTTAGGATATTCAGCTTGCAATTTTACCAACAAGCTTTCTAACAGCATACCTTCAAAACTGTCTTCAGCTAGGATGTTGAATTGCAATTCAATGGCTCCTTCTTGCAAATCATGTGGAAGATGTTAAACATGTAGCGGTATTCCGCTCTTTCTTATTACCGTCATCGGAACGACTCATAATGGGGAGGAAAAAGTTTATCATTGATTTGCTAAGACATTTATCATTGAATAGGCGTGCCCCCTTGGTCGAAATACACTGCTTCTGACTTGTTTGCTCAACTTGGTATTTCCCTATCCGCTCTTCTATATATAAATATAAATAAATAAATAAATATATATATATATATATATATATATATAGCGGCAAAATGTCTGGCGCCATAACTTCAGCTGCGTCATCCCCTCTTCTGCTCCGTTGCAACCCCTTCACCTACACCGCAGTTGTTTCCTCTGATAAGCATGTTGTGTCCTTTCGGCCGCGTCGGCTTCGGAGTGGTGCCAGCAAGCCCAATGTCGCACAACTCTACCTTCTCTGCTCAGACAGCACCCACGCAGCACGCCCACGTGCACAACACTCCCAGCGTTGGCCAAAACTTTCTTTTTGGATGCTGTCAGTATCAACATTCTGCTCTCAAAATGCATCTTGAGACACCTTCCAATGTCAAGTGCGTCGCATATCTATATATTTTAATTCTGTGCTTGACATGAACGTTGCATTTCTTGCGATTGTGCTTCGGCAGTAATCTATCTCTCGAGTACTCTTCTGAATTTCTTTCTAAACGATTAACCCGGTAAAGGGATCGACTTGAAAACACTGCCGTATCTGCAAAATTTTATCCTACAATTTGAAATTTATTAATTACCATAAAGTAAACAGAACCAAATTCTACCTGGAATCAACGATCTGGTTGTGATCCGCATTATCGCCGAATGCAACCAATTTGGAAGTTCGGAGGACTAAACTGTCGGCGAAGTGATGGCCTGAATGTTTCATGGACTTCATAATTCAATCTTGAACTGAAATGCTTTGTCGAAATTGACGTGCACGAATTTTTGCTTGATAACTACACACAAAATAGACAAAAACTTTACTCCTTAAAGTATACAAAACACACGCGGATCCATAGTATACTATAGATGCTCTTAACACCATCTCCAACGTGACGTGCTCCTGCCAATAAAAGTAAAGATGTCATGAAGTACAGAAATTAGAAAATCAAGTACAAGCAAAAACAGTAGAACTTTACAATTCTAATAAAAAGCGCAATTTTTGTGATGCCCACAAACTTTTTGCATTGAACTTACTTTTGCATACAGTTTTTAGACCTCATCCGAAGAAAAACCAAATACAATAAATTTTCAATTACAGAAAATGATTTTCAAGTTTAAATAAAAATTTTTGGCAGAGATATCTTGAAAGTAATTGTCAGAATTTTATTAATAGTATCACTGTATCCAGAAATTGAGGAAATTATACCTATTTTTTATTTGTCTCTATGAATTCCTCAGTACTAAATCTTTGCTATTTTTTGTCCCTACATTAGATATGAACGTGCTTAATTTGAATGCTTTAGGTTACATTAGCGTTTTAAGTGCATTACTTATTAATATTTTCAAAGTACTCGTGTTTATTTCTTTGTTGTACTAAAGAATATCAAAAAATAACAAAGAAGAGATGTTCTTTTCATAATTCTGGAACGTTCATAAAGATAAGAGCATTAAATTGATGTGTATTTTAATAGGAAATTTTTATCCTGTTCTTATTTGAAATTCGAATTACACAATTACATGCATCCAGATGATTTTAAACATTTTAAGCAATACATGACCGATGGAACGTGAACACGTGAAAATATAGAATTTCGAATTGATATTTTTTCTTTCATTGATTTGTACTTTATTTACAAAACGTATGTTTTTATTTTTACCAATGATTTCAAATGAATAAAAATTTAATTTTTAATATATGATATTACTGAATATGTGACATTCTATAAAAGTGTAGTTACTAGTAGTGTAGTTAGTAGTAGTCAAACAATAAGTGAAGTTATTACTGTACAATTTATATGTGCTTGATTAAACAATATACTATTGCGGATAATTTGCACAGAATTGCGACTATTGATATTGTAAGTAAATGCTTATAATTATAAAAATTGCTGACGGTTATTCGAATTTTTTCATTTTAAATTTATATTTATTTTTACTGTTTGAAATTTACTTCATAATATGTTTCAAGAAGAATGGCAGCTTTTACTGTCGAAATTAGCCTCCATTATTTCATTTGCTAAAGTTACTTGTTCTATAAAATATGAACTTAAACAGAATTAGGTAAAGTAAAAATATCTTGAAATTAAGAATTCCGATTATCTGTTATAAAATTTGTTTAGATTTTCAAAATAGTCACTAAATGAAAGTAATTTAATTTAATGAAAACTGTAACAGCGTCATTAACAACATTAAATTGACATAGCAAGAAACATCTAGATTATTTTTCTCTTTATTTGTCAAAGATTAAAGTGCTTTTCATGTGTAATAGATAAACAAATCAGTTCCTTTGAAGCGTTCATTGCCTATTTATGGTTATTATTTTATTAAAGTTAATTGAAGAAATTTTTAAACCGATTTAATATTCTACTGCTCTATTTTTGTTTATCCAGAAGGAAGAAATTTTTTAAATGAATTACAAATATGAATTATGCACAGAATAAAATTTATTTAAGGAGAAAATCAATTGATAAAGAAAATTGTTTCACAACCGCTTAGGGTAAAATATAAATATTACAAAACTGAATTGAAAATAACTTGAACGAACTTGTGCTGAAATGGTATAAATGGAAAAATTAGAATTTAGTAAAAAAGTGACAAATTTGAGAAAAGTTGGGTCGATTTTCAGGCTCAGCTTCCCAGCATATTTTTGCCAGACGAAGAAGTTTCGTTTCTTCTTCAGAACGAACAAAATTATTTATGTATGGGCGGAGTTGTTTCGCTACAACGCAAAACACTACCGTATGTTGATTTATTCCACCGAAAGGAATTTGTCTCATTACACATTCCCACAGTAAAAGGCCATAAGAATAGACATCAGCTTTGATGGTTGGTTGTTGACCTCGAAGCAGTTCAGGACATTTGTATATTAGGGTTCCAGATTGTCCAACATTTAAAGTATTACCTTCCACATTAAGTTGATCATGGTGAATTCTTCGGCTACAACCAAAATCTGTTAATTTGCAGTCATTGCCATCGCAACTGATTAATACGTTTGATGGTTTCACATCCAAGTGTAAAATATTATTTTTATGACAATATTGGAGAGCGTCAGCTATTTGACGACAAAATTTCACTTTTTTCATAGGTTCTATTTCTATTTCTGAATCATGAATAAGTTGTTGCAAATTCTTCTTACTAACATATTCGTAGACAATCTGAAATTTGTTGGAATGTATTAAAAGAAAAAATAAAAACATTGTTTACTTCAATTTCCGCTTCTAAAGATGAAAATGTTAATATTTTTACAATATTTGGATGATCCAGACCAAACATATTCATTTCTGCACAGAAACTGTTTTCCACTAGTTTCTCTTTAATTGTTTTGTGCAGTTGCTTTATTGCAACTAATTTACCGGCTAATATACCAATATAAACTGCACCAAAGCCACCCTGGCCTCTAGTATTAATTTCATTTTATAGCTCGCCAGTTATTGTCATAAATGTAATTTCAGCTAATAATAGACGAAGAAGCTTACCAAGAAGCTGGTGTGATGATGTAGTAACTTGTAGATAATTTTTATTTTTATTATTCTCATGATTAGAAATATCTTCAGTGTTTTGATAGAGCTTTCTTGCGCGAAGTTTCCTTTTCTTCCATAGATGTTTTCTGTTATGCGAAAAAAGAATACTATGACGTCGTACTACAGCTATTTCAGCAGCTGTCTGTTACAGAATAATAATAAATTTATGAAAGTGAATAAAACTTAAATACATACCTGTGCACTTTGGGAATTTTTTTCTTGTATTGGAAAAAGTGTTTTTGAAGGCAAATTTGGTGAATAGAAACGACTTAATTGTCGATTGACTGAGGTTTCGTTATTTTTTGATCTGCACAATAGAATTTCTTCATTTTCAGCTTCATCTGTCCAATTTGGTCTTCGAATTGGTGTTACTGAACCGTTTTGGCATTTCGGTGCAGTTGCACAACGGTGAATTTCACTTCGAAAATCATTTTTTCTTGGTTCAAATATGCAATGTTGGACTAAAGGCGATGGTAATTTTGTCATTTTGATTTACACACCATATACTAATTATAATTAAGTTCTATTACCCTAAATAGCATTGAAAATTTTTACATACTTTGTGAACTCTTATTACGAATTTAATTTCCTGAACATTAGTCCTCAATGACTGCTTTATCAGCAATTTTTAAGTAATCCTTATGATTTTATGCTTTTTTACTTTAAACTTGTTTGTTTCTTTCGTGTAACAAGTATTTTAATTTTTATTCATTATCAATACTATTATTATGGTAGTTTTGATTTGGCGCCCATTTTACTAAAAGTAGAATCTTATTAAGTGCAAAATTTGTAGTAATGTGATTTATTGTAAAAATTTTCCACTTGGTACATTGCATTTGATGCAATTTTAATGTTGTTCAGATTTTATTGCATATTGCAAAAAATGAGCAACTTCTCCATTTAGAAATGGACGATTTTTCTGTGATAGAAGATGACTTCAAAACATATGACAAAGAATTTCAGGTAGATCTTAAAAGCAAAGAGGTATGATTAGAAAAAAAAAATTTTTTTTTCACTTTTTACTTTAGAAATTTTATTTTATTTCAGGAAATTGATCTGCTCGTTTTCGGATTGGAAGGTGAAGAAGGAAAATTGGCTAGTATTCTTATGCAAATTCATCAACAGCCAACCGAAGAAAAACGTAAGAGATTTTTTTTCACTTTATAGTTAGTTGTTCATTGAATTCTGTTTATATACTTGTTTCAAACTTTGCTGAATTAAAAAAAAATCACAGATTCAAATATCTCATAAATATGTTTATAGTTTCGGGTTGGTTTTTGAAGCTGCAAGATGAACTTCAAAATGTGAAAACATTTTATTCTTCACTTGCCAAAGTTGTCTCATCTGATCGATATTACAGGTTGATATTATGATTTAGAACTTTTTATATTAATATTTTTTTTGAAATATAGATATCATGAATTATTTCGTCACATTACTCAGAAGATTGTTTGCGTTGCGGCCATTTTAATTTTTTTTACCCAACGTCATTTACTGACGCGATCAGAAGCAGCTGAAATATTGGGAGGTTTTACATAGTTATTCTGTTTTTAAAATTCTTTTTCTTATAATTCCATGAGTTTTCAAAATTATTTACCGATTTGAAGTAAAATTCAAGTTAATTGAAAACTTTTTGAAATGTCCATTTTAAGTTGAATCAATCTGAGTTTTCATCATTCCCTATTTAATTTAGTGGCAGAACGTGAAGAAAATGGTTTTCATTTGGATTTGGAAGACTATTTACACGCTATTTTGCTTTCAACGTCAGAATTTGTATGATTTTTATTATACATAATGCTTTATATTCAATCATTTTGAGAAATATTTTAAAGAATATTTTAGTAGTCCTATGAACTATAATTTTTTCCGTTGACATTATTGATGTTTCAATCAATGTATTTAGTGTCGATTTGCTGTCAATTTTGCGACATTTGGTCATTATGAACGCGTTGATGATATTGCAGACATTCTGGGAAAAATTAGTGCGGCATTTCGATTGTTGAACTTCAAAAGTGGTAACCTTCGAAAACATTACGACACCTTGAAATACAGCTTGAACAAAGTTGAAGAAGTGAAATACAATTTGACAATCCGTGGTCTCAGAAAATATTCTGAACAAGAGAAATGAATGTAAAATAAAAATACTTATTTTTATTTTGTATTATTCTGAAATTTCTCATATAATATTAGTATAGCATTATTTTAAAGAATTTAAACATTTTAACCCTCCTGTTATCCTCAAATTTACTTACCTACCGTTGTTTTCCGGGTCAAATTGACCCATAGGTGATGCACAGTTTGTTTTGCGGTCATACTGCGACTAAGTATTCGTGAATTTTATTTTAAAAGGTTCTGATAAATATTCTAATACGCAGAGATTATTTTTTTAATATGTCCGTATATGGTGGATGTACATTGACACACTTAAATTTCTTCTGCACATAAATTACAATATGATTGTGTATGATCTTTACAAATGTATTTTTGGCATTTTTTACAACGTACGCTTGTCTTGTTGTCACTTGAAACACACAATTGACATCGGGCTCTTTTTTTACCACCTGCATCCGTATCAGTGATACCGCTTGGTCTGCATCTTTCGGCAACCTTTCAACTGCCGATTTAGCTGCTGCTGTTCTGGGCAGTGTTTTGCGCCTCATCATTTCTGGTTGCACTAGAGCCTTGCCAAGTTCCTCAAGGAATAATCGACGCTTATGCAGCCGTCCTACATTCCATGCCGGATGTTTTTCTGTCCTAAGAACGTACGCGTTGTATGCCGATACGTCTATGATGTTGTAAAATATGACTAATGGCCATCGAGCGGTCATTCTTTGGCAGGAATACGTTGATGTCATTTTGTCTAAGTTATCCACACCACCTTTAGTATTATTATAATGTAGAATAATGTCAGGCTTGTCGCCCTTTCCGTCGCTAACCCGGTTGTCATTGTGCATGGTACTTAGAACCATAACATTTTTGTTCTTTTTTGGGCGGCATGATACGATGGTGCAATCTTCAGAAAAGGCAAATGTTGAAGAGTTCAATTTTCTGCCTTGTAGTTCCCTTGGTAGCTCTGGCTTGTTTTTTTACAGTTCCAACCAAAGTGAAATTCTTTTTTTTTCAGTTCTACGCCCAGTGAATACGAAGTAAAAAAGTTGTCGCATGTAACATTATGACCTTTTAGGCCCTTTACCATGTCGAGAACCACTCGCAACCCTTGGTTCTTCTCGCGAGTTCCACTTGACGGCTTGCCAGTGTAGATTTGCATATTTCATGCGTAGCTCGACTTTGAGCAACAGGCTACCCAAAACTTAATGCCATACTTTGCCGGTTTCTTTGGCATGTACTGTCTGAATTGACATCGGCCTTTGAAAGGATACAGTCGCTCATCAACTGTAAAGGTGATAGATGTTGCATTGCCTTCAATACTGATAAAGCAGCAGTAGAAGATCGATCATGGGGGCCAAGTTGACCCCCGGGATTTCGCATGTACGTAAAGTGCATACAGCAGTTGCTATGAATGACAGAGGCGCAAGAATTTCATTATATGTAGATCAGGTGAAATGAGGAAAAATCAAAAAAATTCAACATCAACAAACAATAATTTTGGTACTAATTTTAATGTTGAAAATCAAAACGGGTCAATATGACCCGGAGGATAACAACAGGAGGGTTAAAGGCAAACATTTCTTTATTTTTAGTATTCTCAGATGATAAATAACATATATTACTAACATATTTCAACTTTCTGTTGGAAACCAGTAAATAATACTGTTAATTGTTTTCCACCCGTATAAGGTGACGACAACAGAAGCAAGAATTTAAAATATAGCGCAAACAAGACAACACACATTGAAGAAGATTTAAGCAGAGAGAATTAAAATATTTGCACTCTATGGTTTTCACGATCAGTTACTATTATAAAACCATCTGAAGTGACTTTCAGATCTTCCAAAGAACGCAGTTCACCATCACCGTTGCCCCAACTACCAAACTGAGCGAAGAAACGGCCGTCTGGATAAAAAATTTGTACACGGCTATTCCCTGAATCGGCAACAAATATGAACTCTTGGTCATCAATTGCGACACCTTTTGGATATTTAAATTGACCTTCGTGATGACCTTCACTGCCAAATGCAAATTGAAACTGACCATTTTGATCAAATACCTTAAATAGCAGATGGATTAAAAATAGAAAATTTTCTGTTATTCATAACAGTTTAGTCTTTAAAAAGGGAGATCATTTTGCATATTTCCGTTCAATTACCTGGATGCGATGATTGCTTGTATCGCTGACAATCAGTTGATCATGATGATTAGCAACAATAAAGTGCGGATGCTGAAATTGGCCTTCGCGACTTCCCAATTCACCAAATTTTGCATAAAACGATCCGTCTGATTGTAAAACTTGAACACGATGGTTATCTCTGTCGCAAACGTAAATTATACCGTGACTTCCAATTGTCAGTCCCCATGGATTGTTGAAACGACCATTATTTTGGCCATGACATCCAAGAATGCGTACACTTCGTCCATTTGGATCCAAAATTTGTAAACGATGATTGTATCGATCACTGACAATTAGTTGATTGCAATGATTTACCGCTACACCGGCAGGGCTATCAAATTCTCCGCTACCGTTTCCATATTTTCCATATGAACGTAAAAAATGACCATGCAAATCGAATACCTGTAGTCGATGATTGCTACTGTCACAGACGATCACTTCTCTACCATTTGAAGAAAGTGCAATACCTCTTGGCCAATTGAACTGACCTAAACTATCCCCCTTTTCACCAAATTTTACAATCATTCGCCCTTTTCTTGCGTAATTATTTTTCGGAGCATTGTTAGTGTATGTATAACGCTTCACTGGTATCTTGTCGCATGAAAATGGTGCTTGCTTCATCGATGTTGTGGGAGGTATTTTGTTCGACCAACGTCTGTTGGATTCATTTAAATCCCGCTTATTGTCAGACTTGTCATCAGAAACAAATGAACGTCTTTTTGCTTTTCGTTCATCGTCATCGTTGAACAATGACAGTGATGTTGAAGCTGCATTATTGTTATCAGCTGAAGCAACATTCTGGTGGTGATCATCGAGTATTTCTTCCGGAGAAGAGTCAGCTTCATCGTCGACAACTACTACTGCTGGCCATGAACACGAAGCAATTGTACTAGTGAAAACTTGAATCGGAATCTGTTGAATGTCCATTTCTTCATCTGTGTTCAATTCGTTTATTCTATCATCGACAATACTGGTTGGCTGAGATGATTTTACACTATTACCCTGATGTACAATTGTATGAATTTGTTGATCAAGTTGACGACGTCGAGATTCGAAATCACGACGTATATTTGCTACTCGAGTATTCAGTTCATCATCTGGATCATCGCTAGATTGGGTTCTTATTTTGGGTCGCTTGTAATCAACATAAGCAACATTACTACAAGTTGGCTGGTCAGGATCAGGTTCGTGAATTCCAAATTGCCATGGACTTGAAGCAAAAGCTTCACATATATCAACATGTACACGTTCTGATTGTCTGTGTGATTCGTACACTTCGGATGGTTTATATGTTGATAAACGATTCGCTTTTCGACCAGTTTTATTCGACTCTTCCGTAAGCATAGATGTTTTCTTTCCTTCCAATGGTTGTTCCTCGTGGTGCCGTAAAGCAGTTGATCTTTCACGTTTTTCAAAGTTCAATTCGTCTGATTCGAGATCAACTCGAAGAAATCGCGGAACCATAATATCACTATTTTGCAAGCTAATATTCGTCATAAAGTGACATACCTGCATTAGAATATGTCAATGATGATAAAATATAAATGGAAAATGTTGATTTATTAATTTCAAAATCAATTAATAAAATACTCACTTGAATTTCACCAAAATGAGCAATCATACTTGCCAATGTAGCTGTGCTTGTATTGACAGCAAATCGAAGCCTTTTGTTGCAAAGTGCATCCACATCAGGTGTAAAAGAGCGAAGATGTTCAAGTCCATCAAAAAACATCTGCTTGTAGCGTACTAAAACGTCCAACGTCATATTTCGTTCTCCTTTTTGGTATGATTCAACACGAGCTACAGCCTCATTGATGTTATTCGATTCAAAATCAAAGGCTTCTTGCACACTTTTTAGAATTCTCTTCTCAATTGAACAATACGTATCAACCTCAGCCAACAGCACTTCTTCACGTTTTTTCACTTCTTAAAAATTTCAATTTAATAATTGTTTTTATGATTAAACAAAATAATTTCTTACCTTTATATAATCGCCTTAGGCATTCTCGAATTTCTTCTTTTAAAGAATCAGCTTGCAAGTTGAGATTTTCAGTTGCTCTAATGATACAATCGGTCCAATCAGTGATGCGCCCAGCAACACGCTTGACTTGATTCATCAAACGATTCAAATCACGCTTCATCATTTCTACATGATTGTTTTGGCATTCTTGGCAGATTTTTTTATTGCAGTGTGAACAAAGACGTAAGGCAGCTTTTTCATCACAAATTTTACACCGCTCCATATTGTAACTGAAATTCTTTAATTACTTATTGTTAAAATGATTTCAAATGCAATATCAATTCACCTCCGAATATAAGCTTCCAGTTCAGATGTACTTTGTTCAGTAGCTTGTAAATGTATTTCCAAAAATCCCACCAATGTATAATTGGTTGGAAAGCCTCTGGCTCCGTCCGGCGGTACCAAATGCTCTATTCGACATTCTGGACATTTGACTGTACGTCGAATTACATCTATCAGCCCATCAAGGCATGGCTCCAAACAAAAGCTATGCTGACATGGAAGAACTTTAGGATGCCTAACGGTAAAAATATATTCAGGAATAATGCTATCAACTATGAAATCAAACAGAATTTATGTAATTATAATACTGCTTCATAATGTAAAAAATAATAATGAAACATTTTTAAAAAGTCAACATTTTATATTATTTAAAATAAGATATATAATAAAGTTTGTTAAATATTTTAATTCTTTTTAATGTAAATTAGTTATAGTTCGTGGTTTTAATGCGACATTTTTTTCAAATGTGCCCGATGCTACAAAAGTTGCTTCTGATAAAAACAATAAACATATTTTATGTAATCTGATTCCCCATTGTTACATTACTACTTGAACACAACTGTTAATAAATATTCGCTTGTTAATTATTGGTGATTCATTTATTGAAACAAAAACTAAACATTAAACTTTAAAATTAAAAACATTAAAAATATTTTAAACAAATATAAACTAGTTTAAAATGCAGTGATAAATATCTTGTCAACTAATTAATGCAAAACAGTTCACATATAAAGCTGCAGAATGACACCATCTCTACGTCAGCTGTTCGATGACGTTTGGGAAATTCTCTACGATGAGACCAAACCAATTGGTAGGCTTTTTGCAAAAATTGAGCAGCATTCTGAAGAAAAGCGAGAACACGCGTTCGGAATTATATGCATTTACATTTGTGGATTTCTAATGTTTTCACCCATTGCTGAACTGCTTTGCCATTTCATTTGTATCGTCTATCCAGCAATGAGATCTGCGAAATTTGTTTACACCAGTCCAAAGAATGATAAACTGAAATCGCTTTTAACTTATTGGATACTATTTGCTTTTTCTACATTAATTGATACTAATTATTCAAATGTTTATTCAGTTTACTGGCTTGCAAAATGCTTTTTATATATTTATTTGTTTATTCCTGTGTTCAATGGAAGTGAGAAAGCCTATGATTATTTGCTAAAACCTCTGCTGCATTACTGTATTCCAAGCTAAAATAAAGAAGCGAAAGATATAAATGGTTCAGTATTTATTGGAACTGATATTATTTTTATATACATTCATTTCCTTAATAAAAATGTGCAAAAATTTTCATTTTTCAGTGTTCACTTTACTCAGAATCATATTAGATACATTTAAAAAATCCATCTCTGAAGAATCATGTTGAAAAGATGGTTATTTTCATAAATAATGCATGCTTAAAAACAGAAAAGTTTCAGAAAAAATATTCCTCAATTTATTACCAAAATAAGTATTATCGTATGCCCAAAAAATAATGTTTAATTCAAGCTTCGTTAAAAATTCTTAAACAATTTTAAAATATCCTGCACTTAAACATTCGTATTTGTTGCTACAGTATCGACGAGTTAAACTTGATTAGCAGAAGTTTCGTAAAATACTCACCCCATTTACGAGCATAGAAAATTTGGCAAAAACTTGCTTCATTTCAAAAAGTAATATTTGAAATAGTATTTATAGAGGCGTGAAACAACAACTTACCATTAACAAACAAAACTACAACGACAATTCTGCATTTTGTTCCTTATTTAATAATCAACTTACTCAACTTTGAAGTTTAACAGTTTAATATTTAAAAAATTACACAGATGTGTTTGCATTTAAAAACGATTCAAATCCAACCAGCTTCAAAGCTCGCAAAATTCAAAAAACTTCAAACTCATAATGAAACAACAAAAAAAATTCTTTAAAATTTCAAAGCGGGCAAAATTCTAAACTTGTTATATAAATTTAATTTAAAGTATATAAATAAAAATAATTTAAATGAATATTTTTAACATAAAGCACCACTTACTTGTATCTATCTAAACAGATTGCGCAAGTTAAAAGTTCTTCTATTTTTTCCAGTGGATTTACCCAGTCCGGTTGTTGCTTTGATGATGAAGTTTGATGATGCAGAATTCCAATGTTTTCTTCCATATCTACCTTTGTTTGCTTTTTACAATTGCAGCTGCTTTCGCATGGATTCGATTCCATTTTGGCAGTGTTTTCACACGCAGTGTGTTTAAATGTGATTTATGAATTCTATTGAAATTAAATTATATCAGTTATGTATGAAATTATATTATTTCAATTATAATAATTCAGTTGTATAACTAAAATGGAAATAAACATAAAAGTTTCAATGAAATCATCAATTGGTTATGTTTTATTTAAAATTAAACATTAAACAATTATTGAAACAAATTTTACTGCAGTGATAAGCGTAAATTTTCTAAAGTTCTAAGGAAGGAAGTTAGGAAAGGAAGGAAAGAAAGAAGGAAGGACTTCTTTCGCAAAAGTAAAATAACTATTAAAATAATTATAATAAAAGTGAAATGAAAATAATTTTTAAATCAAAAGTGGGTGTTTAAAAAATTCAGCCAATAAAGAAGCTTAACTGTGTTGTTGTTGTTTTTTTACCAAGTGAAAGCATCTTCATAGCTTAAACAGAACTGGGCAAATGATGATGTTTCCGGTCATCGTTTCTCGCGCGTCACTTTTCCATTGAAATGATTGAACACGTTAAGCCAGGTGGAGCCAAACCGAAACAGCTGTCCGACTTGAAAGCTGAACCAGAATCAAGCTAGCGAACAAGACGAAGCTCTGCAAAATTAAAAATAAAGCCAGTCAGCCGCCGTCCAAAACCACCACGGTTTGCTCTTGAAATATGTAGGCGTGAATAAAGAAGCATCATCCAGTGTGGCAGTTGTGCTAGAAGTGGTTTTTCTCTTGATAATTGAGAACACTAACTCGTTAGCTTTATTTCTCAAATTGCGGTAAGATCGAACATAACTCACAATCGTTGTCATCTTACTATTACATACATGTATTAATTTCGCAGTGAATCCAATATTATTCAACAACAACAAAAAATTCAACATTTTATTAAAATTTAATATCATTGGAAAAATTAATAATATTCAAATAATATTTTTATCAAAGAAAATATCAAACGTTATGATGGAATAATGTTCTAATTTTGCAAATAATTATTTTGACGATATCTGTACATGTTTTATATTCATGTAAACAACATCACTGGATTCCACTTTTTTGAAATGAACTTTCAATTTTTATATACATTCAATTATAAATGCAAATTAAATATTTCTATTTTGCGAATTGAAATTACGTGAAATTAGTACGAAACACATCTTCACAGTGAATACAAAACTAAAAGCTGTAATAATCATTTTTAAAATATGTTAACTGTTAAAACTCACTTTATCATAATACTATAAAAATATGAAAGTGAAATGTGTGGCAAGTTTATTATGCTTTACTTTAAATTATAAATTAATCAAAGAACTGCTATTTCTGCTCTAAACTTAAACATTTTGAAAAGATTCGATACATAACTAATATATAAATTAAAAAAAAATTCATTATTGAAGTAATTATTTTGGTGCAAACTTATTTCTTTAAGAAATAATCATTTATGTGATTCTACATTATTAAAAAAAAGTATTTTTTATACACAAAACAAACATTCAAATAAATGCTAGTGTTTGCTGAACAGCTTTGCGGAAGTAGTCAGGAAATGAGATGAAACATTCAAATTCACATTAATAAAGCAAATGACTTTGAACAACGTCTCGTAATGAAACAACAAAATAAATAAATGTAAAATCAATCTACCTTTTCAACGTTGGACATTGTTGTGAATGTTTGAATGTTTTTTAAGCGATCTCTTGAATCTATTGAATGAACCATACTATAAATTTGATTCATAAACGTATTTTTATTAATTTATTTGAAAGATTCGTAATTCGCAAAAAGTACATAAAAATATATACAATAAAAAAAGTAATTCAGTTTATAAGACTTGCTTTTTAATGAGAAGAAAAAAACGTCTTTACAAAACTAATGAGCAAAAGTCAAAGCAAAGGAAAAGATTACGCGCAGCAAAAAGTTGCCCTTGTTAAATGTCGTTGATGAATTTTAACAAACATATTAAACATATAAAATTTCCTTTGAAAACTTATCAATCTACTTTGCTTCGAAATACGTCACTTTTATGACGTGCTAAGAGCTAAGAGATGCCAAGCAAAGTGAAATAAAATACTTGCTGCTGTGTTTCAAAAACATTTTCTGCCACTAGCAAATGTCACAAAATGCACGGTTCAAAAAAATGTACAATCAAATAACAAACACGCCGTAGTAAACTTATAAAATTATAGTTTTGTTTTATAATTATGAAAAACAAAAAGCAACCGAATCAAATATATTGAAATTATTCCATAATATATTAAATAAACAGTTTTTACCAATAACTACACTTTATAATTATAAAAACATTTAATATAATTAATGAAGCACTTACAGAAGAAATTGAAAATTTTAATATGCATATGCATTTGCAAATTAATTAAAAAACTTTACACTGGCAATACTACTATATAGCTTTAGCAAAATGATTATTGAAAAACTTTTAGAATTTTTGAATTGAAGTCTTTTCCTAAAAAGTTACTAAATTACTTTACACAACAACTACAATTTTCAAAAAGGTCACTTTCCAGTTCTGTAGACTACACTTAATTGTTGAAGACAAAAAATTATAAATTACACTTGATCATCCTTTTAATCGTATTGTATATTCTTATTTACGTTTCCACATTCTTACTAAGAGAATACAAATGGATGATATGGTTTTTTTTATTATGTAACTGATTTCTATCATGTATTAATCTACTATATAGCTCTGTTCATTTATCATTAGAGTTAATACTGGTGTATATATTGCTCTCGTCGACAAGAGTAGGGAATTTGAGATCATCGATTTAATAAACCAGCATAACTTTACACAGCAAAACTTGCTGCAGCAATCATGGCAAATAGGAATTCGCGGGAAAAATAGATAAAACACATTTCTTTGATTGTTAGATATGAAAAATTTTATACACTAATATGATACTTTCCATTAAATATATTGCAGTAGCTTTTATATTATATTTTATATAAGACAATGTTAAATACATTAATGTAGCAGATAATAAAGCAAAGTAATAAAATTTCATTGTTATTCCCTTCTTGATTGAATTGAACTGCTAATTAATTTTTACTACAAACAAAATTATTTCAGCATTTAATATTCGAAAATTACAAATACTTCTTACACATCAAATTTACGGTAGCATTGTTCATAGATCACTTAAATTATTGCGAAATTATTTTATTGTTTAAAATTTATAAAATGTCGTTAAGGGGACTGTATGAAGACTTTGACGAAGTATGATAATATATTTGAATATGCTTATTTAATTTGATTTTTAATAATACCAGTTGAATTACGTAAATAGTTGATAGTGTTTTTGTATTTTTTCAATATAAGTTTTGTATAAATAAAAAAATATTCATTTATAATGAGAGCTGATTTTTGAAAGTACCAAAATGTTTGATGTGAATTAGTTATTTGTTAAATAACTGATTAACTTATTTGTAGCATGAATTCAAAGGCGCCGAGTATGATTACTTGAACCTTGATCATTTGACGCCTATTCAAGTAAATGCGAAGGGGATAAATTGTAACGTTTGTTGTAAAGAAATTTTCTTTTAGATATGTTCTTGCGTTCTGGCTAAACTTCTGAATGATGAGTGCGAAACATCTATCATACCTATACATAAATTCGTGCAATGGGCCGAAATTACATGCATGCTGTTGCTTGACAACAGCCAACACATGACATATTCGTCTATGAAATCATTCCTCGTGGAGAACTGTGACATTTTTGATGACGATTTTTTCCAACGTTTTGATAAGGAGTGAGCTTTCAAGTTTGCAGATTACCCTGCAGCTGCAAATAAGAATCGTTTTTCAGAGTTCGGTCTCTTTGTCTTTATGGATATCCTTATTTTCATTCGTTTTTGTTTTCATTAAAATTTGACATCAAAACAGTATTTCCCTACGATCCGCAAAGGAGAGGAAGTGTGATGGGTAATGTGGAATGTTTTCTGGTTTGACTGTTGAATTTAATGTATTATTAAATTTTAAGCTACTTTTTTGAAAAGAGTGCACATTTTCGCCTTCGAATGCAGTACAGCGGAGATGACTGGAATTTGGCGAAACTTTTGCAATTTTATAGGACTTTCATTCAATAACAGTAATAGCAGCTCAGATCTATTGCAGGAAATTTTTGTCAGCGCCAGCGAAGATACAGCGGTCCGGGAGTAAGTATTAAACAGTTTGAAAGTAAACTAAAAATTTAAGGTTATTCTTTCAATTTTGTTCATGATACATTTAAATTTTAATATTTGTTGAACTTTTTTTACAGATTGGATTGTTCAAACTATAGTTGTTCACTTTCCGAAGTTGAATCAACAATTAAGAGCCAAGTATTTTTCTTTTTTAATGTTTTACATTTATTTTTTATTAATATTATTTGAAGATTACTAACTTGCGTCTGGAAGTTAGTGACGCTCCTCCGTTTGAACAAGTAGAAAAATGGATTAAAAAAGTTATCGAAGAACATCATAATGTATTTGCTATAGTATGAGCTTTGTTTATATTTTGCATGACATTTTGTTTTGTTTTTTATAAAATATTTTCATAAATTTCAGAAACTTTTCCATGCATATAACTTGATGCGTGTACGGGATGGTGAAGGTGTGTTAGAGAATATCCATTGCTATTTTAGTCGATTTCCAATACGTCGATGCAGTCCATATTATAAGGCTAAACGTTCTCCAAATGATGATCGACAGAATTTACCACTTCCAATTCCTCAATTGTTGTTGATAAAAATGTTGAACAGGATGAAATTATAGTGAGTGGATTAGTATTATATTGTAAATTATATTCAAACTGTTTTATAATTAATTTTTTTCAGTTTAATGTTAAATATGTTTTCTTTTGTTTATTAAAATTACAATTTATAGTGATTTGGCGGAACGATATTGGAAAGGTTGTATCAGGAACGCTGTCTGTCAGAATGACAACTATGCTATCCTCATGTGCCTGGTATGTGACTAAACATATTTCTGTTTCAATTTTCATTTTCAATAATTTTTATAATTTTATAGCTTATAATATTGTTAGTAGAGAATGTTGATAATATTATTTACAAAAATGGTTTTTATTTCAGTTTTACATGTTAGAAATGGATGTGAGTGAACGAGTGAAAGAAGATGCTCTCTTTTCTATGTATTATATTACAAATAAACTTATACCTTATCGTTTTTCGGTAACAGCTTTCTTTGAATGATCTTACAAAACAAACGTGTCATCAGTATTGTGTTTTTTCCAGTTATTAGAGTATGGTTTGTGGCGATATAATATGATCAAAAGGATTATAGAAACAAATCAACTGCAACGGTATGTGAAACAGATTCCACATTTAGTGAAATTAGTTTATTTTTTCATATGAAGTGTCTCTATGTAGACATTCACCGAAAGATATTACTAAAACTTATTTGGGAAATCCAACTTTGAAAACTTCTCCTTTCGATGATGAAGCATATATTTTCATGGACGATGGTGCAGTGGTGTCGTCATTTTTTACTTCACGTGGATATTTCAGAATAGCAACAAGCTTTTGCCTCAAGCGGCTATTCAATTCAACTGTTCCACTAAAATTTGCCGACAAAATACCCAACTTGAACAAAATGGAATGCTATTGCGTTTTGCTTTGCAACTTTATTTATTCGTCGTTTTGTCAAGTGAATACAATAATTATTAAGGGGAAAAAAAGAAAAAGCAGTAATTTGCATGATAAAATCTTTTTTTAGGGTGATATTAAATTAGCACTTTTGATGATTGAATATATGAAGATGAATTACAAAACCGGTGAACAGCTGGCATCGAAATGGAGGATGTGCGAAATATTTTGCAATTTTGAAATTGCTTTCTACAAGCGTGATGTAGGCCTTTGTGAAAGTTTGGTTCAAAAGTGTAGTGTTTTTTCACCAGCAGAAGCGCGCATAAAGTTAGAAATATAAATAATCCCATTCAATAATTATTTATTGTTTTATGATAGAATTTTTAATAATTCATTTTTAGACAAATAAGAGTTTATGCCATGCGTAAAGAATATGAAAATGCTTTTATTGTTTTCGAACACTTGGAAAGTAAAAGAGCACAAGATCCGTTTTATTTTTTGCGGTATAATTATAATTTTCAAATTGGCAGTTTCTGTTCTACAGTTAACGCAGAACGGAAACGTTTAAAATGAATAAATTCAAATATTGAATTCTTATTCGATCTTGCTTTTAGACTGTTGATTGAAATGATTGATATGGCGTTGAAGTTTGAACATCCTTTGAACATGGTTCGACTGATGAAGCGGTTTTATATACTTGTTCGAGATCGTTTAGAAGTTGATTACTTGGACAGCCTGCTTGAGCGACGAATAGCTGTTTGTTTAGTTAATGATTGTTTTCACTTTAAATTTACATACATATTCTATTATTTTCAATTTATTTCAGTACAAAATTGGAAACTTGAAAAATGCTATTGCTATTGGTGAACAAGCGTTGATTATGCTTAGACATTACAGATATGCTTTTGAAGAAGCGTTGTGCCTGGGACTGTTGGCACGTTGTCATTACGATCTTGCGAACCAGTCCACAACTGTCAAGAATAGAAACGACGGTTAACATGACCATTTTTGCTTGTTTACATATTGTTGTCACAATTTCTTTTCAGAAATCAATCGTGCAATATCTTTCATGTCATCTGCGTTGGATATTTTCGACAAATTTGAAGTACCATATTATCATAGGAAATATGCATTACTTTTCTTGGTAAGTTTGCATTTGTGTTGTTCTTATTATTAATATGCTGATTATTTATTCATAAATATTTTTCAATTTCTAGGCTGCATTGTACCACAATTTGGGTAATAAAATTTTACGCGATCATGCTAGCGAAAAGTACTTGCGACTGCATGAACAATTTCCTGATCAATATGATTTCTGGGATTTATTTTAATCAATTTTTGAAAATGAAGAATTCGTTATTAAATTTTAGCAAACATTCATACATATCAACATGTTTATATCACATGTAGCATGTGTGCAGAGTGCTTTACCTTTAATAAAAATATCAACAATGAAAGCAAGAATTGCAAAGAATAAGATAAATTTTTTTTCAAAATTAATATTGCTTGT
Source organism: Trichinella murrelli (assembly GCA_002221485.1). Classification (NCBI taxonomy): domain Eukaryota; kingdom Metazoa; phylum Nematoda; class Enoplea; order Trichinellida; family Trichinellidae; genus Trichinella; species Trichinella murrelli. The sequence continues at coordinate 18,476,460 of CM008133.1, read as the reverse complement.
CTTCGAAGCGGGCACGCTTGTTTTCAATGATCTGTTCTAATCGTTGATTAAGACGCTGAACATCTTCCATAGTGACAGTCTAAAATGTAATTTAAAATCAGTTTCTCGAGTACAATTTAAACAGTTGCAAGTTTGAAATTTTATTACTTGTCCATCACATTCGGCAACCATCTGTGAAAGTTCTCTCTTCATTTCCGCAATTCCTATAGTTTAAAAAGTTTCAAATTTGAACCGAAACATCAAAATATTCCATCTGAAAATTTCACCATATGCTATTTCTAACTTTTGCGACGGATTCATTCCAACAGTGTAATGATCGAACATTTCTTCTACTGATGACATAGTATTCTTTTGTGAATTCTCATTGTACTTTTCAAAAGTATCTTCATCGTCCAGCAGAAATTCACAGTCGTAAGTTTTATATAAATCCTACAACAATTACAATTTTATTAAAACATCCAGAATACTACAACAATTAATACCAAGCATAGTAAACAATGACATAATTCTTTTCGCCATCCATTTCTCATAAATACATCATACGAATAAGCTTCCAGAGTTCGACCAGAAAGTAAACAACTGTTACTCTACAAAAATTTTAAAAATACGTTTTAATTTAATGCAATCATACTAAATTTTAACGCCATTTCAATTTTTTATTCATACTACATTATTGTAAAAAATCAAGTACCTCCTCATTTTTAACAGCAGGTAGTACGCATTTCTCTTCATCAGACAACTGCTAAAAAATCATATTTTACTTATCTTATGAAACAATACTTATTAATTATTTGATTTTTAACTGCAACATTTTTCACTTCAGTATCAGCATGTTTCACATCTTCAACCTTCAACAAAATATAATGACACTAATTCTCATGCAAATATATTACAAAAAAACCTTTTCAGCTTTTAGTTGTTCTACGCTTTCAGTTTCGTTGCCTTCTTCAATTACACTGTTCTGCTAAAATAAAATTTCCATTATTTTAATTAGTTAACAAAGAACTTAAATAAACGCTTCAGTACCATGTTTTCCGCTTCAAATGCACCGTGTTCAACATATACAGTCTGAACATATTAATAATTACTTTAAAAATTAATGTAACCTTAAAAATACCTCCGTTTCTGACTTCTTATCTTCATCAGTTTTTTCCATCACTCCATATTTCTCCTCAAATTTAACATAACTCACAAAACGATTTTAAAGTGAAAATTACTACTTACTATGTAAAACGCTAAAAAGGGTCGTTTTGCAGCGCAACCCTTGCAAATCAGTTCGTTATCTCCATCCTCATAACTGCCAGTTATATGCTAAAATGGAAAATATACAAGCACTTATAAATGATACACTACTTTATATTTTTACGCCTTCATGAAACCAGTCTTCACAAAAAATGCATGTAAACATATCGTCCTCCATTGTTTCGTTCGACTTTTCATTGCAATAGCAATATTTGCCTTCAAAATTGTGGCCATATATATTCTTCTCATTAACTGGATCTTTCTCCTAAAATAAATGATCATGTAGTAACAAATAAATGCCTTGGCCATTAACTTTTAGTTATTTTATATTTCAAATATAAGTAAATTTTTGTTATTAAAAAAACTGACACCTACCGGGACAAATGAGCAACATACATCTTTATTCGTGCTATTTCCACAGTCACACCGGAAATTTCTAAATTAAATAATATTACTGCAACTTATTGTTAATTTTTTTTATTCAGAAAATTTTAGTAACAGCATGGCATTACAAAATTTAACTGAAAAACATACCGCTTCGTGTATAACTGCAAAGCATCGTGTGCATTGTGGCATGTCAAGTAGCAAGCAGTACAAATACCACAAAACGAACCACTTTTCTCCCAACAAGTAATACAAGAATAAATTGCCTGTCGCTTCACATAGCCCTAAATATTTCAAACGGATGTTTAAAAAACCAACTGCAAATGCAATTACTTTTAAAATTAAACGGTGCTGCAAAGTAAGCCACCAACAGTATTACTTCAACGTACGCTTCTATTAAATACTATGAACATGCAATCAAATAATTACAACTAAAACAGAATTGTTATAAGATAAATACAAAAATATGAAAGAAAAAATCAGCAAAATTTATGCAATCATTCAAAAATTATTGACAAAAATAAATAATCTTGTCAATAAAACAAAATTTAAGATAAGAAAATTAATATCTTAGACAAGTTTAAAGTTTTTCAAATGCAAATATATCTAGGCAGCTTACAAGTGGATAAGTGCAGTTTGATATTCCATGTGCTCCTGCCAACTGCTCAACGTCATCATAAAACTGAATCAGATCGTTGATATTGAAAGTTTCATTACAATTATCAGTCATGTTTATCTTCAAAAGTAAAAACACTTTCGACACTGCAACACCCCAATGTGAAATTTTTACGATTTTACTACCGTATTTTAGATCTAAAGGTATAATTTAAGAAATGGGTCATTTTAAATATTTCCCTTCAAATAATTCAAAACAATGAAGCCTGTTTCTAAACTCATGAGCTTTAAATTATTAATTTTTTAATTTCGTGTTTTTCTGAAGCATAAAAGCCTTTTTACTGAATTTTTGATGCATAAAATTTTTAAATTTACATGTTCCGGACAGAACGGCGGGATACTGTAACATTCGAACCTATATATCATACTACTGTAGTGTCATTGGGCCATTGTCGTGTGAGCATGGTCAGTTAAACTCCTTATCCTCTGTTGTTTGCGTCTTGTTTCTGTTCGGCACTCGTCAAGCTTATGTCGAATTCGAAATATACACCCCACTACCGATTTATTAGTAGAGTTCACGGCATCGTCTGCAGTGCACATTTTCTGGTCCTCCGAGCAGGAGACGTGAACCAAACAGCTTACGGATAGTGAAGTAATGATGGCTTCATATGCCAGAAAAAGGTGGAAGAAACTGACAGTGAACTTAAATCGGCTGAATCAGACCTGGAATAGCAGGCTGAGCTATGCATCGCCTCCGCTGACGCCTACGAGATTGAGGATCAGATCTCAATGACTGAGCGTATGTATCTTGTGATCGAGGCCCTCCAGACAGAGCTGGAGGAGAACATGGAAGCGGAAGAAATGCAGTCATGCCTGGCCGGTCAGTCAGCGCGCATCGGGAATGGGAAGCTGCCGGAGTTGAGACGGCCACAGTTTTCTGCAGAAGTACTGGACGTTGCGTTGAATTTTGCGTCGCCTGTTTACCGTCGCCGATAGATTATCAGGTATGCGTTTTTTAATTGATACTGAATCTGAAGCAAGTGTGATCCCACGGCCGAAGAGACCGAAGTTCAAAAATATTACTCACACAACACACAGTTGCTGGCCACTAACGGATCCCGCATTGCTACATTTGGCCTATCTTGGGCTGTGATTTTCTACGCCATTTTTGTTTGCTCGTCGACGTCAATCAACATGGACTGCTCGACGCGTGAACATGGAAAACGTCTAACGGACGTTCAGCCTCTGGAAAGTCGATTGGATCCATTCGCCTGTGCACCTCGTCAACGGATGCAACACAGGCGTCAATGCTTTTAGTGTTTGAAGGCCTCGCTTCGCCACACAGTCATCCACTGCAAATGCTATGCCAAGCTTTAACTTGTCAGTCCAGTGGTGCCTATAAAGTCGGAATAACCGAGCATTGTATCAGATTGCTCGGCTTTAATTTTTCAAATTGGTCGCTTCACTGATGGGTTGCCCTCGAAACCATTGCAACAGTGCTTCATCCATGTCGGTTTTCTCACATAAGTGAAACCTCTTCGCAGATGTAACGCCATTTTCATGTACATCTACTGAATTGCGTGGATGGGCGTGAAAGTGGATGGATTCTGAAAATTAAATACATTCAGCCCGTGGTAGAGCAGAGAAGTATGTAGAGATGAATGCCGAACCTGTAGAAACGAAGAAGTCCAGCTCGAATTTGACATTTGCCAAACTTCCGGCTTGGAGCATTCCGAACTTTACCGGCAAAGTCCTCGATTCCCCTCATTTTGGGAACAGTTCAACACTGGAATACCCAACAATGCTGAGCTTGCTGATGTAACGAAATTCATATGTGACGAGATCCTTATTGGAAGGTGAGGGACTGAAAGCAATAGATGGGCATGCGGTCATTTAGGACAATTACCCAATTGCGTGACAAGCACTCATGACTCGATTTGGAGATCCGAAGTTGATGACTGAGCATCACATACAGGCTATAGCGGATCTCAGACCGAACGGCGATAAGACATTACGTGAATTACACGACGAGCTTGTGACTCACGTGAAATCATTAAGAGCATTGAACAGAGACACGTCAGGTAATTAGTTTCCATTAGATATCGTCCTGATTCTCTGCAAACGTCTGCTCCCCAAGAAGATACTGAGCCTATTGGAAGACAGAATTCTGGAAAAAGGTCAAGTTGAGACTTTCTTCGAATTTTTGCACAAGCATGCAGAAATCTAAGAACGGTTGCATCACGGCAGCCATAAGTTTAGCAGACAGGATGAAATGGAAATGAAGAAGAAGGAGTGCCGACGCTCTAATAAGGTTCTTTCTGCGAATGTCGCAACAGGAAATCTTTGTTCAATTTGTCGAAAGAATCATCAAGTAGAAGGATGTCCTTTGTCTCTAAAGGTGACAAAACAGGAGCGTTTGGCCTTAGCGAAAAAGCATAGATTGTGTTTTCGCTGCTTCAGACAAGGCCACCGGACGGTCGATTGTAAACGAAGTCAGAACTCGAAGAACGTGACTTCAATTGGATTACATCGACTACTCTTGGGAGACAGAAACCAGACTGTAGCTGTGGAAAATGGTACCTCGCATGGAGATGGTGCACTCGGATGGAAAAGAGCACTGGAACGACATCGAACAATGTGAACGAGCCGGAAAACGTTGTTCGGGTGTGTGCGAGCAAGACAAGAGACACTCGTGACAGAACGTACCTGCAGACGGCAAAAGCGTACCTATACGCACCGAATGGTAACAATGGCACGAAAGTCATGTGTTTGTTTGACACAGGGTCACAGCGTTCATTCCTAACAAAAGGAGTCGCTGACAGTCTTGGGTTGACTGGATCGAGTGAACGTGTATTCATATCAACACTAGGAAACAACGTCTGTCACAAGAAGCTGCGACGAGTCTTCTTTTCATTGCAAGGAATTACTCCTAATAGTTAGGCAAGACAGATCGACGCCTATTATGTCAATCGAATCTGCGACACATTGGAATAAAATCCACCGGCAACCTGGGAACATGTGAGAAACTTGAATCTAGCTGATGATTTCCCACGTGATCGTTGTGATGTCGACGTTTAAATCAGAATCGATTATTACTATCATTTTATCGAAGATGATAGAAGAGGTGTTGATGACGATTGCCTAGTATCTGTGAAATCCACGCTTGAATGGATCCTTTGTGGTCAGAATTCAAGAACGAGCCACACCAGCACTGTCAAGGTACTGCGTATAGATGTGCAACCACAATATGATTGCGAAAAGTATCGCAGATTTTGGAAGTTATGGATCAACCTGAAGTTGAATCGCCGGTTGAAAGAAGTATGACCATAAACCGAGAACGTCTATCTTTCCACAATGCCAGGTACGTGACGAGATTGTTTTGGAAACGTTGCAGTGCATCACTTAACAATTATCATGCCGCTCTGAAACGCTTTGAACAGCTCAAAGCAGGATTAAGAAAAGAGCCTACTAAGAAGAGAGAATATGAAAATATCTTGAGAGAATACATCGACAATGGATACGTGGAAGAGATAGGGAACTTAGACGGACGAGAAGGGAGGACATGGCATCTTCCACACCGTGCGGTGTTCAAAATGGACAAAAACACGTCGAAATGCAGAATTATTTTTGATGGTTCACATCGATGTGAAGGAGTTTCATTAAATGAACGGTTAGACCCAGGATCGCCGATAATAGCTGACCTGGTTGGCATACTCCTGAGATTCAGACAATTCAAAATCGGTATCCAAGCAGACATCACGAAAATGTTCCTACAAATCGAGTTACACCCAGAAGATCGAGATGTGACAAGATTTGTATGGCGGAAACAAGGAGAAGAGATGCCATGTATTTATCGGTTTTGTCGATTGTTTTTTGGGTTATGTTGTTCACCATATTTGGCCACGATTGCCGTTCAATATCTAGCAGTGAATCATGAGACAGAATATCAGGAAACCGTAAATGAAGGAAGTGTTGATGAACATGTACATAGATGATATCCTACTATCATGCGATGATGAGAGTAGTGGTCAGAAGATGGTCGCTGAACTTACAAAACTGTTGAAGATAGGCAGTTTTGACTTGTCCAAGTGGTCCTCTAATTGTGCCGATGTGTTGTCACCTACGCCCCAGACGGGGAGTGATCACTAATTGTTCGAAAACTTTCGGAATGAACTGGAAGCATTCCACAAAACTTTTTAGTTTCTGACTCCTGAGGAAAGTGAGATCGCGTCATGTAACAAACACTAAACGGTCGCTATTGAGCGTAGTTTTTAAAATATTTGATCCATTAAGATGGTTATCACCGTTTGTTATGCGAGTAAAAATCTTGCTGCAGCAATTTTGGCAACAGGGGAGTTGACTGGAACGAGACTCTTCCCCTTCTTGAAGAATCAGTGTGGCGACGTTGAAGGTACAGGCGAACGTTAGTCGACAACCTGTGGGCGATGGTAAAACGAATACATCTTGAACTTGTGGCAACGGAAGAAATGGGCGACAAATAAACACGTTGGACACATCGTGTTATTCTCCAACTGTCATCCAATAACTTTGAAAGCCTCGTCAAGTTTAAATGAATGAAGATCTTCACAGAAAAATTCCGCCAACTGAATCCTTAAATTGTCAAGCTGCTTTAACAGATGACCAACATCACTTAATTCTTTTGATGCATGCTATAAAAAAAATAAATCAGTAACAATAATTAATACAAAAACTCATCAATACAATATAGATAATGGAGTTCTGATTTATAAATGACAGATGGCAAGAGTCATCGATGTGTAGCCCGGGAGCGACAGTGACGGAATGAGAGTTCATATCGATCAGCGTAATAAGCTCATTACGTCGCAGGCGGAATTGAATTCCGGCCAAATGAAATACAGTCCATTCTTGTCCTGAACATCGAAAGGTCGGTAACAATATTATTGACACCTAATAACCTACAGTTATATATTTATATATATATATATGTGTGTGTAGAAATAAAGAGACGTTACTGACATCTCGATAATCTCGACGAATAATGATAAAAATTTTACTCCTTTACAATGTGTAATAAACAAACAATATATATATGTATATATATGCACTTATTAATCCTACCTAAATCTGTCTAACAGCAATTGACTACTTACTATACAGCGCAATCAAAAGCCACTATTCCATTTTCAGTTCTATCAACAACAGTGCATACATATAATACTTTACAGAGAAAATTCATTTTTCTTACACGTGTTTCCGTCTTTTTAACATCTTTCTTGAAATGCATGAGTGTGCCATTGGAATTTAGATTTGTACATCTTAGCCGTTGTATTTAAAATTAAATCAATCAACCTAATTCGTCTCATTGCACGTGCTATTGTTGTTATTTTTTATTTTTGTTGATACTAATTTTTAAAAATTTCACTTCAACGATGTTTTTTTCACATTGATAACCTGTTTCATTCACTACCTCGCATAATGTATTGTATTCCAGATACTGAAATGCTTTTCTTATTATCAAAAACGTATTACAAGCTCCATTATCAAGGTGATGCTTGTCCATTGATTGATTGAGCTTTCCAATTATGATGATCAGTAATTTTTTTTGCACATCGCATTCAACAAGAGTATCATTTTAAAAAATATATCTTTTATATTAATAAAAAAACACTGCTGAATAAAATTAAAAAAAGCAGTAGTTTCATTTAAAATTTTAAAAAGTACAGAAATGTCTTATTTAAGAAAAGTAAAAAGTGAGAAAGAATAGATGGAATTCACCGAATTGAAATGAGGTGCATCAGATGTGAAGAAGAAGAAGATGAAGATGATGAGAGTGAACAATCAATTGGAAAGTGGTGAATTTGTTCAACAGCGACTTCATCGAACAAAATCAATCAATCCTGTTAAAAAGAGGGTTGGTTGTGAAGTAGAAAGAAAAAAAAGACAAGCAGCAGCATCCAGCCAGCATTTCGCTGTTTTCTCTTCTTTGAACCAAATAAAGTGCCAAATGAGGAATTTTTTTTTAAAATGAAAAAAAGGTAAAAAAAAATAAAATAAAAATAAACATGGACATGGCACATACTGGTTGCTTATTATTTTGCAGAGAAAAAAGAAAAGGAAAAACAACTAACGCCATGGAGGAAGAGAGGTCTTTTTGCAAGATACTCCAGTAGTAGAGTTGGGCTTTTTCAAGTTCGAATTATCAGGGCAGGGGTTTCGATTTCTGCTGACTGATTTCGATTGACCAAGAAGATTGAGCGTTGATTTGGGCAGTGATTTCAATCTTTCCAACCGTTTATCGTTGCAATTTCTGTTAGTGGTCGGCTCTTTGATTATTGTGTTGCTGTGCGACGCAGGTACACATTTCGGCTTCTGGAGAATAACCGACGAATTTTCGTCCGCCCTTTTCAGGGCCGTTGAAACCGACGCACGACCACCGACCACATTGTTCCGCACACTGGCAAGCTTCACCACCGATTCAGTGGCCTGAGATTTTACAGCCAACGCTCGACTGGTGCTGTTGGTCGTCGTCGTCGTCGTCGTCGTCGTCCACGTCGCGCCTTCTCTTTTTCTCACAAAAACATTTTGCCGTGATGAATTGGACAATTTCATGCTGTTATTCGACGTTTTGTCGGCCATCACTGCTGGTCTGAGACGGCTTTTCTCTTTTGTACCGCTGACTTGGGCAATGGGATGCGAAACTTGTTGACAAGCAGTTGATTTTGTTGTTCTAGTCGCTGTTGACGATGCCGCATTTCTACGTCCAACAGGTAACTTCACTTTGGCTGCCGGATCGACTTTAACCGATGGCGCTGTTTTGGCAGTGGATGATTTGGTCGGTTTAAGATATTTTGCTCCACTACCACGGCCAAGCTTCGAAGCGGCAATTTTCGATCCCTGACTGTCCATTTTCACTTCAACAGCATTTTCTGCATTTCTTCCAACTGGAATTAAACGATCACTGGAAACTGTAGACAATGAAGCAGTCTCAAAGCCTTCGTTACCATCATGACCGTATTCAACGCCTGAATTAGTTCGATTCGCTGCAGAAGTTGTACTACATTTATCGGATTTCAACGATTTCAACATTCCAACTAATCCTGAATTTGTTGCTTCACGTAAATCTGGACTCACGCTGTGTTTCTGCTGAACAGTAGAGCAAGTCGTTGGACGTACAGAGCTGGCTGAAAAAAGACAATACACATATCATCACAATATGTTTAATACAAATGAACGATAATTTATATGACATGCAACTGATGTACCTACTAACTGAACTGATGTACTGATGTTCAAATACCTACTAAACGTGCATATATTATGCATATTAACCTTTTGGCATGGTTAATTTTTAAAAAATATCAATAATAATAATAATAATAATACCTGTTTTATGGGAAGATAGCAAGTCCCGGTGATTCTGCTTCGCTGAATGGGAATGGGACGTTCCAACTTTTTTTTCTTGGTTATCATCATTATTGGTTCCTGAAATATCATTCGTAACAACAGAACTGCTATTAACATTAACATTAACATGACAGATATCTTCAATTCTTGAACCACGCAAACAAACATTGGACAAAAAACCCAACTGTCACCTGCATCTGGTTCAATTCCAAGTTGATCAATTTCAATGCACGTTTCTTCACACTGTCGGACCACTTCGTCAATGTCAAATGGTGGAATTGGAAAATTTTCTTCTTTTCTGGTATTTTTGTATCGGCGTCCATACAACGAATTTTCCATTTGCTCCTTTTCCAATTCAAGCAATTCCAAAAATCCATTCAAATCTGCCGAAATGATCTCTTTTTCAAAATTTCCACATCCAGTCGAATATTTTCTTCCAAGGCAGTCCATCGAAATTGCGCATGTCGATTTGAAAATTTTCTTTTCTTCCTCAACATGATGTATTATTCTTTCGCTTGACAAAGAATGGGATGAACTGCCAGAGCCGACGGAGATGTGATTTGAATCACTTTTGGCTTTTTGTTCGTATTCACTTAACAGTGAATTGCAAGATGTGATTCTGAATAATCAAATACATGCATGCATATATTATTTGTAAAATGTTGACTTTGTATTGATCAAATAACTGCTTATCTGTACTTTGTTGAACTGCTTTGCAAACAAGTGGGCGATGTTGGAAATTTTGGTCGTTCACGACAATTGTCTGACGCCAACCAAAGAGCTTTTTGACGACTAGACCGACGAGACGACAAACCCCAATAACAGCCAAGATTGACCTTTTCCGGCTGATTTTCTTCGTGTTTCAAAACATCCTGCAGAGCCAAGTCAGAGCTGTTTGACAATTTTGCTGGATTTTCCGCCATTCTGCTGTTCGATTTACTTTTACCTGAAACACGCATACCTCATACTTGGGCAAGGACCTGGGGAATCCATACTGTAAGCTATTCTCAGGCTTATATTTTGGTAATGGAAAAAGTAACAGCAAATTTCATGATGAAAAGTTCAATTTTACATTGAAATGATAACACTCACATACATATTGAACTAATTCAAAAAAGAAGATTTTATTCTATTAACTGAGATTTTTTAATTTTTTAATAAACAAAACAATACCATCAAATTGTGATTCAGTAGTGCAGTCTGGCGCATTTCTCTGTCTATTAGAATTTTTCAATTCTTTTGTCAATCGTTCATAATTTTCCTACAAAAAAAGACAAATAGCAAATTGGACGTTCATTTCTTTACACTGCTATACTGTGAGCTTATTTTTAAAGCATTTTTTTAAACAACAAATTGTTAAAACAAAACAACAAACAGGGCAAATACAATATATTATTTATGTATACACTTGCAAATTAATGGCATGCAATAAATATATTGGAATGAATTGATTACAAATAGATCTATATATTTTTTTTCATTACTTATTTACATTATTATTATTATTGTTTAATATATACAATATTTTTCACATAAAGATGCCTCTCGATGTTAAAAGTTTTCATGATTCGATTATTAAAATTTTCTATGAATGAATGAATAAATAAATATAGAAAATTTTACCACGGGACTTTTCATTTATTAAGAAATTATGCCCATTGTTGAAATCAATAAATAAATGATATTTTGTATGTTACAAAATAAAAAAGACGGCTGACATAAAGAGGGTGCTTTAATTTAATTCTGCATATGTGCATCTGTTGATTGCTTTTTCATTTATATTTTAAATGTTTTTAGCCATTTATTTTACCTAAAAAGAATAAATGACAGCTCAAACAAAACATCAGTAAAAAAGTCAAAAATGTTATAATCTACATATCAACAACGCTGTCAAAAACAATGAAAATAAACTTTTATTGTTGAAAAATTCACTTTGCTCAGATTTCACCTACCTGCAATGCTTTTTTGAACCTCTGCTGAAAATTCGCTATAACTTTGAAAGCTTCGTCAAGTTTAAATGAATGAAGATCTTCACAGAAAAATTCCGCCAACTGAATCCTTAAATTGTCAAGCTGCTTTAACAGATGACCAACATCACTTAATTCTTTTGATGCATGCTATAAAAAAAAGTAAATCAGTAACAATAATTAATACAAAAACTCATCAATACAATATACCCACAATCACATGGTTATATAAAATATAAACAAGTCGCATTTATAATTTCCAAAAGAAAGAAATTTTATAATTAAATATAATTTCAAACAGCAAACAAATATATGTGCATATAATTAAATGATGTTTGAACGGCAGCTGCAATGTTTAGATTTGTTAGATTAGATTTAAAATGTACTTACTACTAATGCAAACTGCCAGTTTATAAAATTAATTTAGTTTTTTTACCTCGAACAACAGCAAGCACTAGGTAGCAAATAAAAATGAAAATCAAGTTATTTCAAAATTAGCAATTCAAAAGAAATGCAAACCAGTTGCTCAAAATGTTGCTAGCTATTATATTATATATATATATATATATACACTGCATTTTTCTTTCAATAATTCATTCGGTCTGTAGCTCTGCGTTGCACTCAGTAAATTTATTAAAAGAACGGTGATCATTTTTAGATGGAAATTAAACTGAGAAAAAATAGTTTTGCTTTAATTCAAAATTATTATACATTTTAGTTTGATATAGAACAAATCAAAATTATAATTTGACCGTTGCTGATCTGAATTTTGATATATTCAATTAACTTATAAATCGTATAAAATTAATTATTAATAGAATTTAATAAAAACCAAAAACTTCAAACACACACACACACACAAATATATCAAAAAAAAAATACCTCTACAAATTTTTCAACCTGCTCCAGTAGCTCTTTATCACATTTGGATACTTGATGGGAAACTTTACGAGTACGCTCTTGCATTGATCGATAATCAGCATACAATATGTCCAGTGGTATTCTACAAACAAGCGCATATACTACACATATATACACTACTGGTGAACAACAAACAAAAATAATTAGAAAATAAAATACTTCGAAGCTTCTTCAACATGTGGCAATTCTTCGCAAAATGATAACAATTTTTGATTCTTTTTCTCTGCTTCAGCGGCAAAATAGTGAATTAAAGTCATGTTTGGCAAATTGGCGCGCACGTCAACCAAATTCCACAAAGATACAAGACGAAATCCACAAGCATTGCCACTGTAAACACCCTGAAAATCTAGCCAATGAAGAACAACGGAAGTCAATTTTAATTTTTTGAATTTCAATTTCCTTGAATGCATTTATAAATTTATTTCAATGAAATGCAATTACCAAATTCAAATAGTTTCCAACCAGCAAAACTGAACACAATAAATCAGGCAATGCACGGCTTTTCAACACTTCTGAAACAAACAACATTTATTTTAATTTGATATGATTAAATTAGAAAAAGAAAAAAAGCATGCTTAGAATAAAAAAAAGAATCTTTATTTGTGATCTAATAAATATTTTTCAAAAGATGAGATTCATTTTCAACTATATTCCATATATTTATTATAAGCACACATTTGGATCAGCTTAAAATTATATCATGTGTAAAACTTATTTATCATTACATTAGTCTTTTGTTTTTCATACTAACCTCTAGCTGCCCTCAACATGATTTCCAACGACGATTTCATTCCTTCGATGATGGTTGCAAATTCTGATTTTAACAGCATCGTCTCTACCCGTATACGATAGCTAATAAGAATAATAAAAAAATTTACAAGAATTTATTATTACACAATACGAAAATGAAACTATGGCATTTTTCAAAAAAAAAACTTACTAAGGAATTTCTCGTAAATAAAGAAAAAATTTTTCAGCATCTCCCAACTTCGTACGATCACCAGTGAACCCTTCAATGATTGCCATCTATAAATATATTTTCGTAAAAACATTAACGCATGTTCATTCATTCTTTGTGTAAAATTTCACACAAAGCAATTTTCATAAAATTAATATTCGATTATTTTTGGATCGGAATCAAACATTTCACAGTCGCCATGAGAAAGGTAGATGAAAAAAATGTATCAGTTAGATGCGCAATTAATTTTTGTTGATGATTGATTATTTGTTGATACATTTTTTGTGTCGTGTGTGCGTGAAGATGTGTGCAAACATTAGAAAATATTGTGCAAAATAAAAATACAAATAGTTGATCAAATCTATTCTATTCTTAAAAAACATAAATAAGCGGATATTCTGTTGAACAAGTTGGTGAATGTATTTTATTTTACTTAAAATTAATAAAGATGGATAATAATATATAATAATTTAAAATAAATATTGTTGTAAATGAACAAATATTTAAATGAACGTGTTTTCTAGATTTGATTGTTTTTTTCCTCCTCTACCTAAAAATTTTTGAAAACCAGTACTCATAAATAAAGAAATCAATCAATTGCAATCACTGATTGTGATGTGAGATAAAAATTTCTGAACAAGCATAATTGCTAATATGATTTGCAGATAAAAAATTTGTAAAATTTGGTTAAATAATTTTGCAGACTGATTTGACTGTAAGTTGAAGTTGGAAATAAAAGCATAAAGCAACGTTAAAAATACGTTTTTTCTTCAAATTGTTTAATTGAAAGAGAATAACATGAGAATTTAGTAATAATTAATTTTTAGTGAAATATTTCAAAAAAGAAATTTATTTTTAAAGTAAATTGTCAATTTTGCACGCAGATTGATGAATCAGCTAACTGGATAGCTAACTAACTAGCTAGGTGACTTACCTCATCTTGGTCGGGAAGAATTTTGATCATGCCTCGAAGCTTTTCAGGACTTCCTATTTCATCGGCACGGTCGCAACGTATCAAATTTGCCAATTCTTCAACACCGCTAAAATAAAACCAAAATGCTCACTTCCACACTGGATGCACAAAAAGTAGTAATGGCAAATAGACAAGTACCCTCGAAATTGCTTCAAAAAGATGTTGATGTTGATGCTGCGCTTCGGGTCGAGCAGGTTGATTTCCACAGCTTCTTTGCGACGACGTTCAGTTGTTGACGACATTGTGCGGTTGTATTTGGTCTTTATGGAATCGTCGAAAATATTCGACGTGCACGGATCTACAAAATCCGAACCTGCTGCTGATCCGTTGGATAAATGCGTGTTCATTAAGGAAGAGTTGGTCCGCTGATCTGCGGCAAACAGTTGCTCGAGCATATTGAAATCTGGCATCCAAGACGCGTCGAAGCGTTTCGCCCCTTGCACCCAAATGTTGTTGCCGTTCTTGATCACTTTGTTCAAAGGTATCTTGTGCCAGGGTAGAGTTTTCAACTTGATTTTCGGAGTTGGCAATTTTGGAAACAACGCTGCTGCTTCACCGTGTTTGCATTCAGTTTCGGGCTTCAACTTGTGGTCGTTGTCCAACGGCCGATGCTGCTTTGCACAACAAAGCCCCCCACTTGCTTGGGTCAAATCATCTTCTGTTGTTGAAGCATCAGTGGACGACCACTGACCAGACGAAGCAGAAAACCTGCTTTCCCTATTACGACACGGCGGTGTATGATGATGATGATTATTATTATTATTATTATTATTATTATGCTTCGACGTTGAACCACAGTTCAAAGAAAGCAACGGCGGTGGAGGTGGAGGAGGTGGCAACACTGTCGTCTTGTTTGGAGCTTCTTGTTTATTGTTATTATTGTTACTGCTGTTGCTGTTGTCAACTGCTGATGTCATTTGAATATTCGACTTTGCACTTTCAAAAATCGACAAAAAAGATTCCAATTGGTTCCAAAAAATATTATTCAATTCTTCTGGTGCGGATTCGGTGCGTGTGAATGTCGCATTCAAAGCGTCACAGTCAACAATTTCAGCCAAATATTGCAGAAAGCGGTTAAAAAGTGGCTCATGTTTTGTTCCGTACACCTAAAAATTCTTCATATCAATATTTAAAAATCGTTCAGCTGTTACAAATGTCAATAACGAGTGGCAGGATCTCTCTGAACATAACCAATGACGTAAACGACAATTAATAATAATAATAATAATAACGAAGCACGCTGAAAAACTTTTCACACAAATCCCAAATCTATTTATAAATCTTTCATAAATGAAAAAAAAAGAAAGAAAAATACCATCTCCTTATATATATATATATATATATACATTTAGAAAATTTCTGCTTTTTATTCTCATATTCTGTTCAGGTATACTATATTGTGCATAACAAATATGAATACTACTTTCATTTGTCAGAGTGATATGCACCATTTTGTCCCCCTAGAATGTGCTAAGCTATATCGTTTAAAAATGTCTGATCGATGAACGTCCCGTGAGAATATCATTTCTGCCACGTTTTTCAATTGTCATTAATCATCAAAATGCTACGCGAAATAATAAATGATAAAAACAAAATATCACAAGATAATAGTGAAAATAGTGATCTTCTTCATCCAATGCGAACCAACTTTTCTGACATGCATTCTGCTGATGTTCAAGCAAAATGTAGGGAAAAAGTAGAAGATTATATTTCTTTGTATTGACTTGATCTTTCTTTTTATTTATTTTCCTTGCACGCGTGAGCTAACAACTGTGATGGTGATGATGCTGAAGAATGAACAATTTTTTCCCTTCCAAAAGCAGAGCAGCACGCAAACGATAGCAATCAGCAACAGCAGCAGTTGAATTAAAAGTTGAGAAACAAGTTCAGAAATTCCGAAATATTTGATTCAATAAACCAGTAAGCAGTACTACTTGAAAAACAGAAAAGCAAATTTATTTTAAGAAAAACGACGAATCCTGTGCAGGTGTAATGAGCAAAAATAGCATCAAATGCTGTTGTGCGTGATGATGTGTGTGAATGCATTTCTCATCCAAAATGCAAGTATTCAACTAACTGCAAACGTTTTTGCTATTTCTTGCCATCAGCCGAGCAAATATTCCATCATACAAATAATAATAATAATAATAATAATAATAACAACAACAACAACAACAATGTAATGTGTATTCATTGAAAAAAATTTGCTAAAGATTAAATATTAAAAAAAATATGTGGGAAAATGAAAAGCAATTTTTCAAATAATTGTTTGTTTTTTTGACTCAAGAGAAAAAGTTCTTTCAATTGGCAATTTTAAATGGAAAATTGCAAAGTCGAACAATAAGTAAAGAGCAATAAAAAGAAAGTGACAGTGAAATTGTTGGGCATTTTAATGCCCCAGCTTCTGGCCGAAGGCCAGTTGGCATTGCAATTCTGTCGAAGAAATAAATAAATTTTGAACATCAAAAATTTTTCTGCAATTGCAATTGAAATATTGTCAAATAAAATCGCACAAAATTGGGACAAAACAACCAGAATAGAAAAATTGAAAAAGAAACCATTTTAAATAAGAAACCGATCATTTAATGAAATACAAAGAAATAAATAACCCGAATAAACTAAGAAGAAAATACCCATTGAATAATATATGTAAACAAATTTACGTAAATAAAAAAATAAAACATTTACAAATAATAATGACAACATTTTATTTTTCGATAAAAAAGTATTATCTTGAAAGTATTTTTCAAATTAGTTTATAACTTTTTAAACTGATTTCGCACGACATAAAAATTAATTAAAAAAATACAGTAAATTACAGTAAGTATAAAAAAAGGTATTATTTTTTTGGATGATAAATATAAATTTATGGCCTAGTTTTTTATTGAAAATTGAAAGCGCAAAAAACAGCAGAAAATTATTGATTTGTTTTTTGAAATTGAAAAATCATTCGACAATCATAAATCTGACATGGACTAGTGCAAACAGACGACGATAATAAAACACAATATAAAATGGGATGAAATGAAAATTGTTTTTCTTTTCTTCTTTTTTCATGTCAGTCGTGATTAAATCTAATCAATTGCTCATTTATAGCAAAATTATGTTTGGAAAAAAACAACTGCTCTATTAGAAATAAAACGAATAAAGTACTGATTAGAAATAATCATTTTTTTGTTGTTGTTCATGTAAATGATCAATTAATTGAATATAATTTTGAGCTAATAATTGCACAAGAAAGATTCAACCAATTCCCGGTCAATGACATGATATAAATAAATATACATTTGCAACAGTCCTAAATGTTAGTGTGGAATGTTGATTGATATGAGAAAAAAGATGCATTTTTTGTTAGCTATTCGTGTTTCTTTTTCCAGGAAAACTCACACAATCATATTCAACAAATTGTCGATGGAAAACCATTAAAAAAAAAAAATATATATATATATATAATCCAATCATGCTATCAGTTTTTTTGTGAAATTCATGTTTGTCATGGGAAAATTTGTCTCTAGCAAAAAAATTGCCCATTTGTCATTCATGTCATTTGAATAGTATAAATGTTAAAGAAATTTATAAACATATATGTCATGAAAAGTGGTGCTTTTTTAAATGTTATATTGATTTGATTGAAAAAGTTGCTGAGAAAAGCATAAAAATGACACAAATGGACAAACTTTCTTTGATTGATGATGATCGATGATCAAGAAAAAAAAATACAACAATAGAAGAGAATTGAAAAGAAATTTAAAATATTTACAGAATGCATGTTTTTTTTTACCTATTATCTGTCTGCTTTTGCCCCGCAATTGACCGTGTGAAATGCAAAAAAAAAGGTTAAATTTGGAAAAGTTTGCAATGAGATGAATAATAATTGGAAATAATTTAAATTTTAAAGGGGGAAAAAGAAAAAGAAAAAGAAAGAGAAAAAGAAAGTTTTCAAACGTTACTTGAAATTGTGAGATTGATTTTGATGAGCAGTATTGGTTGGACAAATAAAAGATGAAAAATGCACAATTGAAATGGAAAAGAAAATGATGCAACTTTGCAAATAGAAGAAGAAAGAATAAGATGCGCTTTTGAAAGTGCAACAACAATTGAATAGGCGTTTTTGGTTTTGCCAGAAAGCTAATAAATAAATGACCGAGCTGCCAATGAAAACGCAGACCAGCAACAGCAATAGCAACTGCAACAGGCAATGAGCGTGAATTTCCTCTGTTCAAAAATTATTCATTTATACCGGCTCCACAATTTAGAACAGGAAATCTTTTCATTCAACTGACTGACTGACTCGTCCAAGAATATTAAACAATTCAAAGATCAAGCGCGCCGTTTAAAATGACAAGTCCTTCAAGGACTGGACTGAAACTGGCCTGTTTAGAGCCAGCCATCAAGCTGCAACGTCAAACATTCTACCCTAGAATAATTATAATACTACTAATAATATCACTCAACCCCTGCACATCCACATTATACCCCTCTCCGAGTCCCCTCTCTCTTTTCTTGCAAACACTGGTCAGAATAGATTTTGAAAATCAAAAACCAAAAAAAAATTTTTTTCTTCATTCTTGAAAACAACCAAATTTGAAAAAAAAAATAACAACAACATCACTTATCTGAATAATTTTACCTTCTTCAAAATTCTATTCAGCAAATTCAAATTTGCTTCCAAATAACCCAACTGACCACCGCAGTCGTCTCGGCCGCTAACAGCATCAACGTTTTGTTGTTCAAATGGGCAATTCACAATCTCACCATTCTCTTCTTCTGTTTCTGTTTCTGTTTCCGTGTTCAACCAATGAAAATCTTCACCATCTGATGCTTCCAACCCGTCAATGCGCATCTGTACACAAATAAAATCTTCAAAGTATCACTTTCAAATTGAACGAAAAATAAAATTCAATACAACGTTTAATTATTTTTATTTTTGAAAAATAATTTTTTTTCTCCAATCAAACTGTTTAAAATTAAAACTTATCCCCCCCCCCCGCAAATTATTATTGAAGTTCAGGATATAATGAATATTCTGCATTCGAATTTGTCTGTTTTTTATTTAAAAAAATATTGTAAATGAAAAACATAATTAAACAACTTGTTGTAGCTTAAACAATTTCCCATAATTGAAATTCTTTATACTCATAAAACATTTAAAATATTCATCTGACACATTTGTCTACATACTTTACATTTTACTCGTTCAAATTCATCTTACAGTAATACTGACTAAAGTTAAGTAAATACCATAAAAAGACAATTTTTTTTCACGCAAAAATAATTATTGCATTACATAAAAAATAAATAAAATTAAAAGTTCCAATCGTTGCCAAAGCCAAGAAGCGTGGTAATGCAAGCATATTATGAGACATTTACTTTTGTTATCGGATAAAATGAAATGCAACTAAATCGGCAAAGTAAATAAACCATAGCGACTTAAAAATAATATGAAATATAAACACACTCGTTGAGAAAAAGTTCAAATTTTGATGTTTTTGATTTCAATTTTGAAAAAAGTTCAATTTCCTTCAAGCAATACTTTGTATAAAAATTTTTTTACCTAAGTAAAATTACATTTTTTTAAATTAAAACTAGTTTTTAATTTATAATGCTACATTTAAAATTAAAATTAAATAAAAATTAAACCAACAAATCTAAATACTATAAATAAATACAACAAGAAGATTTAGAACGCTTGAACTTTAAGATGCTTTTGAAATTTTAAAACGATATCAGTGCAAACAAGAAATCATACCAAAATATTTGTCATTCATGTCATAAAGTGAATTCAATAATTTCGAGCTAAAATTGAAACTGATTAATCTGCTTGCCGTATTTCAAAAAAAACCTATTTTTACACAAAAATACAAACAAACAAACGATAGAAACAAACTCATTCAAATTTCAATTGTTTAAATCAACTGAATCAATAAAAGAGAAGTTCCGATAGAAAATAGTTTTTTTCAGCATAGTAGTAATAAATGCGGTAATGAATTTATCAACAAAACACGAAACCCGATAGAAAACACCTCATACAAATATTCACAGTTCACTTTCTCATCATTTGAAAAAAATGTGAAGAAAAAAACTTTTACCTGGAACAATAAATAAAAATTTTCGTATGACCAATTTTTTCAATCAAGAAAAAAATAAATTCTGCAATCCTGCTATAATTCTTCTGGACCTTTATTTGGAAAATTTTGCTACATAATTGATGACACGAGTTATTTATTATGAGAAATTTGAATATTGAAATTAATCCAAACTGAACTCGAAGCGATATTTGTGCTTGATGCATTACCGAGGTGAAAATCTAAAATTTTCATAAAGTGCACGCAATAAGCACTGTTGGAAACGGGAGGTACAGTAATCCCAATACCTGCAGATCAATGCGGCATTTTTGAAAACGACATTTCGTCACCGGTCAACACTAAGATTTTACAAATCTTATCGCGTGCGGGTTCGTTTCGGGGTGTATAGGTCGGCGTTATGACCGTCCTGACATACTGAACCCGGTAAAGACAATAGAGGATCAGCGAGGTCGATCCTATATAAGGGTTTGGACAAAGCAGACTTGGAGTATCAACTATTAGTCATTGTTGACGAGGTTGGAAACGAAACAAGTGAAGTGCGAGTATCGCAGACGAATCTACGATCTTAACGTGTGACCATCATTTCGTTGGAGTCGAATCTGTCTCGTCCTGAATGACAACAAAGTTTGAGTATCAACTTTGTGATTGTTTTCCTTGTATTGACCGACTCTTCGGCTTTGCTGTGAGTCGATCTGAACTGCGCGCCTGAATATCAATAATAATACAGTCCACTGCCAGTTGGCATAATTGTGTTGCCAACATTTGGTCCTCCTAGACGGAGATCATCTAAAACGAGCGACCTCTGGATAGAACGACTGAAGCAGTAATGTCGACTAGAGCAACAGAAAAATCGAAGAAGCTGATCGATCGTCTGCAAGGAACGCCTGAATCGGCTCTTTGAAGAGCTCGATCAGTTGTGCGTAGGACCAGCGGAAGTCTTGGAAATCGAAGAGCAGATTTCGATGATTGAGAGACTTTACCGGGAGACAGACGCTCTTCAGGTGGAGTTAGAATTAAGCCTGGAAGAGGAAGAACGACTGCAGGAAAATGACTGGTCGGAAAAATATCGGAAAGGATTCAGAGAGCGCAAAGCCCGAGAGCTGGCTCTGCGGTCGAACGGGAGCGAACAAACCGGACGACTGGACGACCAGGGAATTGCGTCAACATCAGGACCTGAAATGGTGACGGCTGCGACCTCTGTCCATGAACTTGCAGCACGATTGCCGAGGTGCGATCTGCCAAAGTTCAGCGGAGACTTCACGGAGTTTCGTGCGTTGTGGGACCAGTTCGATTATCGCGTACATCAGCAAAAAGACTTGTCCAACGCAGCGAAGCTTACCTACCTCCGTGGCTGCTTAACCGGCAAAGCATCGGATGTAATCAGCAGCTTATCTAGCCGCAATGCTGATTATGAGGTGGCATTGAATCGCCTGCGCGAGGAATTTGATCGACCGGCCAAGGTGATCCGGCATCATATCAGGAAGCTCGTGCAAGCGCCACCGAATGACATGGGTCTGAGCTCACAATACGACTATCTGAGACGGACAGTCGACGCGTTGACTGCTCTGGGCAAGGATCCAAGGAAAGGTGGTCTAGGAGAAGGTGATCTGTCCGCAGCTGAGATCACAATTGCTATCAGTCGTGATCGCCTTCTGACACCGGTTCAGATCAAGTGGGATGAGAACTTGTCAGAATATCTGCAATTCATGGGAGAACAAGCCCAACTCCTGGAAGAGTTGCGGTCAGATAGATCAGAACCCGCCAACCCCACAAAGCCCGAAGCCAAACGTCGAAGCAGCCCTCTCAGGCGAAGGCACGACGATGCGACGTTTCTCCACACTGCCGTTGCGGATCAGCTTGCCGTGCGCGGAGAATCGCCACGAATGGCAGAGTCTTCAGATTTGGTACCACCAATGTCTCATGAGAAGATGTTGCTCCATCTTCGGGCGAAGATGTTGCTCCAGTTTCTGTGGCAGGAGGGAACCTCGTGGGATGACCCGCTGCAGGTTCCAGTCGCGGCTGTGTGGAGGGACTGGAAAGGTGAGCTCGCTGATCTGTCTCAGGTCAGCATCTATAGGGCTTCATTCAATGCTCGCTCATGGAATTGGCCTATATGGACCTCCATGGTTTCGCCGACGCGTCTGGCAGCGCGCACGGGGCCGTGGTTTATTTGCGTTTGCATGAGAACGGCAAGGTGGAAGTCCGGTTCCTAGCTGCGAAGTCTAGGGTGGCACCGATCAAGAAGTTGAGTCTGCCCAGGTTGGAATTGATGGCAGCTCTACTTTGTGCTCGATTGGTTGCTTATGTGAAACGGGAAGCAGACTTACCGATCAGGAGCTGCTTCTGCTGGAGCGACAGTTTGGTGCCCCTGTGCTGGATACGAAGCAACGCGCAGCGATGGAAGCCGTTCGTCTCGAATCAGATGCGAGACATCCAGGAAATCATTTCCTCTGATTCGTGGCGATATTGCCCAACGCAAGACAACCCGGCGGATTTGGCAAGCAGAGGATGGCCAGAGGCGATGTGGTATTCATCATCGAACCAAACATTCCCCGTTGCCGGGCACTGTTTGGAAGAATCGTGGAGCTGTTTTGTTCACGCGATGGTATGGCCTGATCAGCCAAGCTCCAAACGGCTCGCGGCCTGGTAACCAGGTCGGTGCGTTCGCTGGTGTTGCTGGAACCAGGAGCGGATTGATGGACTTTGTCCATCGGGGGGGGGGGAGGCTGGAAACGGGAGGTACAGTAATCCCAGTACCTGCAGATCAACAGTGCGGCATTTTTGAAAACGGCATTTTGTCACCGGTCAACACATGATTTTACAAATCTTATCATGCGCGGGTTCGTTTCGGGGTATATAGGTCGGCGTTATGACCGTCCTGACATACTGAACCCAGTGAAGACAATAGAGCATCAGCGAGGTCGATCCCATATAAGGGTTTGGACAAAGCAGACTTTGAGTATCAACCATTAGTCATTGTTGACGAGGTTGGAAACGAAACAAGTGCGAGTATCGCAGACGAAGCTACGATCTTAACGTGTGGCCATAACGAACATTAAAAATCCGCTGCGCATTCAAAGTTGTGATGAATGCAGTGAATCGAGACCAGTGGCGCGTACAAAACTTACCATAAATAGATTTCATTTCAAACAACTGAACAAGTTTTACAAAAAAGTTTACCAGTTACTGATTGCATCATGCATTTTAGCAAACTGAAATCGTGAATTATCACAAAAAACATTTTTCCCTGTAAATTGTCAATTTCCTGTAGGTTAAAATTTCAAAAATACAAAAGAATCAGCTTAGACAAATACATTATTTTTGCTTTTTTTAAAGTCCAAACTTGTATTCTTTGTTATTTAGATTATTTATCTGATTAAGAAGTTAATTTTAATTTAAAAAATTTAAATTTGTTCTTGGTTACGTTAGCATACTGTAGTCAAGTTTCCCTCAACAGGTATAAAAGATTTCAAAGGATTTGATTTACAATTTTATGACGAGGTTGACGTTAAAAAGAAAAAAGTTGTAAAATAAAAATAGCTTTTAGAATAGGTGATTTTTGATGAAGCGTGGAAAATTTCTGAGAATAACCTTGTAATTGAAGTTTACTGCTCCACCTCTCTGCTTTACCTCAGCAAAAATAAATGAAAATAACAAGCTTGATCGCTATGGCAAAAAGTTGCCAATTTGACAAACGTGATTCACTTTCCGTTAAATCCAGATTTTACAATTGAAAAAGAAAAATTATTAAAAATTTTGGAAAAATTTATCAAACAATCGAGCAAGGTATAAAGCACGTTTGATTTACATCATAAAATTTAAAAGAAATGAATAAACAGTATGAATTACTCTTTGACAAAGTCAAAATGAAATGATGATGAGTGAATTTTGAAAGTCGTTCTATTAAAAAATTTGCATAAACGAATTCAAATTCGAATTGAATATAAATGAATTCGAAAAAGAATACGGTAGAAAAGTTGAACAATGCTTTAAAAAAAGATTTTATTACCTGAAAAGTTTGTTGACGAGACCGATTTGAAAACTCTCCAATAAGGCGATGAGGAGAAGAAAAGCATGGAGGAGGAGAAGAAGAAAAAGAAGATATATTTTGTTTCATTAGCTTCAATTTAAAAAAAATTAAAATAAGACGTTAAGTCAGTTTAATCCAATCCAATTGGATCATTAATGTGATATTGTCGTTTGAAGTGTTTTAAATAAATTTCAAATTGAACCGCTTGTTGAAAGTGTTAAGAGAAGCAAAAGAAAAAACAGAAGAACCTCTGAAACTGTAGAAGAATAGCCGGCTTGCTTGGATTGCTTGTGATGTTATTACAAATGAAAGAAAGTTGAAGGAAGATGAGAATTTGGACAGGTTTTTTTCAATGCCATCAACAGAGAGAATGAGCCGGTCAAGTGCGGTCAGTGCAGTTTGAAACCAACCGTGAGCTAGCGTTTGGTGCTAGCGTGAGAAGCGGATGAAATTGAGGTGCAAAAGTGGAATTTGGCTTGGGGAAATTATTGAAAATGAACTTTTCACATCCACTAGCTGAAACGATTCAAATTTGCGGCTATTTTTACGATCCGGTTGAGTTGGCTATAATTTTTTTTAAATATATTATTCTTATTCTTATTGCCAACTGGGAATGGAGCAAATGTCCGGCATTTGATTGACGTTTGCTTTTTGATAGCCACAAGGATGACAGACAGCAACAACAGATGAGAACCTGGCAGCTTGGATTCACGTGCACGCATCCATCCGGGTCAAATGGTCAACCGGTCAACGATATTGTTGTTTATTGTACCTTTTCACACTTTTCAACCACAGATCGTTTTTGTTGTTTACCTGTTTTTGTTGTTTATGTTGTTTTCAAAAGCTAGCCGCCACGTGCCACACAGGGCAGTTGTCAGCAACGTTGAAAGCAGATCCCATCTCACTCACACTCGATCACTCTGCCCACACCAACATTAGGATGGAATCACAAAGATGCCGCAGCACAATGATTGATTATTTCTAGTTATTGTAAAAGATATTAAACAATTTTATACGAAAATTAATTTTAAAAAAATCTAGTCTTATTTGCTCTATTCAAAAAATTCATTTTTCATTTTCACTGATAAATTTAATTTTCATAAACTGTATGATTAATATTGTATTCATTCTCTTTTTTTGTTTTACTTTGAAGTGATTGTTCATACAAGATCGGTATGTTTCAGCCAAGCAAACTTTTTATTTTTTTATTAAAACCTATTATTGCAGTCAGCGGTAGCCAAAGTGGTCGATATCGACCCTTTGGGATCGATGGGACAGTATAAAGGGTCGATAAAGGATTAGGGGTCGAATGGGGATCGATGAACTGTGGGATTGAGTATCAGCTTTAAAATTCAATCTGAGGAATTTATTTCGTGGAGAACTATTTTGTAACAATAATTTATAATTTTGTGAACTGTCAAGGGACACCAGAGAAAAAGAACAAAGCAGAGGAACAGACTGAACCTGTAAATGCGTGGTTTACGTCTAAAAATCATTAATCTCCGGCCAAATATCAATGCCTTTGCTGCTACTCATCAAACACATCCTTCTCATTAGCGATGCCCAGTAGTTAAATAAAAAAATACCAACTACCTTTAACTTAATCATGAAGTTATTAACGTCATGATTCACATGAATACGGCCATTATAGGAGCAGATATACAAATTGAAGAAAGGATAATTAAACGTAAAGGTGAAATGAATCTCATCGAGAATCCACAAGGGTGAAAAAAGTAAAAGATACCTTATAATAAAAATATTTATTGTTAGTAATATTTATTTTACAAGCTTGAGGTTCGATGGAACATCAAAGAATCCATAAAGGGTTCATAGTATAAAAAGTTTGCCTATCCCTGATTATTGCAGTATTATTGGATGAGGACGTAAATATTGTAAAAAGACTGACAAATTCTGTTGCTCAAAGTAATAAAGAAATATCCAGATAATATTCACATATCAATTCCAACTAAATAAAACAAGCATAATAATACGCGTGGAATATTCAGAGGAAAATATTTGATTTTTTTTCAATTTACACTCTTGAACTTGAATTTCATCAAATTTATTTTCCCATGAATATACTTTCACTTGCTTGTAATAATATTTTATAAAAAACAAACAATAACAAACAAACAGCTAACTAATCATCCATCACTCAGCAAATAATGCTTTATTTGTACAATTATTATTATGCTTTTGCTATATCCATCTCTTATTGAATTATACAAATAATGGTCATACTTCTTCATTAGGGGCAAATATTATTTTAATTGCAAATTGTAATTTTCCACTTTTGATATATTTACATGAAATGATAACAAGCAGTTACAAAAAATACCGTCGTATGAAAGAGAATCAGATTTGTTTTTGCTGGATGTATCACAGACGGTTAGTGCATTTTCGAAAAAAATGAAATTTTTACTGCAGACTTTGAATGGTGTTTTTTCTATTTCTGTTTAATCCTAAAATTCTAACCCAATTTTTGTCAAAGAATGAACAAGCAGCTGTTTCAAAGTTTTGCGTCATTAATAAATTCTTCACATGTAGTCAAAGTCAACCAATGAAACATTTAAAAATTCCAATTAATAATGAATTAATCTGAATTGAATTAATTATCTGAATTTATTTTGAATTTCTTTCAAGAACTGCTTTCAAACGGACAAAAGAAAAATCCGTTAGTCAGAAAAATCTGCTACATGATATTAGATTATATTTAAAAAAATACTTTTTTGAAAATCTCAGGTGCTGTAAGCTTATACAAAAAGCTGCTTTGTTGGACAGTTCATTTCCAGTTTTACACTTGAAAAACAGAATGCAGAATTTAATGAAGTGCAGAATAAAGCGATTAATTCACTTTTGCTAAATGCTGAACAAAAATATAAACCGCTCAGCAGCTGCTTACTAGCATAAAAGCTCAGCATAAAATTGTTCTCTTGAAAATCTTTTAAAGATGAATTATTATTATCAGATGTGATTGATTCTGTTCTGTGGCAATTCTGTCCGGTGGTGTTCACGAGTACAAAGTTTAGCTTCAAGCGAATTTCACACACGCATTTGCATTTGCATTTAATCTGTTTTCCTGATTTTTTTTCCCAACGATAATTGAATTCTGCTTCGATTGATTGATTTAGTAGTTTCAAAGCAAAAACAAACATCTAAATTATACAAAAATGCTTATTAATATAAAAGACGAGCGCATTACATTTAATTGTATTAATTTACATTGATGTTATCTTTGCATGAACAGCTGAGGTTCAAAATTGTCAAATTCCAAGCAACTTTTAAATTGACCAAAATCGCTTGGTACATAAATGTCTAACAGGAATCTTCACCACAGCAAGAAAAACAAATCTGATCAAACAAATTACACGTATTTCACCGACTTTCAAGATATTGCACATCGTTAAATTATTGGCATACGGTAGCAGTTTTGTGCATTAAATATTTAATTTTGATTTATAAAGTGCTTTATGGTACATATAGCAGTTCACCATTCAAGCATTTGCAAATTATTAAACATAACTAAAGCTATTCTTGGTAAGGAACTAAGAAACAAATATTTAATTTTTTATGAAACACTGCCTAAATTTTTTGACATTCTGTTCGTCGTCGCTCATGTTTTTCTTTGCAATGCAACACTGAAGATAAGGAGAAGTCAAAAATGCAGGCGTTATTTATCGCAGTAGGTCATAGTTTTCCTTTTAAAACGACTATAACATTCGCAAAATTAAATAATTTTTCACATTTTTAGTGGTTAAAACTTCGGTAATTGCAAGATAATCCTTTTACTAAATGATTTACCCCTCACATTTCATTTTATATGCTTACGGATCAATGATGCTAATGGAAAATCTTAAAAACAGCGACATCATTAACCAGACATATTATAACTATATATATTTCGTGTTACAAATAAATTTCGTGACTGCTTTTGTATTATGCACGGGATGCAATAAAATTTCAATATCAGCCAATGAAAGATAATGAGTATTTTTCAGCTTTAACTTGCATTCATAAAATTTTAGTAAGTCCTTCATTAAGGTAAATTATTTAAATTAATAGAAACAGAAGTTATTTTAGAAACATTAAAATGAATAAATATGACTTTTGTCGTGTTATAAATTTCATTAAAGAACTTGCATTTTTTCATTTACAACATGTTGAACATAAAATTAAGTTATATTTAAAAAATTAAAGTGGAGAAAAACGATAAATTGTAAAAACATCCCGCAATAAAAGAAATGCTTCATATTTTATTATAAAAAGCATTTAAATTGAAATATAACCAAAAATGTTTTTTGTACTGAACAGCTGTTCAGCTGTTTTGTTTATAACATTTCGTGCATTACTACAATGAAGAAGAAAGTTAGTTTATTTAAAAACAATTTTTTTAAATTTCATGACTTCTCCTAAATCTCGGTGCAAATCTCAACAAGTGATGTTTTTCAAATAATTTGTACATTGTCCGATTCTGTGGTTTATCAGGCACATTTGGTAATACTTTGTCAAAGTGTGCAAACAAGTACCAATATGTTCCATCTGAAGCCATTACCACTTGGCCAAAAATCTGGAAAATATTTATTTTCATATTTAATTACTTTCTTTGTTTTCTCACTTACTAATTTTTATTCAACAGATATTTAATTTTGTCTTATTTCTTATTTATATTATATTTACTCAAAGTTCATTAAGAATATATATTTTTTAAAGAAAGTAATGCCTGTCGATGAAATTAATGTGACGATTTGATTCGCCACAAAGATTTATTTGTAGGAACTTTGTTGAAAACTGTGATTTCTAAAACTGAGTGATAAAATACTACAAACTGAATTACTTTAGATTTTTCTTCATAATTATCTTGAAAGCAAGCTCTGGAAACGTTGTAGTGTTTTCCATCGCTGCAGTCTGAAGGGTCAAGCAGGGTCAAATTACGAACACATATACGTTGCGTATCTAAATTTCATAAATCGTCATAGAACATAAAAACATTTGAATAAATGAATAAGTGAACATTTCAAAAATTTTTTGGTTCATTTTCAAATTGCAGTTAAAACAATTTTAAAATTTATTAAACGTTAGAAATGAAGTATTTAAATTTGAAAAGAAATCAATCAGAAATACATTTTAAAAATTTTACTAAAGTTTCTAAAATTTATTTGTAAAGCTGTAAAAATTGCCAATAAAGCATTTTCACTAGTAATGCTGTCAACAAAATTTTAAACTACATGCCCCGAGAAGAAGCATTCTAATGTGAATCAAACAAAAATCATGTTAAACAACAACAAAAACAATGCTATAGCAGTAATTATTACTTTTAATTTAAAAAATTCATTCGAAAACTAATATATATATATATATATATATTATATTTATTATTACTAAAAAGAAATATTCTCTGAAATGAGGGGTTGATTTTCCTAGAGGGTCGACACTAGCGCAACATGGTAAACAAGAAACGGAATAATTATTAGTGAGTAAATTCCACTAGCAAAATTCAAGATGTGCAATATAATTGACTTGTTCTTTTTGTTGAAATACCTGAGTGAAATAAAATTTTAAATGCAAAAGCATGCGTACACACACACACACACACACACATAAAAAGAACAAGTCAATTATATTGCACATCTTGAATTTTGCTAGTGGAATTTACTCACTAATAATTATTCTGTTTCTTGTTTACCATGTTGCGCTAGTGTCGACCCTCTAGGAAAATCAACCCCTCATTTCAGAGAATATTTCTTTTTAGTAATTGTACCAAAACTTCACTTGATTACAATACAATTTTTCTACTTTTTAAATCGCATAAAAAGGAAATGTTACTTACGCAGTGAAATGCCTCCACAATACCAGACGGATAAATACGTCTGAAGCTGAGTTGAAGATTGCAGGAAACAAATTGGTCGGATATTGTTGTTGTAAATGACTGTATTTTTCATGAACAAAACATAATGACTTTTCTTTGGTCCTTTGGTATTCCAAAAAGCTGCTACAACAGGAACAAAGTTTACGGGACTTCTGTAGCCTTCATCAAATATTACATACGGTGACTCTTTTGCTTTTTGACTAAAACGGTGGGTCTGATTAAAACTCTCTCTAACATAGAGATTGGAGCAAAATTGCATCAAAGCATTGTGAATAGTGATTTTAATTTTTTTTTTCAATTATGAGAATATTACTGATGCTTTAAAAATCTAAAGGAAAAAATATTGCGAAATAAAATATTACAATTTATGACTGTAGAATCTATATGTTAATCTGATGTTCATTGTTTTATGGTGTAAATTTTTAAATTGACAGCATTACATCAAATTTGAATCAGCCGAAAGTGAAAGTACTGGTGTTGATACTAGCTCGTCTGATGGTTGAGATGTTATGCTGTCAAAATCTATCAAAACGCTGATGTCACATATTCTTGTAGCCATATCTGTCAATATGTGAATCCAAGGTAAAGTTGCGACTGAAATGTTCAAAAAAGATTTTTCCTTGATTGCAGCTTCAAACATTCTGTTTGGCGTCCATCCACACCTTACTGAATGACCAATTTCAATCTGAAACAACAGTACTGTTTTTTATGACAAAATAAAAATAGAAAAAAACCAATTATTTCAATATATAGCACTGATCGATAATTAAAAAAATATTTTATTTTTTACAATCAGTTTGCAAAAATTAAATTTTTCTTCAGACGGCTAGCTATCAATTACTTATTTATCATGGACGGCTTCCAAATTGAAATTTATAAAAGTAAAAAATAAAGAAACAAATTTCAAAAATTGAATAAATATTGAAAAAAGTTTTAAACTGTTTAGGTTTTTAAATAATTGGATTGCATTTTTTTGGTAAAAGTTTTTCTGTCGATTTCTAATCCTTCAGTTTAATACTTCATTTCAACATAAAATACAGTTAAGGTACACGGTATAATTATTTTTCAAATTATCTATTATAAAAATCTTTTGATGAGGTATTATTGTTAAAATAAATTTATATTAATTATTATATATAAAATGATGTTATTGCTTATGCGTTATATTTATTTATATTTATTATAATTTACGTTGTATTTATTATTATATATTAACTGATGTTATTGCTTATGCTCAAATATTATTAAAATATCAACAGTAAAAGATATTTTAGGTAAGGCACATTTTAAAAAGAAGTAAAATAGCAAGCATACTTACAGATTTTAATATACAAAGTAGAAATGTTAAAATGTATTTCATTCTTCTAATGCACAGAATATTTTCAATAACGAAATTTGAACTTTCTGATTATATAACATAATGAACTAAGCAAAGTAAATTTATTTTTGAGATGCCTGGATCAATTAGCATTACTTAAATCAATAAAAATAATGAAGCTTAGTCTTATCAATATTTTAAAGAAAATAAAATTTGATGACAATTTTATTGTTAATTAAAGAAGTAATTTTGCAACAAAAATTAAGAAAATATCTTCGTTTAACCGTAAACAATAGCAACAGTAACTTTTGATTTTTTTTATTATTATTTATTTCAATTCTTTCCGATAATTGTAACATAAGATAACGGATCAACAAATAATTTATTAATTTCCTATACAACTGGTGATTTGCTTTACGGTTTAATGTTTTTAACTCTGCATAATTTAACACAAGAAAGCAAATTCTACTTCACTACCAACTTATCACATTGACCACTTACATTATTTATTATTCATGCTTTGGTTATGAGTTTTTTAAAAATTTTGCGTTGCAATAGATATTAAAATGACTTACAAATGTTTAATTCATATGGACTTTTAGAATCTATCTTTTGACATTTGGAATATCAAATAAAAGTAAATGAAATTATTATTATTATTAAATCCTTATATTTTCTTCAAACTCTCACCATATTTTATAATTTATTAAACGTGAAATTATATAATTATAATATTTTTTATCTGCTGAAATTTTTATTTTGCGTTTCATATTCTTAACTTACATTGTCATTTCAACAAAACAAAGTTCATTGAATTGTTTTCATGCGGTTTTTTAATATATTTTATTTCAGCTATATTTCATATATTTATTTACGATTTATTATATATATTCATTAACATTTATATATATTTAGCCTTTATATATTCTTTTACCATTTATTTATCGTATCATATCACATTATTAGCTTTTTCTGAGAGTGGACATTAATTTTAAATTAAATTTATTTAACTTTTTATTTCTATTTTTAGAAATAAAACTTTTCTTAATTTAATTGCTTATTTGTCTTTAAGTTTATGCAAGGTAATTCTTGAGGTGAGAGAGACATCTTAATGAACAATTCTAGCACTCAACAAATATTACCAAAGTTGTTAATTAGAATTTCACAAGAATTTACTGTTTATATTAAATTATATATATGTGGATATAAATTATCCATAATTTATTGAAATTAGATGTAAATTTATTTGCTTTACTGCTTTTCATCGAGAGTGCATTTCAATGTAACTTTTCTGTATTCCATCACAATAAAGAACTTTTTAGCTTTTGCTTTGCAACTTTTGGATGCTACATAATCTGAGACATACATCTACTAATTGGTTCAAGTGATTTATTAAATTTATTTTTTTTACTGATTTGATATGTTCTCGTACAGTTTGCATACATGCGAATGCTTTTAACTGGCACATATGAAGTTGTGTAAACAAAAACTATCCAACTGGAAATGACTGCAATATATCATGTTTCACTGATTTATTTTTACAAATTTTAATAACTGGAAACAGTTTTTAAATAATAATAATAATAATAACAAAATTACAATTATGAATATTTTATCTCATGAAGTTCAATTGTTTATGGGAATTGTTTCAAAGCAATCTTTGAAAAATCTATATTTCAATTTTTACATTAAAAAAATTTTAATAATCAGCATTAAAAAGGAAATTTTTATATTGATAAGTTACAACCACTTAAATTACAGAAAATAAGCTATTTTTGATATATGATATTGTATAATAATTATGAGTAATTGCTGCCTTCTACAAATGTGCATTGTTATCTTTTTCGTTTTTAAACTATAAAAAACAAGAACAATCCAAGAAGTAGCTCATATGCCAATATTATTGAAAATATAACTTTTTTGTTTTATAACACACATCTGTGAAAAAATGTGCTATGAAAAACAAAGTATAAACACTGTCAAAAAATGATTTAAGTGAAACATTAATTATCTTCCCACACCTCTCCTACGAAAATTTAACATTTCATCAATTTCGTATCACCGGTCCAATAAATGAGCCCTGCCAGAGGTCTAGTAAGAATGGCCGTCATTACCTTCCGTTTCGAAGATCTCACAATACTATCCTCACACCACGATCAAGGTTCCGCGGAACCCCGTTTGAGAAACGCTGAAACGATTCATAAAAATATCATAACAGTTTACAGTTATTAGCTTACATAATTTGAAACTCAGTTTTGATTTCAACCATTTACTGCATAAATTGATGAGCTCTTAATCGAAATATACTTTAATTCAGTTTATATTATTTTTATAATCACATAATCTATATTAGAAGATGTAAAATGTTCATCAATAAATCAACAAGGCATCGTTAAAGTATGCCTTAAGCAGCGCTCAAGTGCAGTTTAATATTTCATCACCTTTTATTACTTTTCATGAATGCAAGAGATAATCTACAGATAAAATGGCAACAAGTGGAATAACATGCGGTGCTAAATAAAATGTAAAACTGCTTTAAATTTTAGACGTATAAAGCTTTTTAAAATAAATTAAAAAAACAGAAGTAGCAGATCAATCGGCTTGTAAATTTATTGTCAGAAAAATTTAGGGTCACCATATAAAAACATACTGTTGTCCACAAAAGTTCAATCATATTCCAGTTGCTTGGTCAGCTCCAAAAGCTCAGCAAATAATTTGTCTTTGTCGGCTGTAATGCAATCATTCAAATCGACGAGTTTTTCAGGTTTCAGCCATTCTCCACTGGTAAAACGATTAAACAAATAATTCGGCAAAGTTTTCAAACTTTCCTCAGGAGGAATGATGTCTTCATACTTGTCAAATTCTTCATTTTTTGGACAATGCTCTATTGGAGGATACTCCTTGTCAAATTCTGTAAAGTAAAAAATCCACTACAAACATGCAAATATATCAATAAAAAAACAAAAACAGTTTACCTTTGGAATTGCTTAATTTTGATAGATCAAATGCTGAATGATTCGAGTGAGGCAATTTATCAAATTCCTTGGCAATGTTTCGACGAATGCCATGGTAATTTCGCTGAATATTGCCCTTTTCAACAGTGTTAGATGACAACAGGAGCAGGCCACTACGATTAGAGCGATTTGTAGCAGTTCTTTTAACGGTGCATAGAGACAAATTCTCTTTCAACGTATTAGCAGTAATATCCATTGTTTCAATTCATTCCACACTGACTGTTCAAAACTACAGTCAAACAAATAAAAAATTAAGTTTATATAGCATTTACTGTAAAAGTACAGTATTTT
Source organism: Trichinella murrelli (assembly GCA_002221485.1). Taxonomy (NCBI): domain Eukaryota; kingdom Metazoa; phylum Nematoda; class Enoplea; order Trichinellida; family Trichinellidae; genus Trichinella; species Trichinella murrelli. Next base: position 18,441,409 of record CM008133.1, on the reverse strand, counting down.
AAAGTCGATGAAACTTGTAGATTTTTTTTAAACCGCTCTCATATTTTAAAGTTGGCATTTAAAACGTTTAAACAATAAATTTTTTAAATTAATATGATTATTATAATACCGTTTGTTGCTATTCCTCAATTGTTTAAGCGATTTCATAGAAAACACGTAATTCAAGATATGCTCTAATTTTTACCTCATCAGTTCATGTCTTTTAAAAATGTATATGCCAAATTTTGATGAAATAATTTTAAAATTCTGTTGCTTATTTTACATTTTTATTTTAAAATCGAAAATAGTATGATTTCACATGTTACTGACTTTCCTGTTGTCGGCAGCTCGACGCTCAGGTTAATAATGGACTTATTTAATTCGGCGGGAATTCGATTCCCTCAGCGACGTAATGAACTTATTACGCTGATCTACACGAACACTCAATTAGTTCGTTCTGGTAGCCTAGATAAGCTTCGCTCAATTAGTTCACAGAGAACTATTGGTCGAACGCGTCAAGTCAATACAAGGGTTAAAGTGAATCCTTTACTCTTGTAGTCACAAGCACAATACAAAAAGGTGACACGCTCGTCTCAAAGATGGCAAATCTAGCAATACTCGATCACACGCTGTTGCAACAATAAGAACAACAATAATACTATAGTACACCCTTTTGATGGTCAAGTATTAATCATTTCTTACTGTCTGTAACATCACATTCAGATTACATCTGTTCCAGTTAAATCAATAAGTTCAATTCGTCGTTTTTCTGGCTTCGTATTCGTGCTTGGAATTGTTTTCTCGAATTCTTTGTCATTTGAAGTACTGGTTTTTTCCGAAGCAGTAGTTTTTTTCACTAGATTATAAGATGAATCCTGGTTTTCAGGGAAATTTAGTATTTCCATTGTTGTCATTTCCTTTATGCTTTCATCATCATTTCTGCCTCCAGCTGCTTCTAAATGCAGATATGAAAAAAACTTTTTATAACATGCTTAATTACCTTCTACAGCAGTAACTTTTAAAAGTTCACGCTGGGCTTCCTCTTTGAAGGCTTTTATTTCATCTTCATTTAAAGGTGTGCCAAGTTCGTTTTCTTCAAAAAAGATTATGCTGCAGTATCCATCCCACGACGATATTATTAAAAAACGACCATCTTGAGACCAGTTAGCATCCGTAATATTACCATAATGCAGACCGCGTGCAAAACCAAATGGATAATTTCTTTCTGTGTCATAAAAATACACTTCCTCTTTACAAAAAACGGCAAACACAAATCTGTAGGGCAAATCAAATAATAATGATTTTTCGCATTTGAGCGTGAACCAAACAGGGCAAAACACAACCAAAAACGATTCAGATTTTATCGGAAGCACATATGAAGGTGTTGAAAAATTATTTGAAGCAAATATATACGATGTAAAGCCATTACACACTGTATTTCTTAAAAAGCCAGCAGGAACAATCAAAAGACGGCCATCAGGTGAAAATGCCGGTTTTCTTTTCAAACTCTGGAAATGAGAACCCAAAAACAGATCTTGAGGTTCAGTACTTTCAGAATTTATACAAGGCATCAAGGATGAATTAATTCTTGCTAGTAACTTCCCATTTGAAATTCTAGTCAAAAGAACTGCTTTCCATTGTACCATCGTTATGAAGTAATCAGCAAACGGTGATACTGCCACGCCACATGGCAAACCAAACTTTCCTTCTTCGATGAAACACTGCTTCAGCAAATGTCCAGTTCTGGGATTCCAAATAAATACACTGCGAGCCATTGTCGCAGCTATCAAAAGCGCACCATCTTCTCTCCATTCTAAGTCGACGATTTCAGAAATTAAAGCTGAACTATTTCTACAGAACATGCTTTTCGACATCCGCCAGTGTTCTTGATTCGGTGGTAGGTCGTCATTTTCACTCATTCCTGCTATGTCTTTATCGTACTGATTCCAGGTCATAATGCAACCTTTGTAATCACCAGATGCAAAAAGGTCGCCCAGAGGAGAAAAGCGAATAATATTCACACTGCCATCACTCACTTTTAAGTTACACAAAAATTCAACATCCGCTTTTGAACTGTTGTCTACTTCTAGTTTCCAAACCCGTACTTCACCCTCACTAGAAGAAGTCAAAACACGATAATATGATTCACATTTTTGAACATCAACTGAAAGAACAGCATTAAATGAATGCCAAACAATTTCCAATATTTGTGCTTTCATGATAAATTACTTTTTTTGAATTAAAATATTTATAAGCACTTTTCAAACACAGAGAACCTGTCTGCACCTTCAGTCAAAATCTGCATGCTACAGTAAACACAAAAACATTTTGAATTTATAAAATCGGTGAGACAAAAATACTGTAGTACAATAATATTTATTTGGTTACGTTTTTACCTACTTTATCTTTTATATATTATATTGAATTGGAACGCCTTGATTACTTTATAGATAAAAATAAAATATAATATAAACTGAAATGCATTGCATGTTGTATTTTTGAATGTTTTTCTCTGCCATAGAAGTTTATGAATTCTGATACACATTGCATCAGCTCTGTTTACACTATAAATAATTATTTATATATTTTATAACGTACGATTATTAGTAAGAAAAAATCAAAAAACACAAAATGGGCACAGTGACATTTTATTTTTTAAAACAAAACTGAATCAATAAATAACGGTAATGAGTTAAATTTTTGGTTTGAATGATGCCAAAAATGTTTGAAAAGTAAAACGGTTGCTATTTAATTTAAATATTAAAATATTTTTATAAATAATTTCTTTATCACTTTTATTTCCTTACATGCAAATTTCTTAATTAAAAAAATTATTGATATCTAGGTCACAGTAAGAAATCATTATTTGTAAAATAGAAGTATTTTAAAATTATATATTACATTGAATTTATAACAAAATTTTATGTGATATAAAATTATTTTGCTAAATTTCATTTACTTTTATTTTATTTTTATTGATCCATTTTTGCTCTTATCTTTAATTTGTATGGTAATTGACGCAGAAAAAATATAAAAAGTGATTAAATTAATACAAAAATACATTTTAATTATGAAAAATTTATATTTTATCATCGTAATGCTGTATTCTGTTCTGAATATAACTACAATATTCAAATGTTCTGTGTCATTGGCCATCTTACCTGAATGTCTCTTTATTGAATTGCTGTACTGCGAGAAGTGAATCATTCTGTGATCCGTTTTGAGCGAACTCGGTCTTTTATTCTTTTGCGGATTTTAAAATGCGAGAAATTGTTCATCTTCAAGCTGGCCAATGTGGTAATCAAATCGGTGCAAAGGTTAGTTGTTTATTGTTACTATATAATTGTTAAATTTTAATTTTTCACGTGCATTTGTGATTCTTTCACGAAGGTTCTTTGGGGTGTTTTCACAGAAAATTAATGTTACCTTAATTTAAGATTTTTAAAATTATATGTTTAAAAAATCATTCATATGGTGGTTTTACATGTTTTATACTGCATCTTTGGCCGAAATTTGTATTAATTTTGTAGGCAGAATAGTATGTAGAATAAACGCGTGGATATAGATATAAATTTTTCATTGTTCTTCATTTGAATTTTGTATGGCTAAGTTTTGAATGAGTTTTGGAAAGCTTTTTAATTTCAAGTGAAATTAAATCACGAAGTTTAAGCTCTGTGATGAATCAACAAAAATTCATGTTTTCTTCTGTTTGAACTGTGACTGGTTATTTACGTTTGACATGTACATTATGTATATTTGACTACATAATTTAGTGGAATAACAAGCTGAACATGCTTTGGTATTTGTTGAAAGCCTTCTGCTTGTTTCTTTTTTTTTGATATTTATTAACCAACAGATGCTGATTTTAGTTTTGGGAGGTTATCTCTGATGAACATGGCATTGATCAAAGTGGCGCATATCATGGGGACTCTGAATTACAACTTGAACGAATAAATGTGTATTACAACGAAGCTTCTGGAGGAAAGTATGTCCCTAGGGCGATATTGGTTGACCTGGAACCAGGAACAATGGATAGCGTCCGTGCGGGACCATTCGGCGCGCTTTTTCGTCCGGACAATTTTATTTTTGGTAAGTTTTTGATTTTTGTTGCGTGTGCGTTATTAAGGCATTGAATTTGGCTTTCAGGTCAGAGTGGTGCCGGAAACAACTGGGCTAAAGGGCACTATACGGAAGGAGCGGAATTGGTTGACAGCGTATTGGATGTAGTTCGAAAAGAATCGGAAAGTTGTGACTGTTTACAAGGTTTCCAGTTGACACATTCGTTGGGAGGTGGCACTGGTAGTGGAATGGGAACTTTGCTTATTTCGAAAATTCGTGAAGAGTACCCAGATCGTATTATGACAACGTTTAGCGTCGTTCCATCACCAAAGGTGAACTTTACATTGTATTTATATTTTATTTGTATTAAACAATTTTTTTAAGGTCTCTGATACAGTTGTCGAGCCTTATAACGCAACACTGTCCGTACATCAGTTAGTAGAAAATACAGACGAGACGTTCTGCATTGACAATGAAGCACTTTATGATATCTGTTTTCGAACGTTGAAATTAGTTAATCCTACTTATGGTGATTTAAATCATCTTGTCTCTGCTACTATGTCTGGCGTGACTACTTGTTTGCGTTTCCCTGGACAACTGAACGCAGATTTGAGAAAATTGGCAGTCAATATGGTTCCATTCCCTAGGCTTCATTTCTTTATGCCTGGTTTTGCTCCATTAACATCACGCGGTAGAATTTTTATTTGATAGAAGATTATTGATTTTTGAAAGAATTATTTTTTTAAGGAAGTCAAGGTTATCGTGCGTTAACAGTGCCAGAGCTTACTCAGCAAATGTTTGACGCGAAAAATATGATGGCGGCTTGTGATCCTCGTCATGGTCGCTATTTGACAGTGGCTGCGATCTTCCGTGGTCGGATGTCAATGAAGGTAAAAGCAAACGAGAGTAAAAGTAATAAAATTAATCAATACATTTGATGAATTACTTTTCAGGAGGTGGACGAACAAATGTTGAATGTGCAAAACAAGAACAGCGCATACTTTGTGGAATGGATACCAAACAATGTGAAAACAGCCGTTTGTGACATTCCTCCACGAGGATTGAAAATGTCCGCTACATTCATCGGCAATTCGACCGCCATTCAAGAATTATTCAAACGAATATCAGAACAATTTACAGGTAAGCGTGTTTGTTAAAAATTTTGGAATTTCTTTTTAGTTTAATATTTAATTTTTGTTTGTATTATGAATTTTTTAGCAATGTTCCGTCGCAAAGCATTTTTGCATTGGTACACTGGAGAAGGCATGGATGAAATGGAATTTACCGAAGCAGAAAGTAATATGAACGATTTGGTTAGCGAATATCAGCAGTACCAGGAAGCTGCGGCGGAAGAAGAAGATTTTGAGGATGAGCAAGAATATGAAAGAGAATAAATAATAACTTATTTTTTAACAGAATATTTAGCATAAGTTATAAGCAGAAATGAAATGACAATAACATTTATTTTTATATTAACTGTAGCAATTAAATGTGTTAGTGGTGGTATATATATTCAACTGCAATTGAAGTGGTGTGAAGTAAAGTTAGTGAAAAAGTTTTTCCTTTTTGAATTGTCATTTTTCGTAAAACAATAAATGTATTAGCAGTTTTTACTACTGCTGAAAGCATACAAATGGAAATCCAAACGTATTAGCGACAAAGAATTTAAATAACGTTTCATTAAAAGTAAATTAATGTACAACAATTGTGATTGTAATGAATGAAGAACAAATAGTTCGATGTGAACTGTTAAAAGTGTTTGTTAGAAATGGAAAATGAAAGAAATAATTTAAGTATTTCATCAAAAATTTTTGAAAATTTAAATTACGAATGATGGTGAAAATTTTTGCAACTTTGTATTATATACTGTAATTGTTACCTGCAAATCATTTGTTGTAGAAGAAAATGCTTCGAGAAGATGGATTGATTTTTTTGAGAAAAAATATTTGTAAAAATGAATGACAGAGAAGTTTCTTTGTCGATGCAGTCAATTCAGGTGACTTGCAGAAGGCAGTTTCCGTTGAATATGTTAATTGAGCATTGGCTTGGCTTGATGGTCACGGAAGCGGAGAAGAAAGATTCGAAATCTGCGTTCAGTTATCGTCGCGCTTTGACGTCGGTTCGAAAGTTTCCGGCGCAGTTGCACAGCGTGGACGAGGCGAAGTTGTTGCTCCAATATTTCGGCGACAAGATGTGCATGGTTTTGAAAAAGAAATTGGACGAATTTTGTGCAGAACACGGCGAACCGACGTTGACCAACGTCGCCGGCTATGTTGGAAAAAGCGTAGGCGATAAACTGTTGCACAGCAATGCTAATAGGGCGGTTTCAGTGGTGAAAAAGCGATGCAGTTCTGCAGAATCAGTTGAAAAATGTTTCAAACAGCCGACAACTTCGTCGTCAAGCCCATCGTTGTCATCATCAACAAAAAGTCGACGCAAATCGAGTATGATTTATTTCTATTATTATTATTATTATTATTATTTGTTGGGGGTTTTATCAATAGGTACAATACCGGTTGCTGAAGATTGATATATTTCCGAATAAGCGAGGATTCGAAGCGATTTCTTTTCTTTTTTCTTTCTATTGATTTCATCATATTTAGCTTGTTTCTTTTTTTCAGGCTCATTTATTCCAAAAAATCGTTCCGGTGCGTATGCAATTTTACGGGCTCTTTACGACGCGTTGAATTTGGACAACCTGGAATGGGTGGGCACGGCGGAATTACAACGTCGGGCTCAAGCCTATTGCGACCAGTACATTGGGCCGTCGACACGCAACCAGCATTACACCGCTTGGATGGGTCGAAAGACTTTGATTGCGCACGGTTTGGTGGAAAGCCGACGGAGCCGAGGCAACGACTACCGTCTGACAGAGAGTGGCAAGCGGCTGGCTGCTCAACTCGACCAGATGACGAACGTTGTGGGGTCGCCAAAAGCGTCAGCCTTCGTTGATGAGCAGCAGCATGCGGGTATTTATCCTTTGTTTAAAATTGTTCGATTGTTGGCTTGATACTCGTTTTGATTGATCGAAACAGAAATGACGTGTGAATCGAGCAGTTGCGCAACGGATTCGATTGCTATGCAGAACCACCTGGCAAGTCAGAAAGCGGATCCTGGCCTCGAACCACGTTCCACCGATTGGCATTGTTGTACAGTATGCGGAACGAGACACGTTCTGCTTGCGGCGGATGGTTACGATGTGCTGATGCTTGTCGACAATTCGGAAACCAAAGGCGGACCTACCGGCAGGGCGGGGCCCCGAAGTCAGCTCCAATCGAGCAAGGCGAAAATGAAAGCAGCCCTGCTCAGGGCGGGCATTGATTTCGAAGAGCGTGAACTGAGCGTCGGCGATTACCTCTGGCTGGCCAGATCCAAAACTGACAGCAGAGATGAATTTGTGCTGGATGTGATCGTCGAACGCAAACGCGTCGACGATCTGGCGAACAGTGTACTGGAAAAAGAGGGGCGGTAAGAGAGGGTGCAAAAAATAATAATTGATTTATTTAAGATTCCTCTTTAAGATATCGTGAGCAGAAATTTCGCCTCAAACGTTGCGGCTTGAAGAATGTCGTTTATTTGGTTGAAGACTTCGACGGCATGGACAGCATGGCCGAGTATAAGAAGCTGCTGGTGCGAGGTGCGTGCGCCAAAACCCAACTGATCGACCAATTCCACTTTGTTCGAACCCATAATTTGGAAGAGACGGTGGTTTATTTGAAAACGATGACCGAATATCTGAGGCGGAGTTATGCCGGCAAGTCGATATGGTTGAAAATTGAAAGCAGCACAACATGTGACACTCAGTCGACATTGAACGATGCAAGTGTTTAATGAAATTTCATATTTAACTTACAATTATTATGAATTGTCATTTCAGTGTTGTGCGCAGCAGCTTACTGTTTTGCAACGGTTTGCTGAATTCGATTTGAACAATCGTAAGCAAAAACAGTGGACTGTATCCGAGGTGTTTGCGAGAATGTTGTTGCAATTTCACGGCATTTCAGCCGAAAGAGCGCAACAAATTGTGAACAAATACCCAACCGTGGCGCATCTGTTGAATGCCTACGCGACGGCCGAACGCGACATTGGTGGAAACGAACCCACTGGAGAAATACCACTGTTGGCTGAGATTCGTAGTGGAATGTTGGGTCGAAATTTGGGCGAGAAGTTGGCGAAAAAAATTCAATTTTTCTTTACTTCTACTGAACCGTTTCAAATGTGAACATCAGCTGCTGTTCATACTGTTTTCCACTTTTATTCGACTGATATTGTCCACTCGTGGCAGACTTATTTTCTAAACCCTATCGATCTGTAAATGAACTACAGTGGAACTCCGATTATCCGAACACTCGGTTTTTGGGGGCTTTCGTATAATCAGACGTTTTCAATTTTTCAAAATGTATGTACGTAATTGAAGCGTTTATAGCTGTTATTCTCAATTAGACGCGAAAGAGTAGACATTCTGTTTCTTCTGCGACGTTATTTGCCCTGTAAATATTGCAGCACCCTCACTGTCAGCAGACAACTTTTCACCGTGAATTTTAAGCTCGCGTATGCCATACCGACTTTTATAGTTTCTTAGCCATCCTGAACTGGCTACAAAATTATCAATATACAGCTTAATACTGAAAGCAAAATGGGACCACTTATTGGTTGGTCACCACGTTTCTGGAGGAACCACATGTATATTGCTGAATGAAGCGCGCTATTGATGCTTTTCTTCATCGATTTTCGTGAAGAACAGCTACTCGAAGTGTACAACGTCAGTTAGCTGACGTCGACTGCGAAAGATGTCTGAAACTGTGCACAGACCCACACAAAATATCTCAGCGATTTTCCTGAGCGACTCGCCCCTCTCCATTAGTCTTCGCACTTCTAGCTTTTGCTCTCTTTCTAGTAGTAGACATACCGGACAAAAATTAGCCAACAACAGAATGTTACAGTATTAGTAAGATGCAGGTTGTCCGACCAAAAAAGTGTTTGGATAATCAGAGTTTCACTGTGATAGTAAAATATCTGTGCAGTTAAATATTTGAAAGTTTGTTCCAAAAAATATAAAAAATTTGAAAAATGCCTTAAATAAGCTGTATATACATGAATGTAGGGATTACAAATTGTCATTGTTGTTATACTTATTACTCGTTTGTCATACTGTATTGCAAGACAAATCAAATTGGAACGATCATTTTTCAAACACTTTAAAACATTAAGTTGAATAAATATTTGCATATTAATTACTTTAAATTTAAACAAATGACATTATGTTTTAATGGAAAAAGTATTTCTTCAAATTGAACTTTATTTTCTTTTACTGGTAAACAAATCTGTGTCGTAAAGTTGATGTGCGACGCGAATTCACACCGCAGTTTTAATCAGTAGTTGATGTTGATTTGCATTGTTGTTCAGAATTTTAATTTTAAAATTTAATTATTATTGTTTTTGAAAATATTACAAGTTTAAAAATGTTTTCAGAATGGAAACAGTGAAACCACAGCCAAAGGGTTACGTTTTGAGTGAATGTTTAGGCAGTGGTTCTTTCGGGACCGTCTACAAAGCACGTTCGAGCACAACTCAGACAGGCGGTGAATCGTCGCGAGGTAATTATGTAGCGGTAAAGTGCATTTTGAGACGGCAAATTGTTCGCTACAAGGAATCGGAAGACAATTTGATTGCTGAAATTTCGTTGTTGAAAAAGTTGAAACATCCGCACATTGTGGAATTGGTCGACTTTTCTTGGGATCTCAATTTCATCTATTTGATATTGGAATATTGTGCGGACAAAGATTTGGAAGAATTGTTGAAAAAGCAGGGCCATTTTTCCGAATCTGAAACCAAGCAACTGATCCGACAGTTGGCCAGTGCGTTGCAGTATTTGCGGTCGAAGTCCATTGGTCATTTCGATTTGAAACCGCAGAACATTCTCGTCGCTTGCAAAAAGCCAAATCCGGTGCTGAAGTTGGGCGATTTCGGCTTCGCGAGGTCGTTTTCCGTTGAGGACAAAGCCGTCGGCTTGCGCGGCAGTCTTTTGTACATGGCGCCGGAGATGCTGCTGCGTCGGCAGTTCGACCCCAAAGCGGATCTTTGGTCGGTGGGCGTGATTCTGTACCGCTGTTTGTACGGCAGAACTCCGTTCATCGGCAACATGCAGTCGATCCGACGTCAACTGCAAGCAGTACGAGGTAGCGTGCCTTTGCCGACAACGTTGTCGTTGTCTGTTGACTGCCGAGATTTGATGATTCGCCTGCTCCGTGTGGATCCGAAGCAGAGGATTGAATTTGACCACTTTTTTTCCCACCCATTCGTTGACATGCAGCATTATCCGAGTGCCGCTTGCTTGGCCCGGGCTGACAGCTATGCGAAGATGGCGATTGCAGCCGACGAAGCAGGGCGCGTTCATCAGGCGTTTCTACTCTACCGTGAAGCTTTGGAATATTACATGCCTTGTTTGCTTTGCTCGGAAAACGTTTGTTGGAATCGAGACGATCTGCGTGACAAAATGTGTCAATATTTGAACCGAGCTGAAGCTTTGAAACGATCGCTGGCCAATCGCGATCCTAAAACGCCATTGACCAGATCGACCAATCAGGTGGACATTGCCCGACTGTTCTCGGTAATAAATAAGTGAATAAATGTATGGATAATCTTGGTTATCGTTATTTCCTTCTTGCTCGTTGGGCAGGAAAGTCGATTCGAATGAATATTGTTGTTTTTTGTTTTTCTTTGAAATGCAATTGTTATTGTTGCTTTTGTAATATTATTATTGTGAAAAATATTTTCCATCTTTTTCAACGTCGAATTATTTATTAATTAATTGAAAAATCAGTTGTTAGATATTTTTTGCAGGTTTGTACAGTGGAAAGTCGATAAATTCTACAGTGCACGTGTCGGAGTTGTTTTGCGAACAACAGCCGGCGGATTCGAATTCAAAAATTACGATTCTATTTGTTCCTGGTTTGAGAAAATTTTTCGGCACGTACAGTGTCATCTGGGGTCCAGCGGCTGGCCAATAGCGACCGACGTTGATTTCGTTCATGTACATCTGTCCTTTGGCCCAGTGTTTCGGGTGGAAGAAAGTGTCCGCGGTGGGATTTTCCAGTCGAAATTCCGACGCGTAAATAGTTGGGGTGTAGGTGTGGTATCGGGGTCTGGGATTGGATTTCAGAATCCTTGTTGACAACGTCGACACTGGCAAGTTGAATTGGAAAAGCAGTTGGGGTTGAATTGGATAATTGGTCCAGTTGAACAACGTCTGACCGTCCAAGGTGACGCTTCCGAGAATGCCTTTCGGATCCGGATGACCGGAACACTGGCGGCCGAGATTTTCGACCAAAATTTGCAAATGTTGTCCAACGCTGGCGTGCAGTTTGGCTCGAAAATGGTGCGTCAGTGAGTTCAATATTGCTTGCACTTGGCCGTCAATCATCACGTATGCTCGATCTCGGACACCCTGAGCACGAAGAACGTACTGGCCGGCGGTGCTGTGGAACGGCACCCTGGTCTCGTACAGTACGTAGCCGTAGCCGATGCCGATCGTCTCGAACGGCAACGGTTGGTTGGAGATGCGTCGCCTGTGAACCGGTGAAATCAGGTCGAGCAGTTCGGTCACCTTGCCCAGGGCGTGGACCGTCAACGAACCGTATGCAGCTTTGTCAGTCGAAGCCGGCAATGGATACGGTATTGCGTAGCCAGTCAAGTGTTGTATTTGTTCACGTATTGCCAGATATTTGGGCGTCAAATCGCCGGCTTCAGTCAACGGTGCGTCGTAGTCGTAGCCGGTGGTCACCGGCAACGGTCCCGCTCCGTTGGCGCAGTTCATGAAGCCGAAATTGGTGCCACCGTGGAAAACGTACATGCTGAACGAGGCGTTCATGTACCACATGTAGGCCATGCTGTCGATGATGGGCGAAATTTGCGTCCGCGAATGGTTCTTGCCCCAGACGTCGAACCAGCCCGGATAGAATTCGCTGTTCACCAACGGTCCCTGAGGTGCGTAGAAGCGCTGCACCGCAAACGCTTGTTCAACTTCTTTCAACGTTGACGGTCCGAAATCGACCGTTGCGTGAGCGCCTAAAAATATAAAATTGACAACTGAATTTGTATGGAAAATTGTTGTTGTTGTTTTTAATTTTATGCATATATACCGGTGGTTCCCAAAGTTGAACTGGCCATGGACCCCCTCAGTAGCCCTCATGCTGCAGTTCATTTGATGTGCAGGGAAAAGGAAGGAGTACGGTAAGGGGACTTGGAATCAGAGTAGTTGTTGTATTGGATAGAATGAACTGAATATGTAAATGAAGCATCGTCACTGAATGCCTCATGTCAGACAGTTCTTAGCAATTTCAATTGAAATTAAATAAAATGAAGGAGTAGACATAGATGAAAATGTCCCCGTGGACCCCCAGCAATGCCTCTATGACCCCACTTTGGGAACCACTGGTATATACATGTAATATTATACATAGACTTTTACCTGGCACATGACCACACCTCAGCAAACCTACGGCATTTCCGTCGACTGTGAATAGAACTGTATCTTCTCCAGCGTAGGCACGAATCATATGGTACAATTCGGACATGTAATTGCGGTCGCAGGCTGGAAAACTTCCATACTCGTTTTCCACTTGTATGCTGATAATTGGACCCCCATTTTTGTACAGAAAAGGTACCACGATGCTGAACAGTTCGGCAAACCAACGCTGAACGAAGTTCAGAAATCGACCATCCGACGTACGTGGCTTCAAATTCGGTATGTTCAACAACCACCAAGGTAGACCACCGTTTTCCCATTCAGCGCAAATGTACGGTCCTGGGCGGAGGATCACGTCCAAGCCCAACTGTTGCGCTGTTTGCAGGAAAACTGGCAAATTGGCCATTCCATCGAAATAGTATTCCCCAGGCAGTGGTTCGTGAAGATTCCAAGGAACATAAGTTTGTATAGCGTTCAGGCCTGCTGCTCTCACTTTGATCAGTCTGAAAAAATTTAACTTCTTCCATCATCTCATGCTTATTCTAACCACAGTTAGCAACAAATTTAACAAAACAAACAAAAATAACAAATTCATTGCAATTCATTTTATTTTATTAATTCATAATTGAAGAAAAAGGAAAAGGAAGCATGAACTTTTGAAGTAGAAGCTTTTTCTTTTAAATTGAAATTACGCGAACTATTCAAATTTAAATAATTTCTTAAATTTTTTTACATGTTTCGAAACATTCATTTTACAATAAACTTTCAATTTTCTCACAAATCGCCGTTGTAAAAAAAGATTGAACATCCTAAGAATAATAATAATTATTATTATTTATAAGTCGAGCAGTTATAATTAATTACTCTTTCAATTTTGAACATAACAACAAAATTATGTGCATGTTTTTTTTAAAACTAAAACTTAACTGTTGTTATTATTATTGCTTTTAAACTAAGATGGGATGTGTCAATTATTTTCAAAAAACTTAAATGTACTCATTATATAGAGCAAAAGTTGAGCTAAAAATAATGAATAAAATAAACATATACCTGTCAGACCAGTATATTTCCGGTATCCGAAAGTAGTGTATTTCTCCTGCAATATAACGATAAGGCTTTCCATCTTTTAAAAATCGATCATTTTCAAAATCAATCTCGAACTTTCTTTGCTGAAAAATATCTTGCCACTGGTGTGCAACTGCTCGAAAAGCATCCCAGTTGGAAAGAAAAATAATGATGCAGCAGACGATAGTGCTTTTTGTAAAAAGTGATGACGATTTCATCAATGCAAGTAAGATTGTTCTTTCACAAAGCTTTTGGCAAATTTAATGCAAATGCACTTGTGAAAAGTGTTGAATAAAACGGTGAACAGCCCCTGTGCACAAGTGAACCAGTTCTGTACAATTGCTCACAAAGCAGAACGATTGGAAATGAGATATTTCATCCAGAAACGGATCATTCGACAGATACTGATCAGCAAGTGACTAAATTCATGCACAAATTGCACTTTTTTAGTTTACAATCTAGCGACTTGCTTTACAACAGCTGCTCCTCCATACAACTATAAATAAGAAAGTATTTTATTAATAGTTGCAGTTTATTTATTTATAACTGTTCTGATTTGAATATTCAACATAACACATTAATCTTTTTCACTGAAATGAAATGTTTGCCTTTGCTAAGAGAAAAAAAACAATACAGCCGCAACCTCTAAATAAAATATTATTTTAAATGAAAAACAAAATAAATTTATTGAAAACTAATTATTAAAAATGTGAAAAAAAAATATATTATAAACGGTAACGATAGATGAATTTTAATATGTTAAATTTGACAAAATGCAGAATCGATTGCAGGAATCAGTGCGTACTTACCTGCGGGAAAAAAAGAAACAAATTGGTGTCACGCAAAGTTAGGATGTATTTTCGGTTAAGCTTTTCAAATAATGCGCAACACAAGTTTTAATAATTGTCTGTCAAATGAGTCACCTAAATAAGCGAAAAGCAAAAAAGGCTAACCTCAAGTAATTGCGATTGTGTAAGCAAGATGAAAGGCTTTCTTTACACTGATGCTTTATTTACATTTATTTCATTGAAATCAGTGCACGCTCGCTTTTTCTCATTCACAACCACTGCCCTGAGTGATGATGCATGCACGCTTCGGACACTATAAAGCATTGAGCAATTTCTCCGCTTGTGAATACAATCTTTCTTATTGTAAAATAAAAAATACACAGACATTATTTATTACATTTACTTTTCGTTGAGTATTTATTTCAGATTTTTTATAAGAACGAAAACAATCCACGAAGACAACAAAATTGAACAGTAACAGAAAACTATTTAAAAAAGAGCTATTTTCCCATTTTTTGCAAAATAAACGTTTTCAAAAAAAATTTTTTACTGATCAATATTTGAATAATGTCCGCAGTATAATTTTACTTGTAAATCAACCCACTTGAGGCCATGCATAATAGAAAATTCTCTCATTACTCTTGTATATGTTAAAAATAACTTTGCCGTATTTAAATTTTTAAAATAGCAATTAACAATAATAAAAAAATCACTCTTGAAATAAATAACAAGTTGCTTGAACAAAAAAATGCACTCGTCAGATATAAAAGTACTACTAATGCTTCGATAATTTTTAAATTAATAATAACCTTTTTTCAATTATTAATTTATCAAATAATTTACTGGAGATTTGAAAAGTAAGTTTCATTAATTGAAGCTAATTTTTAAAGCTATCGCGTGATCAGTAATCTCAACCGTGAATTATATTGTCCGAACATTAATTATATTGCCTCATTTTATTTTATAAAAAAAGCTTTTCAAATACATCTTCAGATGTAATGTTGAATTATTGAGCTCCGGTAACAATGCTATTTATTTTTACCAATTCATGGTGACTGCTTATGGCACGATTAGCAAAAACGTTTCTGTAGAAAAGTTGTACATTATTAGATAATTTGTGCTGCTTTCATCACATTCAACTATACAATGGTCACAAACAAACTTTAAGCTGAAACTTCCATCAATGAAGCTAATGAAAAATGCTCGATTAAAATCGGCACATGCATCCTAGATTTCACCAGCAATTCAGGCAATGACTGTCAACATGAATGAAATTTAAATGTCACATCTGGGATATACAATGCAGAATTCTACAGAAACGGGGGCAGAGGAAAAAAACGTGCTTGCTGAAAATATTTGCATAACCATAATTAGGCTTTCGACTACATCAAGCAAAAATAATTATTCATATCATTCATATTTAGCACATAAAATTGGAGTGGAATATATTTTTCAAGAACTGACTGCAAAATCTGATTTTCAGCATGCAGTGCAGATTTCAGAATCATTGCCAAATGTAAATTCACTTTATCATAAAATTAACTGTTCAATTCGTTGATGCAATATTGAGTGCAAAGACAAATTTTACATTTTCACAATCTTTGACAATTTCCTGGTGATAAAAAGCTAACTACTGAAACAACTGACTCGTTCACATCCTTGTCCGAATTTTAAAGCGTTGTTTTGACGTCACAGAACATTTTGTCAAGGTTGTGCAAGATATGAAAACATTATAATATGAAGTTTGACTTTGGTTAAATACTTGTTATGAATATTAATATCATGACAATACCAAGCATGCTGATTAATATTTAAATCAAAAAAATAAACCTCAAATTTATAAGCTGTAGTAAAAGCCCATGTTAAGCCATGCCCCATGGGCAAACATGACCATTCTTACTTCAGTCATTATTAAGCAGGTAATTTTATACGTCATTCATTGTTGGAAACATCACATTTTAAAAATGCAAAAAATAGAACGTCAGCTTTAATACAGTTTTCACATTTAGCGTGGATTTTCATACACAAAACTCCAACAATTTGCCATGAAACGTATGTCATCACTCGAACTCAAAGTGCTAAGTGCAAAATATCGTATTAGATAAGTATTTTAAAATTGTGCAGAATGAATGTCTTGCTGAAATTTTTTCTCGAAAAATTCTTTCATTTTTGTTTTCAGAACAAAACTCTGCTATTAAAACTGTACACATGCTGAAGCTGACTATTGACTAAATGCAATTATTAATGCTGTTTTAAAAAAAGAATTTCCATTTTTATGAAAAAAATATGTTTCATTGTTGCTATCAGATGACTAAACTGAAAGGCAAATATACAGTTTGCTGCTTTAGTTGTTGGAACATCCATCCTGCATGGCATCATTATGAAGGTCATGACATCAGAAAATGACACTTGACTTCCTAATTCACTGCACATGATATTACATACTCTTACGTAATTTTGATTTTGATTCATTTATTTTAAATAGTAGAATTAATAGTAGATAGTCAAAAATCTAGAAAATGCAAAAATATATGATTAAAATGTTAATTTAGAAAAGAAATAGTAATTATTAATAAAAATGAGCAAATATCCTGCATTAATTTTAAAATTCATTATCGTTATTCTAGCTTTTTATTATTTCGTTTAATGTTTTCTTTTCATTATTTCACCAGTAGCTATTTCTTCATTCTTATAAAAAGTTCTACAGAAACTGATGCTTTATTTGATTTTTACTTAAGCAATTAATTGCTTGCTCTTTGAATTGAAAATTTCTAAATTATTCTCAAATATTAAATATTTATTTAATTTTTCAAAAATTTTAATAAAATTTAAATTCAAAAATATTTCAAAGAATGAAAAATAAAATACCTTACATTCTTATCAACGAAATTTAAAAATATGGTTCATAAGAATAATTTTATTTTAAATTCGACAATTAAAACTGTCCCTTTTATTTGTAAATACTTAATTTACATATATTGTCAATGTCATTGAATTACTGAAAATGAAGAAATGATGATGCCGTGGCAAATTTCATTATAGCATTTTTTGAAAACGCTAATTTCTTTCTTTAAATAGTATTTATTATTAATGAGTTAATTAAATAAGTTGCTGCTTGTTCAGATAATATCTTAGTATTCTTAGAATATTCACTTTATAGAACAAGCGTAAACAGAAGCGCATTTATTTGGGTTAGAAGAAATTTGGCATACGTTTTACGTAAAGTTCAAAATGATACTAATCAACTATTACTGTTTTTGTTCCATAACGACAAGCAGTTTATAGCAGAGATAAAATGCTTTAAAAGATTTCAATTGAAACAACTTCATTATCAAAATAGACTGCATAGACAGTTAAAAATATAAAAAGTTGGATTCATTTCAATATAAAATATTTCAATTAAAGCAGTTTAATGCAATTCAGTTTAATTTGATTCAGTTGTATTGTAGTATTTGAATAATTATATTAGTATACTTATTTATGAAAAAATAAAAATCATTTACAAATTCGGTTAATTATTTGAAAAATATAATTTTCATATTTGAACAACATCATTAATGCGCCTAAAATTAGCATTAAAATTAGTATCTCAGCAAACATAATATAATAATGTAGAAATGACTGCACATTTTTAAAATAACAATCAATAAATGAGAGTCAAATCATTTATTAATAAATATATGAAATCAAATTACGAGGTAACGATTTACTTACTTATAAAATTGTTGAAATCCACTTCAGGTAATTTCAACTTTTGATAATAATAAGCAATGAAAACGGAAGTTTATACTTCTGGTCGTGATGCTCAGGAAAAAAGTAAAGAATAAATACACTTTACGAAGAAGATTTGCAACTTCAAATGAACAGCTGTCCTGTTGAAAGATGCACCACTCTGATTGGAACTGCTTTATAAATACCGTCTATGTAAAGGAATACTATGAAGATGTTTTCAATCAATAAATAACCATCACTCTGCTATTGAATCCCAAGAAAGCATTTCTTTTGGATAAATAAAATTAATTTGTTATAAATAAAATGTCTTGTTAAATAAAGAAATTGTAATATTTTTTGCATAATCCAAATATGACTAAAATTTATTACATTATGAAATAAATAGGCGATGTTAATAAAGCAGATTATAATTAAATAATGTTTGAATTTAAAAAAAGGTTGACGCGCACGCAACTGTATTTTTATTTTATGCAGTGTATCATTATTTGTTAAGTTTTTAAAGAGACCAAAAAACACATTACTAAACAGAACATTACATAAATATGAAAATATTCCAGCAAAATTTACATGCTGTTTAATAAATAATAACTTGTTTATCTATTTTTATTTCCCAACTGCAGCATTTATATTATTAAGCCTCTATAGCAGGAAGCTTTTTAATGATAACTGAAGTGTGGTGAATTCTACCAACTTATTTTCTTGTTTATTATTGTGAATTTTTTATTACATTAATTAAATCGGTTATATATTGCTTATATATATAACTGCATTTAAAAAATTACTTTGTTAGCATGGCATCGTCAAAAAAAATTTTAGCTAAAACTAAAAGAGCAATGCATAATAGATGAACACAACATGACGTAAGTAGATAAATAATACTCAGGGTTACTTATAAAGTAAGCAATTACTTACTAAGTTCAGGAAAAGTTATTATGAAACCAGAAAAGTCAGATGAATTAATTCATATTGAATATTGTTAGTTGATTTTTGCATTTTAAAAATAAGAATCTCCAAGTAAATGCTGGCTTCAGTTTCTGAAAACTAGTTTAATACATTTTTTCACTAGATAATAGTTTAAGCTTGATAAGTATCATTGTGAACTTCTCCAAATAAAAACGTATGCCAAATTTGCGCTAACCCAGATAGAAGCGATGCTATGCGTGCCAACCAACAGTAAAAAAATAATAAGTCAGATATTATCTGAAAAAGTAAATTTTTTGTTTCATAGCATACATCATCAAAATCAACATCATCACATCAGAACAAATACAATGTTGATTAGCAAATTGGAAATGCAAATTTTTTATAAAACAATTCTGAAATTTGAGAAAAAGATACTGTTCAATTAACTTATTTAAAGAAATGAAATTCTAGAATAAATTTTGGATTATGCGGATGTAAATAATTTTTAAAGTTTATTACTTTTAATATTTCATTTATTGCATAACACAAATTAAAATAATTTTAGTATTTGTACAGTTTCACAAAGTTGCTAACAAGGCAGATAAACATTAAATTACAAAAATTTTCAAATAATAAAAATTGCATAAGTTGGTTCATTGAATTGTAAAGTGCATATTCAGTGCAATTGGTATGGATGCATTTTAAGTGGTTGCTTATTTTATAAACATCGCTAACTGAAATGCACTTAAAAAAAGTTGGCAGTATGAATTTATTTTTGATGGAGCACTAAAAATACACAATATGTTAAATAAAGTTGAAACTAAAATATTTTTATAAACTACATAAAAGGAAGGAAAAATACATTTATCTGAAAAACTTTTAAACCTCCCATAAAAATGCATCATCTGTCTGCATATTTATAATGGACTAACTAGCAAACTGCGCAACATAGCTTGCAGCACAGGCATATCCAAAATTTTTTACATTTTTTTGCATTAAAGTTATCTGGAAAAGCGCATAATTTTATTCAGAGAATTCCATATAACCTATAAATAAATTATACTCAGAATTTGTACATGAACTGTAACTTATAAATATTAAAAATTAAAATTTATTTGGTTTTGTGCAATTTTTTGATTTAAATTTACAATTATTTAAATTAAAAAATATCTATATTGGAAATAAAATAGGAATAATAAGTAGCTACAATTTTGCATTTTTCCATAGACTTTTCCAAGTGTTGCAATTTACTAATGTCATTTGCATATTTAATTTCATAAACTTTAATCATTTAAGACAATTATTTTAAACTGCATCTGTTACCTGTAATTGATATTTTGATTTTCAAATTCTTTTGCAATCAGCATTAAAAACTGATTTCTCATATTATTTTACTGACGACAATGATAGTACAAACAAGAAAAGCGGTCACCAGTGATATTATTTTCTTTTAAAGCCATGTCCTTTTTTCTACTGAGTTTGCAAAAATTTAGCTTACTTAAATGGCAAAAATGAAAATAATAACTGCGTGCATTAGCATGTTTAGTAGACCTGAACTGAATGAATGAGCTGAACAGGCACTTCCCTAGGTTAAGAACTTTGGGAAAGGAAATGAACAGCGGCTTGAATGGATTTCATGCCATCTTGCCTACACTGAAGAAGAAACTTTCTTCTAACACGGTGAGGAAGCAAAAAGCCTTTGTCAAAAAGAAAAAGAAGACGATGGAGCCTACTTCGACATATTTTTAGCTCTCTTGCAGATGTACGTTACGATCCAGGAATCAGACTCGGAATTCAGAGAAGATTCATGCTGAGGGAATTTATCTCCCACATAATTTAGGTACAGTTCACAGGGCTAAAATATCATCACCATGTCCATCAACTGATCTGATTGCGGAGCAGAATGTAATAGAAATGTTACTGCAGAAACTGTGACCGCTGATGACTTTGTGTATGTCGAGTTGTTTTATATTCATTTGAATGCATCAACAGTACGCGTACGATTGAGGAATTTCTCAATAATAGTAGTCCTATATAACGTCGAGGAAATCACTTAATACCGCCTTGTAAATGATAATTTGTATTAATCCTTTGCCTAAGTATACAAGTAATTACAGGTACCCCAGGAAACAAAACCAGGCGGTACTTACATCAGCATATGCCAGATCGGCACCGGTTTTCCAAGGCTCTAAATCTGAACGCTGACGAGAACTACAAGTGCTCTCTGAAATCCACGGCAGAGAACAATGTCGACGAACAAAAGCTTAATAAATGTGATATAAATAATTTTTATAAAATTTGTAAAAAAACATTTGTAGCCGACAGAAATGGGGTCTGTATTCAACGTAGTGAACCTGAGTGTCATTAATAATACGGTAGACACGGAAGTGACGTAATAAGGGATTTTTTTGCGTTGTTTCTGCTGATATAGTGGTGGCTTGCCGTTGTTAGTAGTTTGCCTTTAGTGTGTTTTGCCTTTCTTGGTGTGATATTCATTGATTTCTTGTCTGATTATCCCCGGCTCAGTGTTATTTCTTTGAGTAAACTGTTTTGACTCTCATTCGAGTTTTTGAATAACAGTTGTCGTCTTATAAATCGGATTGTCTAACACATTGGACACTCCCGGCCTTACAATAACAACTCAGATATACAGTCCACTAATATCAGAGACGAGTGACTTGTTGTTTCGCTCGTTATATTCTGGTCCTCCGAGCCGGATTAGTGGAATAATCAAGTAGAAATCTCATCGCTGCAACACACATTCCCATTTTGAGTCGATCCATCATGAAAGCTGAGAGCATAGTGAGCAAGACCGAAGTTCGAAGGGCGAAGCTTCATGTGATGATCGATCAACTGACACAACTCTGTAAGGATGCGTCACATCCTGATGACCTCCGAGAACTACTTGATGACGTGATGGCGTTCCATGACAAGACGTTAGAGATGCAATTGCAGTTGGAAGCGGCGTTGACGGGTGAGGAGCGAGATCAAGAGGCCAAGCATTGGGTGGCGCTCTCCGAACGGACCCAGCTAGCTCGCCGAGAAGCTCGAGTGAGAATTCGACAAATAGAAGGCTTCTTGTCTGATTGTTCAGCTAGCTCCAACGATCTTGGCCCCCGCAGTAACAGCAAGACAAGTGTAAAGGAAAGGCTCCCGGAACTGAAGATGCCAGTGTTTTCAGGTGAAGTGCTCGAATTCCCAGCGTTCTGGGACCGCTTCCAGGGATGCATCCATAATCGGACGGATTTGGACGACGCCTCGAAGTTTTCGTACTTGCTGTCCAGTTTATCCGGTGAAGCTCTGACTGCGGTAGAAGGGATTCCAAGCTCTAGCGCAAACTACCCGCACGCCATGGAGTTGTTACAAGAACGTTTCAGACGTACGGATGTCATCGTACGGGAACATGTGAAGGCAATTTGGAACGCCAAACCGTGTAGCGACTCAGGAGCTAGCATACAGGCTTTGGTAGACGAGATAAATCGACATCTCCGATGCCTAACCGCCCTGGGAAAGAATCCGGCAACGGGCGAGATGACGGCAAACGAAGCCTTCCTGCCGCTTCTTGCGGAAAAGTTTCCTGAGGAGATTCGTCTGGCATGGGACGTTCACGTGCAGTCGGTTTCAGGCACGAAGGGGGACCTGCCAGAGTTTCTGAATTTCGCTCAGGTCCGGGCGACAGCGAAGCGTGCAACGGCTGCTTCTTCAGGCGGAAGAGGATTCGTCAAGCAGGACGACCTGAAGCAGCAAGAACCCGGTCCAAGTGGTCAAGAGCGGCAGCGAACTCGCCAAACGGAGAAACGGGCGGCTAGGGGCGCCACAACTGTCCTACACGCGGCTGTCAACAGCAGCTGCCTGATATGCAAGGGTGACCACAATATTGCCTCTTGCAAAGAGTTCCTTCAGGCAGACGTCCACACGCGCTCACGCATGGCAGCAAGGAACAAGTTGTGTTTCCGTTGTCTGCAAGGTGGCCATCGGGCGAAGGCTTGTACAGTAAGGTGGAAGTGCACAGTGTCTGGATGTGGGGGTAGTCACCACGGGCTTCTGCACCGTTCGCAGTCGCCTCCCCGGGACCAGACACCCGAGGCAACCAGGTCTCGGAGTTGCATGCTGACCGCACACGGTGGCGCTCAGCAGGTCCGCCTCCAAAGCGTGCGTGCGCATGCCTTTGGCATGGATGGGCAATGCGTGCTCGTACAATGCCTCCTCGACCCAGGCTCCCAAAGCTCCTTCATTAGGAAGGATGTGGCCGACGCCCTAGGACTTACCGATCCGCAAGAAGTGATCCGCCTGGTAACTGTCAACAACGAGGGAGGAACAGAGCGACGGATGCGTCGGGTCGAGTTCCATCTGGGAGTGGTCGATCCATCCCAGCCAAGGATTTGATACCCTATACACGCGCTAGTCCTGCCCAAGATCTGTGGAAAGAATCGACAAGCGCCAGTGAAGCTGAGCGAATGGCTCAACTTATCCAATCTCCCGGTTGCCGACCAGTGTGAAGAACGGACATTCACTATCGATGCCCTCATTGGTTTAGATTACTACTTTAATTTAGTTGGTGATGACGTTCGCCGGGACCCGGCGGGTGGACCTGTAGCAATCCACTCTCAGCTAGGCTGGATTCTCTGCGGACAGACCAGCAGATGGCCAACCACTGCCGTGACTATCCTCCTGACTCACGTAGAAGAATCAGCAGACCAGATCTTGCGGCGATTTTGGGAACTAGAAGCCATTGGCATTGCCACTGACAACCAAACAGCTCCACCTGACCAGGAGGCGCTCCAAAGATTCGAGGAGGGGCTTTCGTTTGACGGTGAACGATATGAGGTCCATCTTCCTTGGCTCCCAAGACGGCCCTCGCTGCCAAATAATTTTCCGCAAGCAAGGCGTCGCTTGCTTGCCGTCGAGCGCAGACTGGCGCGCCGCGAAGAGGAAAAGCGGGAGTATACAGCGACGATGTGTCAGTACGTGGAGAACGGCTGGGCAGAAAGGGCTCCAGAGATCGGTCCTGAAGGTCGAACTTGGTACTTGCCTCGCCACGCTGTATACCAAGGTGAGGGCAAGGAGAAGAAGTCCCGAGTTGTTTTTGATGGTTCAGCGCGATACGGACAGACATCCTTGAACCGCCAACTAGAAGTCGGACCGAACTTGCAGATCGACCTGCTCAACGCCCTCTTGCGATTCAGAACGTACCGTGTCGGCCTGCAAGCCGACATTCAAAAGATGTACCTTCAGGTGCGGATTGCAGAGCAAGATCGAGATGCTTGTCGTTTTCTGTGGAGGGACAAGTCTGGTGAACTTAGCCATCTCAGATTGCAGCGGGTGCGCTTTGGTTTGACATGCTCCCCTTTTCTGGCCATCAACACGGTGACGGTGCACGCGAGACGTCACCAAGACGCTGCACCACGAGCCGCCGCGGAGATCTTAGAAAACATGTATGTGGATGATCTGGCCACGTCATGCGACACGATCGAGGAGGCAAGAGAGCTGGCTGGCGAATTACGAGCACTGTTGGCCATTGGAGGTTTCCATTTGCATAAATGGGCCAGCAACGAGCCCGAAGTGCTGACATCCGTGCCGGAAGAAGAAAGATCCGCCTCCAATAGAAGCCACCTTTGGAAGACGCTCGGAATGCAGTGGGATCGACGGGCTGACGTTTTGACCTTCTCGCCACCGGCGGTGGGGAACAGCCCGGGTGGAGAGTCGAAGCGGTCGTTGTTAAGCGTCGCATTTCGCGTCTTCGATCCAGTTGGATGCTTGGCACCGTTCACCGTACGAGCGAAGATGTTCCTCCAGACTCTGTGGCAGCGTGGGACGTCGTGGGACGAGCCCTTTCCACATGATGAAGCAATGGAGGCGCTGGAAGCAAGAGCTGCCGGATCTGTCGAAGATCTGTCTTCCACGCGCACTCGTACCGGTGGCCCTCGGCCATGTGACACGTTTGGAGATCCACGCATTTTGCGACGCGTCGGAAAAAGCATATGGCGCTGTGGCATACATGCGCATTGAGACTAGGAACCTGCACACCGTGGTGAACTTCGTGACGTCGAAGACGCGGGTTGCCCCAATCCGGAGATTGACCCTCCCGAGGCTGGAGCTCATGGGGGCCCTCGTGGCGGCAAGACTGGTGCGCTCCGTCCAGAAAATGCTGGGTCTGCAAGTGCATGGCATCACTTGCTGGTGTGATAGTGCGGTCACTCTTGCATGGATACAATCGTCGGCTGGCCGTTGGAAGCCTTTCGTGCGGAATCGCGTCGCAGAGATCCAACAGTTGGTGGAACCTGCGACATGGAGACACTGCCCGGGGCGGCAGAACCCGGCTGATCTTCTCAGCCGCGGCACGACGCTTCCAAAATTATTAGAGTCGCCACTGTGGTGGCATGGGCCGAAATGGTTGGCCCATCCACACAACGCCTTGCCGGTGGGTCAGCCCATAGCAGAGGATACGTCGCCTGTACGTGATGAGCGACAAAGCGAAAAACGAGTGACGGTTGGCGTCACTGCTCACGTGGAATGCAATTCCAATCCAGTCCTGAAAGGTACGGCTGTGTGGAACGGCTTTTCCGTATCACGGCGTACTGCCAGCGTTTCGTACGCAATTGCCGGTTGCCGGCAGTACCTTGTCAGGGTGGTGCACTCACGGTGGCTGAACTGCGGAAGGCGGAGGGCACGTGGGTGCGAATGGCCCAGTCGGAAGCTTTCAGTTCTGAACTTCAGGCGCTGTCACGGAAGGGGCGTGTCGTTGCGACCAGTCGGCTCAGTCGACTGGACCCTTTTGTGGATGAAGAAGGATTTCTGCGGGTTGGTGGAAGACTGGAGAACGCAGAGTTGCCACCTCACATGAAACACCCAGTGATCCTGCCTGGAGACCACGCCCTGACAATGGGTCTGATTAGACGCTGCCACGCACGGCAGATGCACGCTGGGACCACGCATACGCTGGCAATTTTAAGACAGCAATATTGGGTGTTGAAAGGGCGCACCCAAGTGAAGAAAGTAATCCGGCACTGTTTTGCTTGTCGGCGTGCAATGGCCAGACCGATTCAGCCGAGAATGGCGGCCTTGCCATCCAGTCGAGTGGTCGAAGCCGCTGCTTTCGCCCACGCTGGGATGGATTTCGCGGGGCCATTGCTCATTCGTGTCGGAAAAGGGGCCACCTCCAAGTGCTATGTTTGCTTGTTTACGTGAATGGCATCCCGGGCAGTGCACTTGGGACTGGTCCCTCAGATGACGACGGCCAGAGTGATGCAAGCGTTCCGACGGTTCATCGCCCGGCGAGGATGACCGGAGATTATCCAATCGGATAATTTCTGCTCCTTCAAATCCGCTGCGTCAGAGTTGAGGCAACTCTGGCGACACGTGGACGTGGACCGAGTCCAGCGTGAGCTGGTAGGCCACCGCATCCACTGGAAATTCATCACGGAGAGAGCCCCGTGGATGGGAAGCTACTGGGAACGCCTCGTCCGCTCGATCAAGGAATCGTTGCGGAAGATCCTCGGAAAAGCGCTTTTTGATGAAGAAGAACTCAGAACAACTCTCTGTAAAGTAGAAGCCTCCCTCAACGCCAGACCACTGACATTGGTGTGGGATGAACACCACGAACGCCACCCTTTATCACCGTTTCAGTTGCTGACCGGTCGTGCGTACGTGGACTTCCCGGAAGTTGAAGCCCATTTTCCAGAATGGCAGCCAGTAGGACGTGGCCCCCCGCAATGGAGCCACTGATGGCGATACCGTCAGCAACTCCTCGCGAGATGGTGGCGAACTAGGAGACGAGAATATCTGTCGGAACTAATGCAGCGACAAAAATGGATATCTTCCCCAGCCGGGCCAGAAGTGAACGATTTGGTGCTGATCCTGGAGGACAACATCCCGCGAGCCCAGTGCCCGATCGGCGTGATTACGGAATTGCACTTGGGCAGCGGTGGCATCGCGAGATCGGCCAGTATCCGGACGTCGACCAGCGTGATCACGCGCCCAGTGGCGAAGCTCGTCCAACTCGAACCGGCAACTGTCAGTGATGGGCGTAAGACACCCCCATCCGGGGGAGAGGATGAAGCCGACAGAAATGGGGTCTGTATTCAACGTAGTGAACCTGAGTGTCATTAATAATACGGTAGACACGGAAGTGACGTAATAAGGGATTTTGGCGTTGTTTCTGCTGATATAGTGGTGGCTTGCCGTTGTTAGTAGTTTGCCTTTAGTGTGTTTTGCCTCTCTTGGTGTGATATTCATTGATTTCTTGTCTGATTATCCCCGGCTCAGTGTTATTTCTTTGAGTAAACTGTTTTGACTCTCATTCGAGTTTTTGAATAACAGTTATCGTCTTATAAATCGGATTGTCTAACACATTGGACACTCCCGGCCTTACAATAACAACTCAGATATGCAGTCCACTAATATCAGAGACGAGTGACTTGTTGTTTCGCTCGTTATAACATTATTGTATTTTAACCAATGAAGCCTCCAATATTATAGCCATTTAAAATTAGAAATTATTAGATAATAAAATATTAGAAATTATCTGCAATAATTCACTCAATGCAGAATTTTATTAAACAGAACGCAAGCAGTATCAGAGTATACAATCATGAGATAACTTATAGTATCACGTGGGATTTTCAGGTAACGGAATCGGGTTTACTGTATCCACTACATTATCCATATCAAAATATCAATAAGATCCGACTGGTAGAGATCAACAAAGAGCATTTATGTTAGATCATATCATACCAAACCACTTTGAACCAATAAATGAATAAAAGTAATAAAAATCTTAGAACATTACGAGAACGCAGAAAAACTGTCTCCGATTGAAGCAAGTAAAATTAACCAATCGATTGTTCTCTCAAGGCGTGACTGTTGAGAACTCCCTCCGTTTGAGCCTGAAGATCCCTATCTGCTACCGTAACCGGTGTTGTTGCGGCGAGTGTGAAGGCGAGCGAAAAAACGTGACCGTGTGTGTTTGTGTGTGTTGTGTTGGCGTGTAATTGTTTTGTGTGATTCTTCCGGAGTAAATCTTAGTTTCTGTGTGTTGTTGTTCCCGAACTGTAACCAACGCTCATAAGCCTGAGAGAGGGCCAGTGACCCGTTAGTGAAATTCAACTGTTCCGAGCACAGTTGGATCGGACATACATTTTGGTGCCACGAGTCGGGAAGGCCGGAATCTGAGAATTTTTGATCTTGTTTCACGAGATGAAGATTGAAGCAGTTAATAGGCGCCAACAGATTAAACAGAAGCGTCTGCGGGAAACCATTCTCCAAGTGCTGGATCAGCTCGAGACAGACTCCTCTGAGTTAGCGGTCAGGAATGCCCTGCGTGCCTTGGATGCACAGTATGCGGAAGCACACCGAACTCAAGTCGGATTGGAAGACGTACTTCCCGATGGAGAGTCTCTGGAAGCTGTCCTTAATGAATGGCGCAGAAGTGTTTACAACACGCACCCGGGCCGACACATTCTTGAAAGAGAAGGACGAGAGCAAAGAGCCAATGGCGATACCTGCGTTGACCGAAAAATCAGGATCAAAGTCGCAGCTGGGAAAGCTGAAATCGGTGCCACTGCCAAAGTTTGACGGTAACATCCTGGAGTTTAAGTCGTTCTGGGATTAATTCGAGGTGAGCGTTGATCGACGGGAGGACATTGGTGCCATAACCAAGTTTATTCATTTGCGGTCATGTTTGTCCGGCGCAGCGTTGAAGGCCATTGAAGGAATCACGGTCTGCGCGGAGAATTACCCTGAGGTCGTTCAGACGCTCCGCAATCGATTCCATCGAGTGCCCGAGATGGTGGAGAGTCACGTGTTGAAGGTGGTCAGCTTGAAGGAGTGCTCCGATGACGGAGCAGCCGACCTGACGAGGCTCCACGATGACTTGAATCGCCACTTCCTCGAGTTGAGAGCTCTGGGGAAGGATGTCGACGCAAACTTCAGCGGATTCCATGCTCTTCTTCCGATGATCAAGAAGAAGCTGCCGCCAGACACCTTGGAAGCCTGGAGAGCATTTGTACAAGAGCTGACGAATGAGCAAATTACCTCAGCTCGTCTCAGATCAAGGGCTCGGCAAGGAAGATGACTGCTCAGAAACCAGAACGGAGGTCTGAGCAGGGAGAGCGTTTCATGACGGCTACCATACAAGTGGATCCAGTCGGAAACTGCGTGGTGTGCTGCGGAATCCATCCTGTTGAGAGTTGCCCGCGATTCGTTGAACTCTCCTGGCCGGAACGATGCAAATGTGTCCGGAAACACGGGTTGTGTTTTGGATGTCTGCGAAAAGGGCACCGTCGAGGGAGCTGCCAGCAGAATCCTGATCGACCAGGTCAGCACCCTCTGCTTGCCTCGGAGAACCCCCACCGTCGTCAGAACCGCAGACGAACCAGGCGGCCAGCAGCTTCAAGGAATGCAAGACCCGCGGCGCAACCGGATGCAGCTGTCAAGGAGAAAAAGCCAACAACGGCACCAGCCCAGGGTTCGGAAGCAGAAGATTCGGCTTCTATCAGAGCCGCGACTGAAATCGCTCCAGTCGGTGTCCACTTCTCCTCGACTGTTCGGGCCCCGGGGTCCTCCTACCTGTCGTTCAAGCGATGGCCTATGGAGAGAACGGGAAGAAGCGGTTGGTCAACTGCCTTCTCGACAGTGCTTCGGAGAAATCGCTCATCAGGACTGACGTCGCCGATGAACTGGAGCTCAGCGGAACACCAAGCGCGGGACCGTCAGGGGTGTACATGGCCTGAGTGCTAGAGTTGCCGACTCACGCCACGTGCGTTTCCAGTTAGGTCAGGTACATGAAGATTGGACGAAATTGGAATTGACAGCGCTCTGCATCCTGAGAATTTGCGATGATCTCGTTGCAACCCCGTTGCCTCTTGGCCGTGGCTCACATCGATCCACGTCTTGATCGGATTCGACATGTACTATCGAGTACTAGGCAGAGGGCTGAGAGTAGCAGGAGAAGATGATCCCATTGCCATGGAGACCATCTTCCGATGGATCCTTTGCGGTCCGAAGGCGCGAAGTTCAGCTGGCAAACAAGAGACCACCATCGTCTCGACAGTAACGGATAGTAGCTCTGCCGGAGCGACGGAAGAACTCAACTTGCTGTTGAGAAGATTCTGGAAGATCGATTCGATTGGGGTGGTGCAGGAGGCAGAAACCAATCCGGACAAGGACGTCAAGAGAAAGTTCAGAGAGTCAGTTACGTTTGATGGAACGAGATATGTCGTCGGACTTTTGTGGAGAGCAGGGGCAGTGCACCTGCCAGACAACCACGAGGTCGCCATGCGACGTTTGAGAGCGTTGAGACGGCAGTTGAACCGGGATCCGGAGAAAGACCAGGAGTACTCAGGAGTCATCCGTGACTACCTTGACCGTGGATGGGCAGAAAAAGTGGATGGAACATCAGGTCCGCCAGGAAGAACTTGGTACCTGCCCCATCATGCCGTCTACCAACACAATCAAGGTAAGACGAAGTGTCGGGTGGTGTTCGACGGTTCTGCGGAATGGAGCAGGACATTCTTAAACAACTGTCTTGACCCAGGACCGAAGTTGCAACCCGACTTGGTCGCTGTGCTCCTCCGGTTCCGCCGATCTAGGATCGCGCTGCAGGCTGACATTGAAAAGATGTACCTGCAGGTCAGATTGCGTCCGGAAGATCGGGACGTTTGCCGTTTTCTGTGGCAGGAAAGGGACTGCGGCGCCCCCGTGAAGGTCTATCGGCTAACGCGGGTGGGATTCGGCCTCACGTGCTCCCCATTCCTGGCCATGCAGGTGGTGAGGCACCATGCGTAGCGCCGCGGGAACATTGACGCGCTGACCGACAGAGTGTTGTCGGATATGTACGTCGACGACCTGGCGACGAGCTGCGATGGAGTTGACGAGGCCCGACATCTCGTCCAGAGGTTGACCGAACTGATGAAAACTGGCGGCTTCGCTTTTAAGAAATGGCGAGCAATGATCCAGATGCATTGATGGACCTCCCTCCAGAAGATGTCTTCAGCTGATGAGGATCGGCTATGGAAGACGCTTGGTTTGCACTGGAACCGGCACAGCGATCATCTGACGTCCATGCCCATGCCGGACATCCATCCGGAGCGGTATGATTCCAAAAGGCAGTTGCTCAGTCTGACATCTCGATTATTCGACCCATTAGGCTGCTTAGCCCCTTTCACTATTAGAGCGAAGAAGCTGTTCCAGTCGCTCTGGTTGAAGGATCTTCATTGGGATGACCAGTTGCCCCTCGACATCAATAGCGTGTGGTGTCAGTGGAAGAGAGAACTGCAGACCCTGGACAGCGTCAGAGTCCCACGCGCGCTGATGGTCATTCCAAGAGATCAGGTTTGCCACTCTGAATTGCACGTTTGTGGCGACGCCTCTGAAACAGCGTTTGGCGCCGTGGCATACCTGATGACGGAGTCCATAGACGGGGCCAAGGAAGTGAGATTCTGCCTCGCCAAGACCCGCGTAGCTCCGGTCAAGCGACTCAGCCTCCCACGGCTCGAATTGATGGCTGCGCTCCACGTGGCGCGCCTCAAAGAGTACGTGGAACGGGAATTAGGCATTCCTTTCAACCTGTTGGAGCGACAGTACTATTGTCCTCAGTTGGATCCAAGGCGACCCACGAAGGTGGAAACCCTTCGTGGCGAACCGCGTACAGGAGATCCTTAGCCTGACTGATCCTTCCCAGTGGCCGCGCCTGACCATGGCGCTCTCGCTGGAGGAGACTCGTCTCGCGTCCCCTGACAGGAAAAGGGTCGTCACGCTTTGCGCCAGCCTACAAGTGCCCAGTCTCTTGGCGATCATCGACCCGTCCCGATATGGAACGATGGAACGCCTAGTCCGGGTCACGGCATATTGCTGTCGGTTCCTCGCGAATGCGAGAACCCAGGCAGGAGAACGGAAGATCAGAGCCCGGCTGTCCTTGCTAGAATTGCAAGACGCCGAAAAGCGGTGGGTGAGAGCAATTCACGCGGAGGCGTTTCCAGTTTCGAAGACCGCCTCGGGGCCCATCCCTGTGCGAGCTGGGGTCCCCCTCGCTGCTTTGCCTCCATTCGTGGACACGGAAGGCCTTTTGCGAGTGGGAGGAAGACTGTCAAGGACGAAGACAACACTGCCCTGGTGCCACCGTCATCCCTTCTCCCACTCAACGGCCTGGTTGTTGAGCTCATTGTGCGACTAGCTCATGAATCTGAATTGCACGCTGGACTGAACCAAATCTTGGCAGTCTTGCGAGGTCGCTTTTGGGTGGTTCAGGGCCGGCAAGCAGTCAAGAGATGCATCAGAGCTTGCATTATCTGCCGGAAGCACGATGCTCGTCCGTTTTGTCCACTGATGAGCGATTTTCCGCCTGAAAGAATGACACCGTCATTCCCATTCAACAGAGTGGGGTTGGATTTTTCTGGACCGTTGTAAGTGAAAGATGAACAGCGGCCTGCGCAGAAGGCGTACATCTGCTTGCTCACGTGCATGGTCACCCGAGCGGTGCACTTGGAGGTGGTGTTGGACATGACCACGATTAGCTTCTTGGCCGCTCTCCGCCGATTTATCGCCAGACGCGGGAGACCTAGTGTGATTCACACTGACAATTTCCGGACGTTTAAGCAAGCCGATTCCTTTATGCGAGACCTGCTTCGCGGAAAGTCAGCTGGTAAGATCCGGGAAGAATTGGCGATGCGGCAGATCGAGTGGAAGTACAGCACCGACTGAGCTCCCTGGTGCGGTGGCTATTGGGAGCGGCTTGTCAGATCGATGGAGAACGCTCTGAGGAAGGTCTTGGGGAAAGCATTACTCCGCAGCTGGGAGTTGCACACAGTGCTGTGTGAGTTGGAGGCTCGGATTAATGACCAGCCTCTCACCTTGTTGAGCGAGGACCCTCATGACTGCGCCCCGTTAACGCCGGCGCACTTCCTCATCGGACGAGAATTGGCATCACTCCCGATTCCCGCTGCGTCCGCATCGGCGCCGACGAACGCATCCAGCTTGCGTAAGCGTTGGCGGCACCAGCAGCTGCTGATGAAACATCTGTGGAATCGATGGCTGGAAGAGTATCTCATGACTCTCACCTCACGAGGGAAATGGACGTAGATCGGGCCGCAGCCAGAAAAGGGAGACCTAGTGTTCCTAGTGGAAGAAGGCGTTCCACGGAATCGTTGGAAACTAGACGTGATCATCGAGCCGCTGACGGGAAGCGATGGGGTCACGAGGTCAGTGAAAATACGGACCGCTCGAGGCCCTCTCATTCGGCAGAGCAGATCGCTAATTCTTCTTGAGCCAGCATCGGTTTGGTGATGAACTACGGTACACCTGTGCAGAACTCCCTCCGTTTGAGCCTGAAGATCCCTATCTTCCGTAACCGATGTTTTTGTTGCGGCGAGTAATCGGCGGTGTGAACGCGAGAGAAAAAACGTGACCGTGTGTGTTTGTGTGTGTTGTGTTGGCGTGTAATTGTTTTGTGTGATTCTTCCTGAGTAAATCTTAGTTTCCGTGTGTTGTTGTTCCCGAACTGTAACTAACGCTCATAAGCCTGAGAGAGGGCCAGTGACCCGTTAGTGAAATTCAACTGTTCCGAGCACAGTTGGATCGAACATACAGTAACTTTTGTTTATTTAGTCATAAATCTGCTAATTATTACTTTTCGATGTTTTTAAAAATGTTTATAAAATTAATTGTTCTTTAAGAACATTTTTATTGTCAATCTTTCAAACCATTAATACTTTCATTATAAATTAAAATAAACGTAGTACTTGATTTTCATACTGTAGTTACTGTGCTCTAGATTTTTTTAAATGTGGCAGATTTATACTTTTTCTTTTGGTTGAATATGATTGTAATTTTAATAGTGAAAATAGGTGTTATGCTGAAAGATGTTTAATATAAAGTTATTTAATATCCATTCTTTTTTCACTGTGGATGAAAATGTTTATTGTTTTTGAAAAATTGTCTTCATGTTATGCACAGTCTCGAGATTTTATTTTAATTTTGTGCGATGTTTATGGATAAAGTATAGAATAGAAAGAAGTTCTTATTTATAGAACATGATAATAATAATAATAATAATAATAATAATAATAATAATAATAATAATATATGTACAACAGATTCATATATCATGTTTTCATTGTTTTGAATAATTTTTGTTTTGTAGTGTGATGCATTTGAAAAGAATTGAATTGGAAGGTTTCAAATCTTACCGGCAGCGAACTATTTTGGATAATTTTAATCCTAATTTTAATGCAATTACTGGGCTGAATGGATCAGGAAAATCAAACATTCTAGATGCAATATGTTTTGTTCTCGGAATCACAAACTTAAATCACGTAAGTACCTTTTGAAGGATTCTTAATGATTGATTTGTAAGTTATTAAGATATGGTTTTATTTTTTTTAATTTTTAAATTTATTTCATTTAGGTGAGGGCAGCTAGTTTACAAGATTTGGTTTCCGATTATGGAAAAACAGGGATTGAGAGAGCAGCTGTGTCTGTTGTTTTTGACAACAGCAATCGAGCACGTAGTCCCTGTGGATATGAGAACTATGATGAAATTGTTATTAGTCGTGTAAATACATAAATATATGAATATGTTATACATAAATATATTTATATGTATAATGTTCATTGCTTTTTAGGTAATCGTTAGTGGGCAGCAGAAATGCTTTTTGAATGGTTCTATTTGTCCAATAAGCAAAATTATTGATTTGTTCCGTTCTATTCATATGAATGTTAATAATCCACATTTTCTCATAATGCAAGGCCGTATTACGAAGGTGTTAAATATGAAGCCGCTTGAGGTATTTTTGATTTCTTTTTTATGTAAAGAAACATGGCATGTAGTAGTAATGTTTTTAATTTTAAAGTATAATTTTATGTAATTAATTTTGAAATTTTTTTTAAGTTCTATTATTTTTATTTTTGAATGATGCAACTTGTGATATTTGTAATGCAGTGCTTATTATTTTTCGTGAAATTTGATATTTTTAATTGTTACTAATAAGTTAATTTTATTTGCATTTTTTTATTGTCTGCTTTTATTTATATGAAGAAAAAAATTTTTTTGAGAAATGAATTCAAGCAAAATTGTTATATGTGGGTGTTTAGCTTTTGTCGATGATGGAAGAAGCTACTGGCACAAAAATGTACGAAAGTAAACGGCAAGTTGCCGAGCACCTTATACATTGCAAAGAGAAGAAATTTAAAGAAAACGAACGGGTATTGATTGGAATTATTCAATTTATCATTGACAGTAATGTAATTTTTGATAATTATTAGTATCAAATTGTTTGTTATAGTTATTAGTTGATGCAGTAATGCCAAAAATTAAAAAATTGAATAAGCAAAAAGATGAATACAATCAACTGAAATTGGCCAAGTCAAAGCTCGGCATGTATGAGCGTTTGGTTGCTGCTTATCAATACCATCAGGCAAAGGTGAAACTTCAAATATGAAATCGATTGTGTTTTAGGATGTGTTAATTTTAGGAAAATATTTCAAAGTTTAACACTCTCAAAGAATCTTCTTTGAAAAGTATAGACAGTGAACAAAACATAATGGCATGCAAGCAGGAAAAATATACCGAAATAGAAGTTGAACTGAAAGCTTTGAAAAAAAAGGTGAGCTTGTAATAATTTTGTTGATTAAGTTGTTTTTTGTTTAAATTGGACAACCATTTGTATATAGCAAGGCCAGTGTACGGCTTTGACGAAACTGCAAGAAGAATTGAGCAAGTGCAACAAGGATGAATGTTCAGCGCAGTCGGTTTATGAAAGCAAGGTTAATGCGTTGAAAAAGTTGGAAGAATACATGCAAAGTTTGTCAGATCATATTGCCAAGGTATTCTTCGATTTTTTTGGTTTGTTTGTAACTTATTTTTTTTAAATTGTCAATTGTGTTGAAGACGGAGAAGAATAAAGCAGACAAAAATGAAATGTACGCGCAAAGGAAACAAGCAGTGGAAGAGGAAGAGGATCAGTTTCAACGTTTGAAAGATTCAGCTAAGCAGTACCAAATTATGTGCGACGTTTTGCAAAATGGCATGACCGTAGATACGGAGGGAAAAGCGTTCACAATGGCTAGTTGCTTGACTGGTATGTATTTTATCGTTTGCAATTATCATTTTCACGTGCTAATTGATATTGCTGTTTTTCAGCTGCTCAGGGAAAATTGACCAACATTGAAGTGGAAAAAAATTCCTTAGAAATGAAGTATGATTTGGAGAAAGGAAAATTACACTGATCACTGTAATTATGTGTGTGTGTGTGTATGTGTATTTGACTATTGTAGAATTGCTGAAGCTAAGAAAAAGCTGAAGAAGAATAAAGAAATGCAAGATGCTGCTATTCCAGAGCAGAAGCAGCTGATATCTGATCTCGACAGGTTGGAGAAAGAAGTGCAAAATTTGGAAGTGAGATGATTTGTGAAAAGGAAAAACCGAAAAAATTTTCATTGATCAATTTTGATTTGTTGTAGTCTTCAATTGCTGCTTTACAATTTGACCAACATCAGTTGAATGAAATGAACAAAAGCTATCAACAATTATCCGACGAGTGTCATTCGTTGGAAGTAAAACTGCGTCAGTTGGAGTCACAGTATGATTGGAAATTTTTTTTTTAAATTAATTTGAAATTGTATAAAATAACTTTTTCATCATTAACTTGTTCAGGTTTCCAAGTTTGGAAATAAGATTTAGTGAACAAACACCAGAGTTTGACAGAAACAAAATTAAAGGTCGTGTTGCGGAATTGATCAGGATAAAAAATCCTCGTATGGCAGTCGCTTTGGACGTGACGGCTGGTGGAAAGGTTTGGATTTTAGTAAAAATTTTAATAATTTAATTTTTGAAAAATTGTTTTGTTCAATAGTTATACAGCGTTGTTATTGATTCTTCCGAGACGGTAAGAATGTTGAACGACGCGAAATGTTTGAAACAACGGACAACATTTTTACCTTTGGATGCAGTCGAATCAAAAGTCCTCAACAGAGATGTAATCAGAAGGGCCAAATCTTTAGTACGTATATTTTATACTTGCTCTTTATTGCACTTGACGATTTGAATGAATATATTTTCTTTCTTTCTCTCTTTTTGAGGTAGGTGATGAAAATTGTAATTTGGCAGTGGATCTTGTGGAATGTGTCGATCCAGAATTTCAAAAAGCGATTGATCATGTTTTTGGCACAACACTTGTTTGTACTAATTCTGAGATGGCAAAAACTGTTTGCTTTGATAAAGGTGTCCGAGCGAGAACAGTTACTCTCGATGGTGATGTATTCAGTCCTTTGGGAACATTGACCGGAGGTTTTCAATAGCTGTTGCTATTATTATTATTATTGTTTATATTTTATTCCCCTTCATCTAGGCTCTAAGCCATCCGGTGGATATTTGCTTGAAATGCGTGTGAAAAATCAATCTATTCATGATGAATTTCGTGGAAAAAAGAATCAACTTGAAAAAACATTAAAAACATTGCACGAATTACGTGCTGTTGCACAGAAGCACAGTGCTTTGGAAGGGGAATTGCAAACGCAGTTGATGAAAAAGAACAACGCTGCCCAAAGACTTCAATCTTGCCAAGCTGCACAGTTGGAAAAAAAGTGTGAATCTTTAAAAAATGAAATTGGTATTGTAACTGAAATTGTGATTGATTATATTTTTTTGATTGGATTTTTCATAATTTTTACAAATGAATTAATATCTTTTTACAGATGAAGCGAGCTGTCGTTTGAATAGTGTTAATGAAGATTATGATGCTACTAAACGCCAGTGCAACGAAATTTCAGCCGCTTGGCAGAACAGTAAAGTTAACAAAGAAGCCGAATTGTCGAAAGCGAAAAAATCGTTGAAAGAGGCGACAAAAAAAGTGTCTCACATGGAAGAAATTGTTAGCAAACATCAAGAAGTGGGGATTTAAATGAATATATATATATATATATATATATATAATTGACAATTTTCATTTTTGAAATTGTTGTTGATGTTCAGGAATTGTCTCGATTGGAAAATGACATAGAAGTATTGACAAATGATATTGAGAATGCGAAACAAGAAAAATTGCGCAAAGAATTGGAGAAAGAAGAATTGCAAACAGCGGTGAAGGATAGTAAATTTATTCTAGACGGTCGTGTGGTAAGAGGATGTAAAATTTGATTTGGCAATTATGATTTTAAATATTTGCAAGCAATATTTTAAATTGTAGAACTCGACGAAAGTAATCGAAGAACAGTTGCGTGTGATCAGAGAAAAATTGAAAAATGAAAACAAAGATGCGGAAGATATGCAAAATGAAGTTCAGCAGTTGCAACAAGAATGTCGAGATTCTGAACTGAGATTGAAGCAGATGCAACAAGATTTGAATGAACAACAGAAGGCAGCTGAAAAATATGAAAATGATGTAAAAATAATTTTAGCAAAAAAATTTATTTTTTTCTTTTCTTAAATACAGTAGAATCCCGTTAGTACGTTCCCGCTTAGCACGTTTTCCCGCTTTGTACGCTGGTTTTCTGAAGTCCCGACTCCATTTATATAATATGTACGTAATAAGATCCCCGTTATCACGCTCGGCAATCCCGCTTAGTACGTTCAGATTTGTGATGGTGATTGGACTTT
Organism: Trichinella murrelli; assembly: GCA_002221485.1. Lineage (NCBI taxonomy): Eukaryota > Metazoa > Nematoda > Enoplea > Trichinellida > Trichinellidae > Trichinella > Trichinella murrelli. Next base: position 18,402,828 of record CM008133.1, on the reverse strand, counting down.
GATGACGTAATTGTCGCACTGATTGTCATGCACTACGAAAATTGGAACGAAGGATTTTACTGTATACAACAAAGCCATCGCACGTGGCAAACAAAGTCGTACTGAACATGATTAAGCGTGGGAATATGCCTGCAGGCCAGCGTCGCATTATGTTTGTTGTTGTTTGTGCTAGGTGGCGCTGGCTGTAGCGAGTTTAATTGGTTGTTTGTGAGTTTAAACGAGGTAAGCTGAATTTGAAATTATGCCGTTATTATTTAGCGACAGAGTTTTTAAAATGGAGAAAAAAGAATGGCGCCAAATTACGACTGCTCAGAAACTTCAAATCATTCAAACGGTTGATGAAAACCCTAACATGAAGCGCATCGACATTGCACGAATGATGAAAATCCCTTCATCAAAGTTAAACACTGTGCGACGTTACGTGTGCAGTTTTAATTAGTTGTGGAAAATAGACACAGTTATTTGCGAATTAGGATAAAAAAACATGAAACAAACTACTATTGATAAATTTTTCACTAAAACAAATTGATTAAAATTACTGCAAGCAATGTATTAACGGGTTCCAATGACTTGATTATGTTTCCCGTTTACTACGTTTTCCCGCTTAGTACGTCCGTTTTTTCAGGTCCCCAGATGAACGTACTAACGGGATTCTACTGTATTTTTCATATGAATGAATGAAAAAATATTCGCTTGATTTTTTATCAGTTGATCAATTTGTGCAATTCGAATCCGTGGATTGAAAAGGAGAAGCAGTTGTTCGGCGTTGCTGGTACCGAATTCGACTTTGAAGCAAATAATCCAGGCGATGCTGCTAAACGTCTTGTCGACGCTCATGAGACGATCAAACGATTGCAAGGACACGTTGACAAGCGAAATGTGGAAAAATGTGACGTTTATCAAAAAGAAGTGTGTGATTTTTTTTCTTTACCAACTGCACACAGAAGTGTGTGTGCAAGCGTAAAATGATAATTTTATTTATTCTGTTGCAGGTTACAGATTTGATAAGAAAGCGAAAAGTGGTTTACAAAGATAGGCAGCATTTGGAAGATGTGATGAATTTGATGCAGGAAAAAAAGAGGGAAGCGGTTGCAGTTGCTCTTGAACAAGTTAACGAAGATTTTGGTCAGATATTTTCCATGCTTCTTCCAGGAGCCAATGCAAAATTGGTTCGAGTTTCCGAAGAAGATATTCTCGCTGGTTTGGAAGTGAAAGTGGCGTTTGGTGACGCGTGGAAAGAATCGTTGACCGAACTTTCAGGTGGACAAAGGTCAGTTGTAACCGAGATTGATTATATACTGGCTTGGTTGATTGTGTAGAGTTTTGTCGATTTAGATCATTAATTGCTTTGTCGTTGATTTTTGCCATGCTTTTGTTCAAACCGGCTCCGATTTACATTCTTGACGAAGTCGATGCCGCCTTGGATGTCATGCATACGCAGAATATTGGTAAAATGATCAGTGAAAAGTTTAAAACTTCTCAGGTAATTTTTTCATTTTCTACTTGATTATTATTAATTTCAACTGAGCTTTTTGTTTCTGTTTCAGTTTATTGTGGTTTCATTGAAAGATGGTATGTTTTCGAACGCGAATGTGCTTTTTCGAACTGAATTGCGCAACGGCCAATCAAAAGTGCAACGTATAGCGAAGCAGCTTCCAACTTTAGAAACTGTTTCTCGTTCGGATGTCACCTATGAACAAAGAAGAAAGAAAGCTCAATCTAGGGTGCAAGTTTTGCAAGATGATTGTAATCGATTAACCGACAACTGCGAAAATTTGCGAATTGTTGACTAATTTTTTAAATCTGTAAAGTATTTTTTTTTCCAAATAACATCTGTATATATTTTGTTTGCTTATATATTTGGTTTATTATATCTCTTAAATATCCATTCTCTTCTTATTGTTTATTTTGTTAATTTATCAAAATATCTATCTCATTTTGCAAATAAATGCATAACATCTGGGATGTGGATATGTGTATTTTATCTTTTCAATTATATATATATATATATATATATCGTATTCTGCGTTCATATCAGCTTTAAGAGAAAAAAATTTCATCATGCTACGCACACTAACAAACAACTGTCGTACTGTTAAACGCACAATAAATTATTCAAAACAGATAAATGATTCTTCAGAAGTAGTGATTCATCAAATAGATTGCCTACTTAGAGACGAGTGTTTGTGTGAATTTTCCAGTGTTTTTGTATTTGTGTTGCATCCGTGCTAGAGAATAAGTTGATTTAAATAGTAGCCTGATGATACAATCGACGGCTGGACCAGCCGACAACTGAAAAGCAGGTAAAAGCACAAATTGTACAAACTAGTACAAGAAGAGGATAGATGAGAGTACCGGAGAATGAACAGTAAATACACCAGAGCGTGAACAAAAGTTCATAAATATGCTGCGATAAGTATTAGAGTTTCGCTCGCAAAATTACAGTGCACAAATCACATATTATTATTTAGCACACTTTTAGTATGAAAATTACTTTAGAAAGAATACAATTTATGATAAAAAAAGAATTTTTAAATTTTAAGCTTCTGAAACATTGAAAGTTCAACAATTTTAAACATTTATAGAGTTCAAGTTTCATAGTTGAATTTCTTGTAATTTTACAGTAATCACTGTCAATAAATACAGTTGACTATTAGAATAGGATTTTATCAACATGTATTTTACTACATATAACTAATTAGGTGATGTTTAATAAGTAACAGTATTAGAAAACAAACGCAATTTCAATTTCTATTCCATCATTAAAGCAACCAAGCACGCGATGGTAAAATAACTTTCATTGAAATTAGATCTTAATTATCTAAAATCTACAGAATTGTACATTATTTTAATTATCGATTATTTGATAGCTGTCCGGGAAATTGAGGTTGTGTATTGTTCATTTGTGTTAATTGTTTCAAGAATAATACATTTTTAGATTCTCCTATAAAAGAATGGAATGTTAAATGACTGATATTTAGATTCTGAATGATCGATGAAACTTTGTGTCAAGTTTTCTTATGACTGCAGTAGAACTGTTTGATTTTCAATAATTAGATAATTATGTAGGATGGAAATTCATCAGTTTTCAAATTTTGCGTATACTAATTTTTTTTAAAAATAAGTTTCTGCTCTGATTGATATGCAATTGTTTATGGTTAACACAGTTGTTTTCGATAATGAATTGTTAGATGCTTGTTTGACTATTTATTCTATGTTTTACTCTTCAGTAGCATGCTGAACACATTAAAAGTGAAAATTTAAATGTAATAAGAAATAAATAAAATGTATTTTGGGAAAAGTTTGCAAAGTTTGAGAAGAATTATAAGTTTCTGAAATTAGTAAAGAAGTTCATATAACAGTAAATGTAAATCAATGAAAAGTTTATTGTGCAGAGTTTCCATTTTCTAATTATTTCATTTTGTTATTTATTCTATATTTTTTTATAAAATAGTATCACAATCTGATTTAGCTTTTATTTAGTAGAACGACTTGAATTTTTTTGATTTATTCAAGTAAATTTGTTGTTGATTTTTTGTCGCAGAGATGACTTCAAGAGAAATTTACAAAGCAGGTTGGGTAAAGCTTGCTATAAAAGATGAAGCTACATCGGTAAGTAGATTCGGTTTATTAGAACAAATTGATCAGTGTAATGTGTTTTTTTCTCAAAAAGTATCCTTTGATTGAAATTATTGTGAAAGATTGTGAAATTGTGAAATTGTTAGAAGTGAAGTGAATTGTTCGGATGAAATATTTGCAATTTAGAAAGAGGAAAAAGTAATTGAACAGTGGCTAGTATTTTGCGTTCACTCTGACCGAGTTCCACTTTTGGAATCTTACGCGCATCCAAGGGTAATTTGCATGTCGATGTTTTTGTAGTTGACATTTGTTTTTTGTTATATTTTTTAAATAAAAAGGAAGTAATGAAGCATATTCCATTCAAAGTGATCGATTTGCTCGACTGTAGCTATGTTGTACGAGCAGTTGTGCACGATCGAATGCTCACTGTTGGTTTTAAACACGACGACAGGCAGCCGATTACTTTGATCGCTGTTTCTGTGTAATGTACAATTGAATTGTTTGTTTTTTTATTATTGATTAAAATTTCAAAAGCGGCTAATAATTTTAGAGAAGAAAAGGAAGACTGGATACAGCAACTTACATGGAAGCTTTGTGATATTGGCTGTTTACCTGTAATTAGTTTTGTGTTATGTTGTGCATGTGAAAATTTGATTTTGAAGAGTAATTTTTAAGTGTGCATCAAATGTATACACAGTAACTCCGCTTGGATTGAAAACTCGCCAGGAGGAAGTTGCTACAGAAGGTCAACAAATTCGAACAATTTTATCCACTGTAAATGGCGGCGATTCATCAGTTTTGCCCTCTGAAACGGGTGATCATTTTCAACCATCAGACGAAGTTCCTTATTATGAATCATTGGGCCAACGTGGAAGTGAAACTTCACAAGGTGAAGAAGTTGCAGCATACGTTGCACCAATTAGCAGTTTGTTGGAGAAGTGCAATATTTCACCGGAATGTGGAACGGGTGGCAAAAATGAAGAAAGCATTTCTGTCGTGAATAGGCCCGTTTTGCCTCCTCGTGATTCCATGAATAGACAGTTGACTGATGAAAATTCGTTTCATCTCAGCTCGCAAGAATCTTCGAAAAAGCAGTTCGATCCTGATCTTACAGATAATATTTACGATGTTCCTCCAATTTCTTGGACAAGGTGAGAGAATATTTTCGTTGCATTTTCTTGATAATTCTGCAATTATACATGTATATGTTTATTCGAAGCATTCTTTGTTGAATGTTGTTGTTGTTGTTGTTGTTGTTGCTGTTTTTTGATAAACTAAAGGTAAAGTGCAGGTATGAATGATGAAAATAATTTTAAGACACGCAATGCTAAACATGCCTCCGACGAATGAAGACAAAGAATACAAAGATTTGAACGTGCCGAAATCTGCTACGCTTGCTGAATACGACACGATGCCGGAATGTACCACTAGTATTGGTGAATTGAAAAGTGTAACAACAAATAATGCTGCAAGCAAAGCAGATCTTTCGTCAGATGTTGCGAGTGAAAATTCAAATTTCTGTTCATCTGATTGCTACAAAAGCTTATCGCCAGATAGAAGAAGAATAAAAATTTTGCCTTTTCAAAGTAAATCATCGCAAGCTGATGAAGCAGGTATAATAATCCATAATAATGACGCTAATTATCAGGTAGTTTAACTGATGTTTAGTATTTTTGCTTTAGCAAAAGTGATAAGTGCCGATGAATTGAAAGAAAAATTTTCCAGTGATGATAGCATTGCTTTGCTTCCGCCCATTCCGCATAGTCTTCCGCCAGTTTTGCCGCCCAGATCGATGCTCTCCTCCATGCGAGTATCTCTGCGAGAGCAGGAAACACTGCAATTGAACAGTGAAATTCATTCTGAACATCCAATTAAATTTACATTGTCACTAGAAAATATTTTACGCATTGCATTTGTCAACATCTCTGGTTTTCTATGGTAATTTTCTACTACTACTACTACTACTACTACTACTGTTATTATTATTGTTACTGTTTCAGATGGAATGAATAAGTTTAAGTGAAATTATTTTTTGTTTCATTTTAAAATAGAAAAATTTTACTCTTTACAGGATCAGTGGTTGGCAGGAAATTCAAGGATTGGTCAACTTGCGAACATTTGTGCACATTGGTGATCGTCTGATGGCCATCGATGGTCGACCACTTGATTCTGAATCTCAATTGGAAGAGTGTATTAAACGAAATTTAGATACAAGCCGGCAGGTACAAGTTTCTTAGGAGGAGGATGAACTTTTTTTTCTACATTGATACTATTTTCACTTGTAATTATTCATCACACTTGTAATTATCGAACAAAATTACACAAGAAATTATATTTCATTTAAAAAATTCATCTTTTTCTTTTGATTTTCTTGTTTTTTTTAGTGTGAAATTTTATTAAAACGAATGCCAATGGCAAAAGTGTTTTTGTTCAAACGGTTTTGCGATGGCGAAGATGTTGGTCTAGTGTTGAAAAATGGAAAAAATGAAGTAAAACGAAATTACCACATTTCATTTTGCTGATGGTTTTGTTCGCATTATTTCTCTGTTTATTCAGATTGTGAATGTTGCTCAGGATTCAGCTGCTTGGAGAGCTGGTTTTAGAGCGAAAACTGAAAGCAAGCTTCATCCCCATTTGGAAACTACTTGGTATATTACGGAAATCAACGGCCGTCCAATAAATATGTTTTTAAAGAACGGAGAAGTGAGCAGGATCATTTTGACAATTTTCATGTTACTTTTATATTAACTATTTATTTATATTAGAATTTTATATTTATTCTGTTGTTAAGTAATGACTTTTTTTTGATTTAATTTTATTTCTCTTTTCTTTTAGTGCAAGCAACGCTTGTCAGCTATAGGTCGAGAGATTAGTGTTGTAGTGCAACGTACTGATTTTATCAAAGCTGTCAAACATCACATGACATTGAAAAAGCATTATCGGGATTTTATTGTTGGTTAGCTTCTTTTCTAATTGTTGGTCACTGTACATCCTGTGACAGTACTTGAAATATGCTCATCTTTGTTCCAGTGTCGAATGATTGGAAATTTTTACAAATTTTACTGTCTAGCAAGCATCAGTTAATAATTACTATTGCAGCGGATAGAATTCTACTGCCCATACTTTCCATGTAATTTTTGATGAACTGAAGCAAATCAATCTGTTGTAAATTATAACTGAATATCAGTTTCATTCAAGTGTTTCTCTGATGTTCATTTTCTGATCTCTTTTATCCACGATAGTTGCATCATTTTTGTTGAAAGCATTATTTGCAAATGTGAAGAGAATTGATTGATAAAATTGAAAACATGTAATTAAATCAGTCAAATAATAAATACTGTTCACAGATGGTGTGTAATTGATAAAAAAGAAATTGTAACCTAATTTTCAAAATGGCCTACTGTAGCAGCTGTGTAAATTCGTCTCCCATGTTAGTAAGAAGCGTTTCAGCAGGTGCGTCGGTCGGTTTGCCAAAAAATAGCAACTTAATTCACATGTTTTTCAGTTTTGGCCTCGGAAAAACTATTTTCAGCAATCAGTTGATTGCAAATAAGCAGCCATATTTGAAGACCAATTGAACGGCCATGTTTCAAGGATTGAAAAGTCGAATAGCGGAAGAAACCAAGAAATTACAGAACGTACGTGCATCATCTCACAGTTTGCTATTTTTCTATACGTTTGGCTTGGCCAATTTGAAGTGACGAATTTTATATATTTATTTTTAATTGCTTATAAGGCATTCAGCATCGGTGTTAAATATCATGCTGCTTTTGTATTTTTATTAATTTTATTTAACTTTTTTTTCATTTTTTCATCATAATAAAACGGTGCATAATTTTGTTATTATTATTTTTTTATTATTTCATGCTATTTTTTATTGTAAAAATATAAAAAATATTGCGAATATTTTTACATTCTTACAGAAGATGAATTTTCATAACAGGTAATATGTTTGCAGTGAAGTTCAATGGCCGTTTAATAATAACTGTAACAAAGAAATTTCAGTTTATACAAATAGAGTTCTTTTCTTCAATTGTCAGTGTCTTGAAGCAGATGTTCCAAATGCTGTTCAATTGCTTGCATGATTTCTTTTCTATACATGCTATTTTCTGCATTATCTCACGTGTAGAGAGCATTGTGCATATGATTTGTTCGTAAATAAATAATCGAATCGAACGATTGACTTACTGTTGCATAGTCTACTTCTCTGATCATTACGTCGTGTTCTGAACGGTTTTTGATTTGGTGAATTTTCACAGTTTTGCACAAACAGTTGTTTGGTGAAAAATTCTTCTCATAATTATTGATATATTTTGAAATTCGTATACTTTCATTCTTCGTGCTATTTTCATATTTAAAACATTGTTTCATATTCATATTGCAGAATTTGGTACAAATTTCAACTCATGTCTTCATTACAATATACTGATCATTCAGTATTTTAAATGTCAGCGTTGAATGCAAATTGTTGTAAACATTTTGGTAAAATTTTTATTTATTAATATTAATTCCCTTTTGTTATCATTCCACTTTGGGGGTTTTCACTTGTTTTGTAAATAATTACTTTTGATTTCAATTGTGCTAATAAAATTGACTGTTGAAAACAAATATAATTTAAATATAAAGAAAGTTTATTTAAGAAAGAACTGAAAAGCAACTATATGTTGTAAAGCTGCTGAGAATGGAGCTGCAGAATTAATGGAATAATAATAATAATAATAATAATAATAAGTAATGGAATCTGTGATGAAGTTGTTGAATTTACTGATGCACATGTTGATGAAATTAAATTCATTATAATTTGAAATGAATCAGTTGAACGGTTTTAATCATGCATCTGATGTGAAAAATGGTAGTATTTCAAGACGTAACTTTAACATTTCATTGACGTTGTTTAAACAATTATCCTTTGTGTAAATGAAACGTTGAAAGTGAATTTTTAATTTATAAAATGAGCAACTTGTGCACTGCTGCATAAGTGATTTAAAGTTTTTTTGCTCTTTTTCTAGTACTTCAACTTTAATTGCCTTATTTGTATATTAAAATTTGTTATACTGTAATCTGAAATTTTATGATTAAGTTTTAATCTAAGTTCATTTATAGTTTAAAATGTTAACTGACGACATTTGTGAATTGTAATTTCATTTTTTATTTTTTTTTCTAACTTTGACACAATGAAGTATCTTTTAAAAATCAAAAAATACTTTAAGAAGAAATTGGTAAATTGAGCAATCCATGGAAAAGCTTTTGATCTTTCTTTACGTGTTTCAATTTAGGCTGTAAATCAAGTGAGCCAAAATTTGCCTGAAAAAATAGCCACGTTTTCGCAGAATGCATCCACAAGTGTTGCTTCTCAAGTAAGGAATCGAATTTTTGCACTTATATATTTATATACGCAATTTGCATTTCTTAAAACTTGAAGAATATGTATTTTTATTTTTGTTGTTTTGTTAAGTTTTTTTGTTATTATTTTATACGTATTAACTGAAATTTTTGTTAAAAAGTTGCTACTCACAAATGAAATTGATGATGATTATTTTTTAAATGTTTTAATCGTAAAGTGATACTTGTTATAATAATGTTGCGATGTAATGTTCAATACAGGCGATTCTTGACATACGACGGGATTTCGTTCCTCCAACCCCATCGTAAGTCGAGAACTACCTGTATGTTGTATGTTTATTAAAAGAATGGAATTTTTGAAACATTTCCAATAATTGAAGGAGAATAAACCATCGTCAAACGATGAATCGAACTTGCAATGTGGAAAGATAATTTTGTCTTCTGATATGGATGCTGATTTGGTTGACGTGCCATTGGTAAGCAAATCAGTTATCATTTTTGTTGTGCATTGGGCCACATTGTGCAATACTGTCACTTTTCTTTGTTACTGTAAATTGGTTGATTTGTTTTACAAGGGCGAAGAGACCAAGCATGCAGCAGTTGACCAGTCGTGGAACATTCACCGGATACATCAGCGGCATGATTCCATTTCATCATTGAACAGCATAGACAGGTTTTGTTTTTTTGAATTGTATTATAAATGAATAAATAATTTGTATTTCAGTATATTTTTTCAAAGTTATCCCCCATCAACAACTCAATATATGTTGACGTCGGATTTGGAAAGCATTGCTGATGAAGAAAGCATTGCCGATGCTCATGATTTTCCGGATCCAACTTCACGTGATCAATTATCATCACTGTTTAATCGTCTGAAAGGACGAGCAACAAATTATAAAGAGAAATACAAAAAAGTACATTATCTATCTGTTCTTATATGTATGTATGTATGAATGTGTTTTGTTTAATAATAGGTAGCTGGTATTTATCGAGATGTGTTTAACGAGAATGAAAAATTGAAGGTATGCGATGCATCTTTCCAAATATGTTGTGTTGAAATTACAGTGAATTTTAATATTTGATTTGATCTGTTTTTTTCTTTTGTTTTGTAGATTAATTTGACTGCCACGCAAGATCGTGCCATAGAGAGGATAAATCAACTGAAAAAAAAGCATGTTGATGAAGTGGGAAAATTGCAAAATGTGGTGAATACTTTGGAAATGAGAGTTGGTGAATTGGAAAAAGTATGTATTTTTATTTATTTATTTATTTATTTTGTGTTGTAATTTTTTCTAAAGATAACATTTGCAGATCAGGGATGAAGAAGTTGCAAAGCACAAGAACAAGGTTGGTTCGAGTTGAAGGTGCTGTGAGGTGATTAATTATTTTTTTTGAAATATTGATTTTCAGGTGAAAATTCTCGAAGATTTGCTTGAACGATGTAAAGAAAGCATCACTGGTCACAAGAGTAGTATCGAGTCGTTGACTTTGGAAAATCAAAGTCTGCGCGATGAAATTGAAAACTTTTCCCATAAACAAGTACTTTATTATATGTGATTAATAGAATTGTTGAAATTAGTTGAAAAAAGAAATTGATTTCAAGGATGAACCTGATGAGATGGGCAATTTGGTAATGGAACGAGTGAATTTGGATTGGCAACGAAAGTTGAAAGCAGTCGAAGAAGACTGGCAAAGGAAGCTTGCAGACATGGAAGAGAAAAGCAACATGACTGTTGCAATGATGAAGCAAGAAATGCACGAGGCAATTCAGGCGAAAGATGCTGAAATTGAACAACTTCGAATACACTACAAGCAAAGTAATTGCTGTTGGTTGTTTGTTTAAAATAATTTATTTATTTATTGAAAAAAAATACATATATACACTTTAGTGAAGGCAGATTTGCAAGCGAAAGATTGCGAACTGCAAAAAGCTTTGAAGTGTGAACAAAGGCTTGAAAAAGATGAAGATTTGATTGGTCAATTTGCTGCTGCGAAACAAATTGCCATCAGAGCTGTTTTGGTCATTTGAAATTGTTTTTTACCACATTTTATTTATTGTATTTATTGTTGCAGGACGAGGAGCAGAAGAAGAGGAATTTGCTTGTTGATGAATATGAACAAAAAATGGAAAAAATGAAATTTGAATTGGAAAAAGAATTCACTTCAAAAGTATTCATATCCGTGTATAGGTTTATTTGTATATTCGTTTTTTTTGCTATTTTTTCTCTTTTACCAGGAAGAACAGTTGAATATTTGTTGGTCAGAAAGTCAAGAGCAAATGCGTTTGGCTGTGGAAGAGCGTGAAAAAATGCAAAAAATTGCACACGATGAAGAAACGAGTCGATTGAAAGTGGAATTGGAAGCTTTGAGAATTGTTAGTATAGTATTATGTTTGCTTTGTTGTTGATTATTAAATTTGGTTTTCTTTTAGACTGTTTCAGAGTTGAAAAGTCGCTTGGAAATTAAAGAGACTGAATTGAGCAGCTTGGAAGTTGAGAAAAAGCAATTGCTCGAACTGAATGCAGATGTAGAAAAGCGTTATGCTTCTGATTTGGCCGAAGCTGTCAGAGAAAGCCGCCTTGGTTTGGAAAAGGAACATGAGAAAATTATGGACGAGATGAGAGAAAGTCGTGATTGTAAGCTGGCCGAATTGCAGGGCGTGGTCGACCAGTTGAGTTCGAACATTTTCAATTTGAACGAGGAGAATTTGCTCAGCAGACGTCAAATTGACCAACAACGTTCACAGATTGGGAAACTTGAAGAGGAGAATGTGAAATTGGAAAAAATGATCCACTTGGACAAGGAAAACTATGAACAGACGAACGAGCGTTGTTTGTTGGAAATTCAAAATCAGAACCATACTATTGGTGAATTGAAAGCCAAGTGTGAGATGTTGGAAAATGCCCAAAGTGCCGTTGAGAGGGAAAAGCAGCGCTTGGAAGAGCTGTTGTTGAAAGCACGAGATGATGATGATTCGACGACGTCAGAGATTGCTTCGTTGCAAGCGGACGTATCGAGCTTGAAGCACCAGCTCGGGGTGTGCCAGACGAAATTGGACGCCAGTACGGATTTGTTGCAAGTGAAAGAGGTGGAATTGTCCGAATATGCCGACCGTATGCAGCAGTTGACCGAGTCGTTGAGTAAAAAATTGCACGAACGTGATGCGGAATTGGAAAAGCTCCGAGCTGAACTGCGCTCGTCGACAGAATTGGCCGAAAGTGACCAATTGCACGGCGACGACGACAATGCGGATGCTGTGGTGCAGAAAGATCTGGGCGATAAGGTTGAAAAATTGAAACTTTGGTTGGAAAGAGTTTCGAAAAGCGAGAGTGAATTTTGCGACTTGTTCAATTCGGCTCTGAATGGTCAGAGGAGGATTTTGCAGTGGCTGTTGGAACGTTGCGAAGTGCCGGCGAGTCGTTTCGCTCAGGTGGAATATCTGGAGACGAGCCTGAAAGCGGCCGTTTGCCGGTGCTCCAACACGGCCAACCGTCTGAGTGGTCTTTGCCAACGGGATGCGTTCATTGCCAACGACTTTGACGACATTGACAACTTCGCCGGCGTTAAGCAAGAAGCTGAAGTTTATTTCAACGAAGCCGTCACCCTCTGTTTGCTCTGCGTCCAGTCGTCGTTTCAACAGTATGCGGTGGAAGTGCACCGACTCCAAGACGAAACCGACACTCTGAAACGCCACTGCGAAACTTTGACCACCAACAAGATATCCCTGGAAGATGAGGTTGCACAATTGTCCGAGGATGTCGACAACAGTTCCGGCAGTCGTGGTGCAATATTGGATTGGATTGCCAATTTGGTGACAATTTTGCACCAACACTGCACTGAGACGTTCAATTTGAAAATCGACCACTACGCCGAACCACCGTTGGACAAGTCAGTGGAGGAACTGTTGAACAGGGCGGAAATGGACCGTCAAAAGTTTGTGAATACTCTGCAACTGTTGGAAAGTGGACTTGCCACTGACGACGGTTGTGAATTTTCGCCCAAATCTGTCCAGTCGTTTCGAGACGGTTGTGAGGAATTTTTTCGTTCACTTCAGCGGAGCATTTTGGATTTTGTGGCAAACTGGAACCAAACTGTGCTCGAAAAGAGCCGGCTCAGCGACCAGCTCAACCAAGAGGCTAACAACTGTGAGGCGATGGTCAACGAGTTGGAGTTGTTGAAAACCGAAAGAGACCGTTTGGCGATAGAGTTGGACAAGCTTTGTCATCAACGACAAAAGCTGAACGATCCAATTTGGTGTTGGTTGTCAACGCTGCGGCAAGATTTGCAAGCGAATGAACCGCTGATCAGCCGCATCGACGTTGACCATGATGATGATGATGATGATCATGATGATCATGATCATGATCATGATCATGAACAGAAGCGGACCAATTTGTACAATTTGTTGTTCCGTTGTGTGGACGAGATTTCGGCAAGCTTGGATTCAGATTGTGGCCATTCGAATGAAGAAGTAGTGCAAGACTGCAGCCGGCTGGAAAACTACACCCCACCCTCGTCGTCGTCTGTGCTCATCTCGTTGTGTTCAATGCACAAAGCGTTGATTGGTTGTTGTGTGGAGCAGATGCGTCGTGCTGAAAGTGCTCGAGCTGATTTGCGTGAAAAATTGTTCGCTTTGACAAAATCTGCAACTGCAACTACGGCATTGGAAAAGCGGTTGGTCGAAAGTCGCCAAATGGTGCAAAAGTTCCAAAGGGAACTGGTCACCACGGATCGGATGTACCAACAGATGTTGGAAGATTTCGATTCAAAATTGCACTCCAACCAGCAGCGACTGTTCCAACTGCTTGCCAATGGTGGTGCACTTCTGGACAGTGTTGGCAAATGGAATTTGTTGACAACAAACACCAGCAGCGGCAGTTACGTGACCGCGTCGGCTGGGGAAGCATTGTCGTCCCAGTCGAACGTCAGTATGATGGACATGAGCCATGTGAATTGTCAAATGGAAGATAATTTTACGCAGACTGATTTCCACGACACGATCGCAGATTTGCATATGAAAATTGCCGACTTGGAGGCGACGTTGGCAGAAAATAACAACGAGATGGATCAACTTCGTGCTCAAGTATCCGATTGGAATAGTTGGAACGACGACATTGGCGTGGACGTTGAACACGACGACACCAATCACCACTACCACAGTGGAGTTTTGCAGTCGACCGCTATTGCAGGTAAATGGAAAAGAAAAAAAAAGAGTTTTATTAGCTGATGTTTTCTTTTTTTATGTAATTTTTTATAAATGATAATTGAAATTGAATTTGTTTTAATTTATTTTGGGGAAAATGTACAAAAACACTTTGTAGATATTGATGAATTGCCATCGGAATTGGAATTGAGAGTTGCTGATTTGCAGAGTGAATTGGAAAAGAAATCACAAGAATTTAATCAGTTGAAAAATAGTTATTGTTCCTTGCAGCAGGTGCTGAAAAGCAAGGATTTGGATGTTTTTTTCAAACTACATTTATGTTTTGCTTGAAGGAAAAGCAGCAGCGGACAGTTAACCGTGAACCGTTTCAATCAATTTCACTCGATGATGATCATTCTTCTTCAGAAGTGGTCGAAGAAAATAATAATAATAATAATAATAATAATAATATTGTAAAATTTGAAGTTATAATGAAAAGTTTTACACATTATTGATTTATTTTCGTTGTCACAGGGAAAAATGCCTTCATCTACTGATGTGCCAAGTGTTTGCAACAGTATGCAACAGTTTGCTGTTGCTGATCACACAAACAGCATGTAATGCTATTTATTTGACGTGCATTTTATATTTCTGTATTCTATATATATATATATATATATATATATATATATATATTTATATATTTATTTATTTATTTATTTATTTATTTATTTATCTATTTAGGATTTTGATGAGAGAGTCAACTGCAAAGTCGTTTCACACTGTTGGAAATGAATTTCAATTGGTAATATATTATTTATTTATTGTGGATTTGTACTGATTTATAAATTAATTTCATTTCTTATTTTTCATTCAGCAACGGAATCGATTCGACAGTGTCGACTCTCATCCGTTGTTTGCCGAGCCTACAGAAGCCGAAGTTTGAATTTCCGTTTTGTCATTTTGATTTTTTTCATTTTTTTCTTTTTTTTCAGTATTTGAAAAATATTCTATTCCGGTATATGGTTCAGCGTGAATCTTTAGGAAAAGAATGTGTGGTATGAAAAATTGTCAATTAATTTCACGTGTAAATTTATTAGTAGGTGTTTTTTTTTCTTTTTCGAACAGACTCTTGCTAAAGCTATTGCGGCTGTGGTGAAGTTCAGTCCCATGCAAACGAAAGAAATTCTCACGAAAGAAGAATCCAGGAACAACAGTTCGTGGTAAAAAAAATTGGTAGGATATTTTAAAATAATAATAATAATAATTTTACTTCCCTCATTTGTGAAATATGCTTATAATTTCAATGCACGAAAGAAGAACAAGGATGTAAAATCAGTTTAGATGTAGATAATAAATCAAAATGATCGACATTTTCCATGACCAACTACGCTGAAATCATTTTTTTCACAGGGTACAACTGCAACAACAGCGGTGCAACTAACGAGAACTAATTGTGCGTACTACATATATATATATTGAAATTTCATTTGTTCCATTGTCTCTCTCTCTCTCTCTGTTAGTAGTGAACGCTTCACAAAATTGCTCCTCACAAAGCCTATTGTTCAAACATGTACATATTAAAATTCAGCACTTTGAAAATGCCAATTTCTGATTTAACATTCAACGACAACAACGATTGTTACTGTTATTTTATTATTAGTGTTGTTGAAAATCAATCATATATATGTTACGCTTAATGTTGAAAATTGCCTATTATTGATAATAGGCAGCAGCTCTTGTCTATTATTCATAATAGGCAAAAAACATTGCCTATTATTGATAGTAGGCAATATGCATTTGCCTTTTATTTGAATTTGAAAAAACGGCTTACGAGTCACGCTGTATGTTGAAATGCTTTTATTAATGATATTTAGTATTTATTATCAGAAACAAATGCATCGCACGAGGTTTATATATTATTGCATGACTGCCCGGCGTGACAACGAGAATTGCATAATACAGTAGAATACCGTTAGTACGTTCATCTGAGGACCTGAAAAAAAGGACGTACTAAGCGGGAAAACGTTATAAGCGGGAAACATAATCAAGTCATTGGAATCCGTTAATACATTGCTTGCAGTAATTTTAATCAATTTGTTTTAGTGAAAAATTTATCAATAGTCGTTTGTTTCATGTTTTTTTTCCGAATTCGCAAATAACTGTGTCTATTCTCGACAACTGATTAACAACGTTCTCATCGACGTTAAACTGCAGACGTAACGTCGCACAGTGTCCATTGCCTCTAAGGCCGCCGTCAGCGTCGGAATAGGTAGCGCTTCTTGTTCTTTATCATCATCGTCATTGTCTTCCTGATTGGCATCCGCCTGATGCTGCTCTAATATTTCTTTCAGCGATGACTGATGAAAAGCAAATAAGCTGCTGTCACAATCCACATAGTCACTGAATGTAACATTTGTTCCAGCAATTTGCTGCCATTCCTTTGAAATTATTACACTTTCATCCGTATCCTCTACCACAGCAGAATCGGAAAGCCTGCGGCAAAAGCCTGATTTATTAAAGCAGTTGATCACTGTGCTGGCATCAATAGAATACCAAGCAGAATTTAAGAAATTCATTGCATCCAGAACTGAAATTTTCTTTGGTGCTTCAAGTGAAGCCAGTCTATCATATACAATTCTTTTCCTATAGCACTGCTTTACGCATCGAATGATGCCTTGATCCAGCGGCTGAAGGTGACTCGTGCAATTTGATGGAAAGAATACTACCTTCACATGACTCAAATATGACGTGTCAGCGGGATGGGCAGGGCACTGGTCAATGAAAAGCAAAATTTTTCTTTTCATGGACCTCATTTTGGTATCCAACATCCGCAATAAGGATTCAAAAATAGCCATTGTCATCCATGAGTTAGAGTTTGCATGATATGTACAAGGAAATGTCCGAACATTTTTAAAACATCGGGGATTTTTTGCTTTACCTATGACCAGCGGCTTTAGCATCTCTGTTCCAGATTCATTGCAGCACAGCAGGACAGTGAGTCTTTCTTTGCTTAGTTTGCCGCCACTGCAATTTTCTCCTTTAAAAGTAAGAGTTTTGTCCGGCAATATACGGTAAAACAGACCCATCTCGTCAGCATTGAAAACGTCATCAGGGCGGTAATCATTTAGCAGAACTTGCAGCCTGTCCTTCCATGTGTCAACCGTGTACATGTTCACGCCAGCGGGTTCACCACGTACACTGCGGTACACAAGACCGTGTCTCTCTCTAAATCTGTTAATCCATCCATTTGATGCTTTGAAATCATTGATTCCCATCATATGTGCTAATTCAGCTGCCTTTGATTGAACAACGGTTCCATCTACCGGAATGTTCGAGGTTCGCATTTGTTTGAACCATTTTAGTAGCACTTCTTCCAGTTCTGCAAAATTTCCACTCCGAATTCGTTTGCGGGTGCTTGAATTTCCATCATTGCAAGCAGATTCTAAAGTCGTGCGCTTCGCAAGAATCGTGTTTAACGTTGATGAAGGGATATTCATCATTCGCGCAATGTCGATGCGCTTCATGTTAGGGTTTTCATCAACCGTTTGAATGATCTGAAGTTTCAGAGAAGTCGTAATTTGGCGCCGTTCTTTTTTCTCCATTTTAAAAACTCTGTCGCTAGATAATGGCGGCAAAATTTCAAATGCCGCTTACCTCGTTTTCACTCACAAACAACCAATTAAACTCGCTACAGCCAGCGCCACCTAGCACAAACAACAACAAACATAAAGCGACGCTGGCCTGCAGGCATACTCCCACGCTTAATCATGTTCAGTACGACTTTGTTTGCTACGTGTGATGGCTTTGTTGTATACGGTAAAATCATTCGTTTCAATTGTGGTAGTGCATGACAATCAGTGCAACAATTACGTCATCAAAGTCCAATAACCATCACAAATTTGAACGTACTAAGCGGGATTGCCGAGCGTAATAACGGGGATCTTATTACGTACATGTTATATAAATGGAGTCGGGACTTCAGAAAACCAGCGTACAAAGCGGGAAAACGTTTTAAGCGGGAACGTACTAACGGGATTCTACTGTACTTTTTTTCTGCTGCAACTGCATCGACCAGATGAGCAGCCGGATAGGCACATGCACTTAACATATCCTTGGCCGTCCGTAGTTTTAGTTACTGCAGTTCTAAGAGGAATTTCGGCGTCAGGTGCTTCATCAATTGATAGTAAATTTTCTGATATCACTTGTAAATCTGCAGCTGTAAACTTAGATGCCAATTTTCTTTCTCTGCAACTGACCGTGTACAATCCTTCACATTCCGCCATGACAACTACTAAAACGTTTTTGGGATCCGCGGGTCCACGATCCACGTCTGGCACTCTCAGTGTACAATTCTGACCTATTTGCAGCGGTATTAACATTTGTTGAGAAATCTTTTCTCAATATCTGCTCATCACTATCTAAAAATCCCCGTGGCAACAAAGCATTGCTCCTGGTACGAAAACAACGATTGCGCAATGCCAGTTGCATCCTTTGTTTTTCTTGATGTTAAACAATGGAATGGCAATTAAATCATCAAAAACTCAGCGTCCTGTAATATATTTCTCACAACTTTGGTGGTCAGTTGCTGAAAAAGCGTCAAATTGAAATGAGGCTGACAGCGCACCTGTTCAGACTCCGGCTAAGCTGCACAGTCTAAGGGATGGCGTGCCCAAGCCGATTTATAATTGCTTTTCATTTTTATCTAGGTCGCCGGATGCGGAGTGACGCCAAAAAAAGATATAAATACGAGTGAGGAGGGAACAACATAACTCGGAACACGCCGTATCGAATACCGCCTGAACCGTTTTTCTCTCGCTATCTCATCATTGTTATTCACTGTTTATTCTGAATAAATCGAAACTTAGTCAAACCGCTGTTGTTGATATTCTATAATTAACATATTATTACATTACAAAGTCTATTACAAAAGATCTTCAAGTTTGAACGAAAGATTTTTTAACATTTCCTTAGATCATCGTGTCATTTTTGGTGCTGCTCTAGTCTGCCCTGAAGCTGCTTCTTTTTGTGCTTTTATAAAAGTCTCAGAAAAATGTTTCATAATATTGCTTTCATTTTCTTCATAGTTTTTTCCATCTCTGTTCAAACTTTCTTCATCATTGGCTTCTTGTGATGTCAAAAATTCTTCAATTTCTTCTTCTGTTTTCGCTGCAGCAACCAGTGATTTTGGCAGGGCGTAGGACTCCAGTCCAATTCGTGGCTGCTCTCCAAATGTCACCTTGAATGGATTTGTCCTGTTGTTTCATGAATGCTAACATTTATTTGCCATTGAACAAATTTCAGTCCCATTAACCATCTTTTGCATCCATTTTCTCGCATCCATATTGCCAGTTTGACCGTGACAAGCTTCAGCTCTGGCCAACATGTTTTGAGTTCTGCAATTATAACATTTGAAAATTCCCGACCGTTGTCGCATTGCAGAATGCTGGGCGTGCCGAACGTTAAAAAGATTTCGAGTAGCTTTGTTGCCACTTCTTCCGCCCGCTTTAACGTCAGCGGACTCAAAATGCAGAACTTCTTAAAGTGATTCAAATATGTCATGATATATTTAAAATCACCATCAGGCATGGTCTGGAAATTTATTAAGTACACCTGGGCTCGTGGCATCAAATTTGTACTAATCAGTGGTTTAACAACTAGGCTTTTTGGAAGCTTTCTGGCCCTCTTCTTATGGCATTCTTCACAAAACGTGAGAAATAAATGGCAAGCTTCTTGTGTGACGTTCGCCGATTTATTCTGTGCTTCTCAAAATGTTATTTTTTCTCCACCACGACCAATCTTTTAATGAGCATCATTGATAAAGCGTCTATTTTTATTTCTACTTGTAACGATTGAAGAAAACAGTTCTAAGAAGTGTTAACTAACAGTGATAGCTGCTTGGCGACTTCCTTGTGAACTTCATAATGCTGACAGAACAGCGATGACAAATTTCGCATTTAGAAGGGATATTGCAGCTCATCTCCTGTGAGCAACACCGCTACAGATCTTAAGGCCTAAACGTAATGATATTTGCCAAGCAGTTTGCGAAGCTCAGGTGGACATTTCCTGCAGTCGAGTACGCAGGGTCGTTGCACAGTTTGCAAAAAAACTGCAGAAATCATTGTGTTCAGTGTGGCAAACGGCTTCACCAGAAAGGTTTTCCAATATATCATCAGCAGCTCAATATCATGATGGTATTGTGTAACTGTTTCTGCCAATATGTTTACTATTCAACAGTGATGAATTGTAGAAATAAACACCGTATACTGCTTTCATGAAGACTCTGCAGTGTACAATATTCCCAAATGGGTACACGATAAAAAACAACTTGTAAATTATTTTTTCATAATGATTTTCATTTATATCTTAACTAAGTCTCAAGGACTGTATCTACAAAATTAAGTATTCACTTCAACTGGATTACAATTCAGTCACTAAAGGCTTAATAAAAGCATTTCAACATACAGCGTGAATCGTAAGCCATTTTTTCAATATTAGGCAAATGCTTATTGCCTACTATCAATAATAGGCAAAACGGTTGCCTATTATCAATAATAGGCAAAACGGTTGCCTATTATCAATAATAGGCAAAACGCTTGCATATTATCAATAATAGGCAATTTTCAACATTAAGCGTAACATATATAGCATCAGCAGGGATTCTATTAAAATAAATATTTTTTTGAAAAAACAATAATTAAAGCCTGTCATGGTTGGGTTGTTGGTTTTACTTCTGATTTTTGTTTTTCTCATCTCCAGCTCATATCCATCATTTGATACAGATAGCAATATAATCTGTATGATTTTTTTCTTTCTTTTATTTACGAAAGTAAAAACAAAAAATTCAAAACGAAGAAAAAACATCAAAATGTGCATAATCAATCGATGGCTTTTCACACGTGTGCAGTGATAATGGTATAAAAAACATTACATAGTGAATAACATACATGTATATACTATACTGACCCTTTCTTTCTATAACGTGAACAATCTAATAATGAAAGGAAAATGAATATAATTTTCCATTCAAATATCTAAAAAAACCATTCATCGTTATTCGTTGATGATAAATAATATTGTTGAAGTTAAAAAAATTCTGATAAATTTTTTTCACAAGAAATTCATAAATATCGCAAAAAGTGGAACTTGAATAGCATATGCAGAATCATTTTAACATCGTCAAATAATTGAAAAACGGCTCTGTAATGACCGCATCAATGTCTGAAGTAAATAAGTACGAACTTAATTCATCTGCATAATTTATGATGCTCTTGTGTTCCTGAAATAATGTAAGTAATAAATAGTCCAAGAAAAAAATTTTTTTTGTTGAATACTATATTGAATATTTGAATCATCCGTCCTTGTATAGCTTTAAACCAACCGGTGTGAGAATCTCTGTCTTCTGCATCCGATTGCAGCAAATGCTCAGACAACAAAATGATAACCTTCTGGAAAAAGAAGAGAATCATTAAAATCAATACATATTTAAATTAATTTAATGCATTTTTAAAACTTTTTGCAAAACTCATAATAAATACATTATTGTGGGACTTGCAATTGTTGAATTTATTGTTCACAATTTCATGAATGAACAGAGGTCAAAGAAAATAAATGCATACTTGCAAAAGAGTGAAGATAACTGCTTTTTGTAATTCTTGGGCAGCGGAAAGTTTGAGCTGTATCGCGCTAACCTCAGAGCTCCTCTCACCATCCGACGAAGCTGAACTCATGGTACCCTGAAGTGATAAAATTAAAGAATAAAGCGATAATTATTTTCTAAAAGAAATACAACAGTTACTTCTTCAGCTTGTTTCTTGTCCAATTCTTCCTGTATTTGCTTTATACTTCTTGATAATCTCGTCGTCATTGAATACACAATCTGCCAAACGTAGTGCCTAATGTAGAAATAACAAAATTCACACTCCACGCTTTTCTGAACACTATATATAAATAAACATATCAAAGTAAACCTCATCAAATTGCTTCTCATCTTTTCTGAAAAAATCCACTCAATTACAGCCAGTGATTGGATAATCTGCATCTTCAACATTTTGTCCACGACAATCATGATTCGCTAAACGATAAAAATAAAAATATTAAAATCAATCAAAATTGGAGAAAAATGCTCCGCACTTGTTCATTTGCAAACCAAACTTCGTGCAGAGTTTGAAGTAAATGAATCTGCGCTTCTTTGCTGTCGGCTGCGAATTCTTTAAACACGGACATGTACCTTGATTAAAGAAAGAAAAGAAATAAATATGCAAAATCGAGAAAAATACATTATAAAGTAGAAAACAAAAACGAAACCAACTTGATCAAAATGGCAACGGTGTGACTGATAGATCTGCTACCGGAAACTAGGACTGCTGTAGTGAGAACTTCAATTTTCAACGGATTAAACGGCATGTCCATATCTGAATGATGCACAGTTCGAAAGCGGGTTGTTCAACTGATGATCAAGTTCAACATTACCGTCATCTGGATATGGGCAATCCATCAGAATGGCGTGCACGTCTTCAGGAGTACATTTCTCTTTCAACGCTTGGGTCAGGTGTTGCGCAATTGATGCACCAGGCAGTCGATCTAAACAGACAATAATTAGCAATTAATAATGAAAATGCTCCATCGTTCCCATTCATCACCTGCACCACTGCCTGAGAATTTATTTTTAGGAAGTGGAACTTCGGGTATAAGTTTGTGAAGTGCCGTCGGCAGTACTTCGACCAATCGTTCGTGATAAGAAAGTTGCAAACAATCGCACAACAGTTCAGTAAAAAACATTCGCTGAGGAGCAAGTGGATTCAATTCGCCACAGTTAATCCAATTTTCCCAAGACCACAAAAATTTGAAATGGCACAAATGAAAAGACAGCCAATCAACAAATCTAAACCAAAAATAAATAAAAAAATTAATTAATAATTAATATTGTCAACTATTTGCTGCGTCGGTTCACCTGTCGAAACAAGTCATATTCATCGTGTCCAAATTATCGCATATCATTTGCGTCGCTTGAGCAACAACTTGCGGTATTGTATTCGGCCAAGAATGGCACAATTCAATTAATAATGAACTATAGAAAATTTGAGCGCATCTCGGTTTTGGAAGTTGAAAAATTTTGCCAAACAACACTTCCACTATCAAAAAATCCAGCGAAACTTCTTCACGTTTGCGGAATGATACCAAAAGATGGGCACTGAAAAGGAAGAAAATTAAAACAATGAAAAACTCCCCCCTCCCCTCCCCCTCTTTCAAACCATTCTTTCTTCTGTTGATAATTTTTTTCAATAATCCACACCAGATCTTGTTCAAGTAAAAATCGTTCAATAGATTCGCATTCCGGCAAATTCATATTCTTAAAAAATATTATACATACATACTTATGAATTTGTATTCTCCAAATTTTCACAACAAATTTACCTTAGCAAGCAAGTTTTCTTTTCCATAAATTCTAAATACAACCTTAGGTGATGGATATTTTGATGGATTCTTGAATACACAAGGAGTAAACAGTGGTAATTTATGTGGCGTAGCTGTTCTCAAAATTGTGACAAAATCGTCCTGATAACGAGCAAAATAAGATATTTTCCAACCGTCCTTTTTCAAGCCAAGTATCTGCGACCACAGACTCTCCAAGTACTAAAGAAAAAGACATTCCAAACAAAAATAGCATAACAATAATAATCTTTTCTTATGAACATTACTTCTTTCTGCGGTGGCAGTTCATCAGAATTCCAAACGCTAATTATGGAAACATAATCCAAACTTGGTCGAGATCTGAAACAAAAACAAATAATAGTTTCTTCTATAAATCAACACTTTCAATATTTTACTTCATATAACGATCTATTTTGCCAAGAAAGTCTTCAAATTCAACTTTGATTTCTTCAACAAAAGCGCCTGCTACCCAAGGAATAGCCAACAAAATCAAGTATACATAATAATCACGTCCAACCTGTAAAAAAACTTACAGTTTAATACAAAATATTAACAACAATCTTAATCAACAATCATACTTGCGATATATTCTCGTCCTGACTAGCATGAAAAAAACTTTCCAAAAATGAAAAACACGAATCTGCTGAAACACAGCGACTATTCACAAGATCGCATATCAAAATTACCTACAAATTTGCTGTAATAGACAAAATAACACAACAATTTATAATCAGTATTACCAAAATTTCCACATCTATCCAATTTAAATATTTTACATAATCGCACAGTACTTTAATAAGATGCTCCACAAACTAAAAATAAAAAATCATATATTTAATCAAAAAACATCCATTAATTAACATCAAAATTAGATAAAATAATTAATGACTCCACTTTTCAACTGCCTGTATTCTAATGACATACAGAAACACTCAACATAAACAATTTTTCAAAAATTATCATATCTATTTTTGTCAAATGCCGTCACATTACCATAACCCAAATATGGTCATAAAAACAACAAAATCAAAAAAAACTAAAGTTGCATTATTGCCTATCTTTATATTTAAAAACAATAAACTAAAATAAACACTTCATACTTCTGCTCCAAAAGCTGGAATGCTTGAGTTTAATACACCAACCAATGTTGAATATACCGTAAGGTGTTGAGGAGCACGAATAACACTTAAAAACAAACTCTTCAATATTGGTAAATATTTAAAATAATCTATTACCATTTTCGAATAATTCGACGAATTCTAGCTTTATTCGCTGCATAATCTTTTGTAATTCTCTCAACCGCAGCCTCCATATCTTTCTTAAAGGTAGGCAAGGAACTCTAAAAATAAAATTAAATTAATATGAACAACAAAATTCATAACTAAAAATCACTAATAAATTACCGATAATGCCAAGTCATTTACAACCTCTTCCAGTGGTTTTTCGTAATTACTCCGCGGATGCTTGCTTCTGCGTTGATCATCATCTTACAAATAAATAAGAGTTCACATTCAAAGTGATCAAAACAAATGCAGAAAAACTCACCTGAACCTGAACTGTTATTGAAATAACGTTTGCCTCTAGAACCCATACCTTGGCGACTAAAAAACAAACATGGCACATTTTTAAACATAAAAAGCAAGTGATACTTTGCAATAAACAGAAAACCATAAACAAATACAATTATTGAAAAAATATTTCAAAGGTAAAACCTAAAAGACAAAAATTACCAATAAATATATAATATTAAAACTTAAAGCATTTTTTTAAATACAAACACTAACAGAACACTGCCCGCATTTATTATGTAAATAGTTGTCCAATTACAGTATCTAAAAGCTATAGTAATGATTAGCAAGTGTTTACCTTTTTAATTTTAAAAATACTAATTGAAATCAAATAACCAAAATTATTAAAATGATTACACATAATGAAATTTATTAAATAATTTCAATAAAACATTAAAAAATTGTAATATTTTACATGACCTACATTGAATTATCACTGTACGAACCGTAAGGGGGTTCTGTACGCTCGCGATACTCAAGTACAATTTGCCAGACGTTCGATCGTCAGGCAAATGAGAGTGGACTGTATGATGTGGATTCTTCTTGGCCAACCGAATACTGGGTAGTCAAGAAGGAGATCGCGTAAGGTAAAACGCAAGCGGATCGAAACACAGCGAATATACGTTCGTTTTATTCGGCCACGAATAATCAGAGGAACGCACTCCGTCGACCGCAGCGAACGGAGAGTCAATATATAACAGTACACACTAACGGTACAAGAAATAGATAGTTACTCCACGACAGTGAGTTCGACTAGCTTTGACCGCTTCAACGATGTTCACTGCCGACATGCGTTTGTAGCCAGATATATATATAGAGCTCAGCCGCCGATGAGCGGCTCGATCAAAGCGGATAATCTGGCTATTTTCGTCGGCGATCCAAATCACCATTGACGTCAGTAAGCTGCCACGCCTTCGGCCTTCTTTGATCTCGCAATGGCCATTTGGCGTGCTCGTCCGTCAGGCGGCTTCTTCAAAGTACTTTGTTGACAACCGGCACAATGGCGTAAACAGCCATTGCCATCCGTCAACGTCAGCGTACGGGGTCTCTCTGACCCCGACCGGGGCTGCCATATGCCGAGATAACGATCTGGCCGACGGGGTGCGGGTATTGTCCTCGTCCTACCCGCGACTTTCAGCCACCAGCCCCTGGCCAGGTCACACCGACTAAGTCGGTGTTGTTCCGTTCGGAACATACTCCCCCCGGATGGGAGAGTCGCTCTCCCATCACTTACCTCGCCCGGTTTTCCGAGAGGGCATCTGCGCATCCCGTGAGTTTCCTCGCGACCGGTGGACAATTCCGCCACTGCTCCGGGCTTGCGATGCACCCGCCTGCGGTTCTCCTTACGATTCCACGTCTGGGCGTTCGTCGATGGCCTGACTTCCTTGCTTCTCCGCTTCCAACAAGGCGGTAGCGCGCCGTGGTGACACTTTGTTCTCCTATGATCCCACCATGTAGCCATCAGTCGCTGAAGGTAGCACCAATCTTGCTCCCGACGTGGGTGTCTTTGTGTACAGAGGCCTCTCGTTGCGGGACGGCAAGCCGGCCACCTGCGCCTTCTGCGCTTCGGCTGCCCGCCACATCGAGCCTTGAGCCTCCTACACTCCGTTAGTATCCGACCGCGTTGCTCGATCGCTTTTAAGGATCGACGTACCTCTGTGGGCAGTGTTCCCCAGTGCCTGTAGCAGATTCGGGTCTCTGTCCACACGTGCCTCCCTGGAGGCACTGCCGGGTGACCCGTGGACACCGGCGTGTCTGTATTCACATCTTTTACCAGCGGTTTCCGAGTTACTACGGTCCAGTGCAGTCCCCCTTCGGTCCGCTCAGCGTCCCCGTGTTTGCCCTTTGCCGACTGGTGCCTGCTGACGGAGCGCTGACGGTGCACACTGGTTTGCCACACCCCCGCTGCATTCCCTTTGATCGTTGAATGCCTGGGGTCAGCGGCGTCGGCGTCGTCCATCGTCAACGCCAATTCCGACTGTCCTGGTGGGCTCTCCCCCACTTGCGACAACCGTGTGGTCCGTCCTGAGCCCTCAGGACTACGCCGCCGAGCTTGTAGTGGCTCAGCTGGCCATCCAGGACCCTGCCGCCAGGGGTTCCCTGTTACCCACTTCTTCAAGCCTCGCTCCCCAGCGAGCTGTCGACTGGTCCGTTTGACAACGTTAGGGAGGCCTCGTTGACCTGAGCAACGCGGGAGGCTGACCTGACTCTTCTCTACACCCGACGTCGAGGTCTCCTCGCGCTTCTCCAGAGCCTCCTTGTTCCCTTCTGAAACGTCTTCTTCCGGAACGATCTTCACTGCCTCGATCCTCCCGGTTTTCCGCCACGACACATCGGCGGATTTCCCAGAATTCGCCAGGAAGGTTCCCACTTCCGCAGTCCACCTGGGGCTTACTCTTCCACGAGCTACCCAGCCGAATAGCGCCTCCAACGCTACTGGACCGCCGGTCGCCCTTCTCTGCATACGACCGGTGACGAAGCCAAAGTAGTAGTCGATCTCTATCCGCACGTCGACTCCTATGGGCAGCCATTGCCGCCGCTTCATCTTGGTGACAGCCGCCTCATGCGACTTGTCTGATATGTCCATCTCCCCCTGTCGGATCTTCTCGCGGATCCGCTGGATGGCAAACGCCCCCATGCGGCGACTTGCCACCGGCTGGCCCGAACTGCCAACGGCTCCCCGCCGGACGTCAACTCTCCATAGTCGACGCTCCCGATCCACGCAGCCTCCGACCTTCCCAACACGGAGATTTCCATACGATCCTTCGAGCTCCAACCTCTTGGACGCCACGGTTCCATCCGCGGCGGGGTTTCCGGCCGGCGCTATTCCTGACGACCCAACCTCCCCGAACTTCCGCCGAGGGCTGTCGTCTGAATCTTCGCCTTTCGACAAGACTTTGGCCTTGAGGGATCGTCTTCGGGCGGTTCTCCCGCACGTAATCCACCCAAGGCGGGTCTCCACGGCCACTGACCCACCGATCGCTCTTCGGATGCGACCTGTCACGAGCTCGTAATAGTAGTCGATACCGACCAACACATCGACCACCAGCGGCGCTCTCTGCTCTCTCTGCCTCGGCTCCACCTCCGCCACGCTTCTGGCCGGTGTCCCATCCGAGGACTCCGTCGGCGCCGTTGGGACCTCTCCACAAACCCGAGGTATTACTAGCGCCTGCATCCGCGTGCAGGCACCTCGACGGCCGGAGCCCTCAGCCGCTCCAAGCCGAAATTCCACTCGGCGCCATCGGCGCTCTGGCCCCACGCGACCTCCCAGGGTCGTGAAGCGACACCGCTCATGGGGCCCTGTGAGCCCGAGGATTTTTGCCACATCCTTCCGGATGAAGGAGACTGCGGTCCCCGTGTCCAGCAGGCAATTCACCACCACATGTTTTCCGTTTGGCCCATAAGCGCAAGCACGGGCTGTCGGGAGTCCTTTCCCAGAGGTGCTTCGCACGGCCCAAAGACTCGGGTGGATGCTGTCAGACCCCAAAGATCGAGCCGACTCCGTCATCGGTGACGGGTGGAGTAATCTATGATGCCGCTGGCGACATCCGTCCACGCCACAGGGCCGACCTTCGCGGCACCCTTTCGCCATATGACCGGTCTTCAAACATCGGAAGCAGACTTCCTTGGTTCGCGCCATGTCTCTCCTCCCGGACAGATCCGCCTGCTGGAACTTCTCACATTCTTTGGCCTTATGTCCCCCGCTGCAGAACGGGCAGCCATTGGCGACGACCACTGCCAACGCGGCCGCGGTTGATCTGATGCGATCCACAGACCTCCGTTCAGGACTCGAGGGTTTTGACGACGGCGTCCGTTGTTCCGGCCTTGATGCAGATGGTTTGGTCTCTTCTCTCCTTGACTTGGAGAGCAGCCCCGCCTGCCATTGAGCGAACTCCAGGAACTTTTGCAAGTTGTCTTCTTCCTCGGCTGCATCCGGCCCGATGTTGGTGTCCCAGGCCCCTATTAGTGCGGGAGGGAACTTGTCCAGCAACATCGGCATCAGGACTTCGCTCGCGGGTAGACGACCGGCAAACGGATCTTTGTCTAGAGCAGTGAGACAACGCAGGTGCTTCGTTACTTCATCCACTAGTGACTGGATGCCCTGCGCGGTCATCTCGCGGCACGCGGGCTCCCTCCATAGGGCCGCCAAATGCTCGCGGATCACCTGTCTCGGCCGACCAAAGCGCTTCTTCAAGATGTCGACTGCCTGGGAGTAGTTCTCTGGGGTGAGGGGGATTCCCTCGATGGCGTTCCGCGCCGTCCCATCGGTGTTGGACAACAAGTAGGTGAATTTGGTGGCGTTGTCCAGGTCTCTCCGTTTGTGCACATTTGCCTCGAACTGGGCCCAAAATGATGGGAATTCCAACACTTTGCCCGTAAACTTCGGGAGAGTTATCTCCGGCAACCTCCCATTGCTGGACCGGACCGCCGGCATGCCAGGACTAACACTGCCACTACCGATAGGGCCTTCTCCACGCGCCTCAACCATCCTTGCGCGTGCTCGAGCCTTCCCCACTCGGTAGTTCTGGCGACATAATGCCCAGTCATCTATCGCTGCTTGCCGTTCTTCTCCTTCCAAGTCCAGCTCCACTTCGGTTTGGAGTGCATCTGCGATCCGGAACGACTCCTCTATCAAGGAGACCTGCTCCTCCACCTCAAAGACATCGGCGGAGCTGGTGCACAACTCATCCAGTTCTGCCAACAATCGATTCAGCCTGTCCTTGAGGGCCACGAGTTTCTTGCTCCGTGACTTCGCGGCGGACGCCATGGTATCCACTATCTATAGATCGCTGGTGTTCGATCGAATCCGGCTCGGAGGACCAAATGTACGAACCGTAAGGGGGTTCTGTACGCTCGCGATACTCAAGTACAATTTGCCAGACGTTCGATCGTCAGGCAAATGAGAGTGGACTGTATGATGTGGATTCTTCTTGGCCAACCGAATACTGGGTAGTCAAGAAGGAGATCGCGTAAGGTAAAACGCAAGCGGATCGAAACACAGCGAATATACGTTCGTTTTATTCGGCCACGAATAATCAGAGGAACGCACTCCGTCGACCGCAGCGAACGGAGAGTCAATATATAACAGTACACACTAACGGTACAAGAAATAGATAGTTACTCCACGACAGTGAGTTCGACTAGCTTTGACCGCTTCAACGATGTTCACTGCCGACATGCGTTTGTAGCCAGATATATATATAGAGCTCAGCCGCCGATGAGCGGCTCGATCAAAGCGGATAATCTGGCTATTTTCGTCGGCGATCCAAATCACCATTGACGTCAGTAAGCTGCCACGCCTTCGGCCTTCTTTGATCTCGCAATGGCCATTTGGCGTGCTCGTCCGTCAGGCGGCTTCTTCAAAGTACTTTGTTGACAACCGGCACAATGGCGTAAACAGCCATTGCCATCCGTCAACGTCAGCGTACGGGGTCTCTCTGACCCCGACCGGGGCTGCCATATGCCGAGATAACGATCTGGCCGACGGGGTGCGGGTATTGTCCTCGTCCTACCCGCGACTTTCAGCCACCAGCCCCTGGCCAGGTCACACCGACTAAGTCGGTGTTGTTCCGTTCGGAACAATCACCAGTTGATGTGCATGGTCTAAAATATTAAATATCTTGAGACATTATTGTTCAAATTGTGTTAGGCTAATTTGGTTACTTTTATATCCCTGGTTACATATGCTGTTACAGATTCCAACAGAACATAAAAACCTGAATATCAAGAATCTACAGTAAGAACATGAGAGTAACATCGTGAGGTGTGAAGTTGTTGTAATAGCGAATTTTAGTCCTGTGTGTTGTGGTCTGTGTATCCTTTTCGTGCGTGTCGTTGTCTGTGTAGTTTGTTTCTAGTCAAATAAAGCGCTGGTATTCTCTTTCGAGATAGTTTTCGTGGGTCTTTGTAATCGAAAGACATGGTGGAATACCAATCACGTCAGACGTGACTGGAAACATTAGAGATTATAGGTTGTAAGTCGTTGGGTAAACGACACGGATTCAAAGCGGGAACCGTACAACCGAACATAGAAGACTATATAGATAGAACTAGATAGAACTCAGCGGTTCAAATTAGTCGACCGCAGTTTAATTATACAGTCCACTTGAACTTGATTATAGCTATCGAGTAGGAAGGAATACACCGGCCAAAACATATGCATTTAAAAAATTTTTATTTATTTATTATTTTCTAAATTAATTTTCAACTTTAAATAACTAAAAATAAAATAAAAAAATAGTTACACTGGTAGTACTTGTTCATATGCTAAAGTATTCAAAAATTATCATATTTTTTATCATAAATGTTGTGTATTGAATTAATATAATCTAAAATTATTGCGAATGTAACTTAATTATCTTCTATTTTTCACATACTGTAGCACATAGACAACATAGTTAGTTAGTTACAAATATACATAGCGTGTGTGTGAGTTCAAGTTAGTGTGTCGAATAAACAATTACCGTTTTCTACCGAGTTTTGATCATGGCAGAAACACAACAATAAATAATAGGGTAAATTTTAAAAATCGGTATATGAAGTATCATAAAATATTTTTAATTTTATATTGTGCATAATGCTAATTATTTTAATTACCTTCTGTAGAGCATTATTGCTGGTAATTCTCACAAGACGAACATGGCAAACCTTCTGATCACTATCTGAATTGGGGATTATGGTAGGCTACTATGTCGTCACAATGGTAGTCACGTGTCCTTGTCGATTGAGACGGTAGTAGACTCCATTTGCATGTGTATTTTTTTTCTTTTGTGTTCCGACATTGTTGGCATCATTTGTTCTTCTAATAGCAAATGATATCCAGCTTGGGGATTCGTTTGTCGAGCGGATGTTTTCCGTGTGTCGATTGTGTTGTTCTCTGTCACGAGCTCTGTTGTTAGAAGCCACCGGTGGAGTTGTGTTGTTGTTGGTGCATCATAGAGATCCAGTTTGAAACTGCCGCTGTTGTTGGGGAAATACAGTTCACTGCCCACGAGAATCAGAATGTGGTCTGCTTACAGTTCAGCGCTTTTTGATTTGGTTTTTTGGTTCATTGAGTCGCGTTCGAACTAGCGAATTATCGATGAGAAGCACCTGCCAACCGAGGAGAACACAACCATAGAAATTACGAATAAGATTGGTCCTCGAAGGACGAGTTAGTGGCAGAAACATCAATGCACGACCGCCTCGGCGGACTTGGTACTTGCCGCACCACACGGTCTATCGGCCGGGTGGCAGATGGATCCAAATGTCAGGTCGTGTTCTTTAGGTCGGCGAAATACAGCAAAGTATTGCTGATCAACCAGCTGTATACTGAGCGAACCTCTAGACCGACTTGATATGAATCCTGCTGCGATTTAGCAAACATTACAGAATCGCGGCCAGCAGCCGGACGTCGAGATGTATCCGCAGGTGACGTTGCATCCTTAGGGTCAGAACGACTGCAGGTTCCTTTGGAAAGGCCTGAAACGTGACCACGCCCAGCATATGTGCAGACACACATTTCTTTTTTTGCCTAGCCTGTTCACCGTTGGGGATGGCAACCGTATTATGAAGAATGTAATGGACTCGATCCGTTACAGCAGTTTCGAGAAGAAGCTTCTACGAGTCAGTACATCTTCCACAACACAAGGTCACCAGTGGAGCTGCGAAGAACAGCCAGCGAACCAACCGCACTTGAGATGCAGGAAGCGGAGATGATGTCCTCATGATAGATAGAATTTGCAGCATACATCAAAGGAGGAGTCTCCAGATAAGAGAATTGCTCGTGCTCAAGCAGTTCTTGAACGAGGACGGAATCCTTTGGTTTTTTGAACAGCGATAAAGATGAATCACTCCATGCTGCTCCTCAATTTCGATGAAGTGATGAAGGACGTGGTCCAGAAATGTATAAAGTACTCACCAAAAACAGGCGTTCAGTTCACAGGCCGAAATTCCATGCTGGTGTCTTGATAACGAGAAACCGAAGCTCGGTGTATTGATAAAACATATAAAACTATTAGGAGAAAGAAGATGTATTTCAGTTAATTAAGATAGGTCAATCTGCCGCCAGAAAAGGCGACGTTGTTCTGTTACCGTTCATGTTCGTCGGTTACGTCGGATTTTTGGTTGACCAGGAGTGGAGATGCGCTCTATGAATTTGGAAAGCCTTTTAGTGCATAGTGGTCAGGGTCGTATACCTGGACCCGTTTCCGGAAATGAGAGTGCGCAGTTTCCGACAGACTCTTGATGAAGGTAGCCTAAACTTATCCAGTCTAGTAGCTCTCGGACGTTTCGACTGTCCAGGAAGTTCTTGATACTACTCTTGTGCAGCAAGAATTGGAAGGTTGTGCTAGACGCCTTTGCAAACAAGTGGATCGAACGGAAATCCATGACTAAGAGGGCTCCTTGGTGCGGCGGAGATTGGTGCTGGCACTTACCAGAACGGATAAACGAATGACGTTATGATCGTGAGCGACAGTTCGGACATCGCCCTGATCCTTGCTTGACCATGACCGCGACAGCAGGTCGGTCTATATGAGAAATGGACTGGACTCTACTGCACATGCTCTGCAGATGTGTGCTTCTTGCGAAGCACCATAAATTCGGCGGAAGCACGACTGTTTGTAAACCCTTTCCCACCGAGGAAAGTGGAGATAGCAACGAGAGCAGACGAGGGTCGGCGATGACGTACCGGCCGCTAAATCGAACTTTCCTTGGAACCAGTGCCCATTCGGAAGAATTGTGGAGCTATACCCTCGCGTTTCGCCCGCGCAGAGACGGCTACAGAACTTCTGGACATGACATTGCGATCGCTGATCTTGTTGGAACCAGCCGGAATCCAATGATGGATCAGTCAGTTGGGAGATGGGGAAGTTTGTTGGGAATTCTCACGGGACGTGGCGAATGCTGTGTTGATTGGTACCTGAATTGTGGATTAGTGTAGGTTGTTGTGTTAACAACGTGAATTCGCTAGTTGAGCCGGTGGTAAACCCTCCTCCGCTTTGCGGGTGTATTTTGTTTATCTGTTGCGTTCCGACATTGTTGGCATATTTTGTGCCTCGAATTGTTTGGTGATTCGTGTGCCGAGTGGATGGTTTCCGTGTGTTGATTGTGTTGCTTGTTGTGATTAGCTCTGTTGTTTGTTTGTTTGAATTTGTTGCTGAATAAAACCCATCGGTCAAGTTCTGTGTTGTTGTTTGTGTATAATAGCGGTCCATTTTGGAACTGCCACTATTGTTGTGGGAAATACAGTCCACTGCTCATGAGAATCAGAATACGGTCAGCTTTTAGTGCGTAGTTTGTTTACAGTAATTATATTATGTCAGTTAAATAAATTAATAAATATTTCTTTATTTTAGTTTTATTTAAAATATGTTTTGTAATAGTTTTAATAATATGATAATTGAATTTAATTGCTTAGATTGAAACTGTAAGTTAATACTTGATTTTATACTGTATTTCATTCATCAATTTACACAATTTTGTTTTATTCTTGCTATTTACTTTTTTACTATTTATTATATTTTACTATTTTTACTATTTATTACTTATTTGCTTAAATTTACTTTTTTATTAAATTTTTTGAGCACTTTAATAATAATAATATATATAGTAATAATAGTACTATTAGAAGAGCGAATATTTTGTGCTGTTTCAAAAAGTGAATTCAATGCGAAAAGTTTGGCTGTCGATGAGAGCTTTTTGGCCAGGTTATCAAAACAGACCGTTAGCATCAGACGTGCTGCGAGTACATTTAATAACGAGACAACATCCTGCAGTGACGTCGTTTTTCATCCCCTACCGTTGCATCCAAGATGAACACTTTGGTCAGAGTTGTTTCAACTTTGAAGTGGATAAAATAAATTATCGTATAATGCGTACAGGTTGTTTTCCTTTTGTAAAATATTATTGCAATCGAGAAGCACCAATTGATAACCACTTGACTGATAAATTTTTCACCATTTTGAAAATATTAAATCTTGGTGTTCCATGTTTACTCTACGGTGTGATAGCATGGTTTCTTGTCCAAAGTGTTACAACATATTACATCAATGGTAGTAAAGTGATTTTATATTTTTTGCTTCCAGAAGAGGATTAAATTATTTTAATCGATATTTTTGAAGAAAAATTAGTCTGAATATATATAATTAGCGAGAAATACAATTCAGTGGGTAAATTTAATATCAATGTAGCATTCAGTTGCAGACGAAGGAAATACGATAATAATAATAATAATAATAGGAGAATAAACTTGGTAACAAGAATAAAGACGAAAAGAAGAGAATAATTTCACAAAGACAATATTTAGAAAAAGTGTATGAAAGAATTTTTTTCACTGTCGGTTAGAAACGGCACGTAACGTATGACAGTGATGGTAAATGAACGACAAAAATTGTAACTTTCATTCAAACTTTCCACATCAGTTAAACTCACAGTCTGCTTAGTCCAACTGCTTGCAATCAAATTCACAACGTGAGTCATTTTCAATGTAATTTTGGACAAAATGTTCGTTCCGGCATTATTTTTCATGCTAAAAATACGCAACTGTTGTATGAACTTTTCGAAATTCTCTTTCGCCAGAAAAATATCCCCTTGCTTCACAATACTGTCAACACTGTATATGCTGTTAAATTTATACAACATGAGAGACCAAAATGCCATTATCAACATTTTGCTTTTGAATCTTGTTATCATCAGTCGATTTTTGACTAATGGATTCGCAACATCAGACGGCCGAAAACCTAAATAAGATAAATCTTCTACAGCTTTGGCAAATTGCAAGAAACAAATGAAACAATCACTGATGCAATTCAAATGTTCTACGTTGATAATATTTTGCAATGGCCAGTCAATATCAATAGAAACTTTCATAGCTCCAATTGGGTCGACATCATCCAACGCGTCGACGTCAATTAAAAGGCTAAGCTTTGAAAAAAGTGTCGGATATTTCAACTGGACACTTTCTTTTAACACTATATCTAAGTAAAATTCTTCTTGCCACCAGTTGACTTGTTTTCGAATTATATGAAAAGCTTCTTCCATGAAATTTGATAAAACATTCAAAGTTATAATATCTTTGAACAAATGAAGAAGTTCGGCTAGATGAAAATTCTCTTTCAGAACATTCATCAACAATGAGCCACTAAGTTGACAACGCTTTTCAATGATGTCAACATAACCGACGCAACGTTTCTTCAAACACAATTTTTCATCCGTGCAATATTTTGTTTCATTAAAACTCAAATCTTCGTTCTTATCAGTTGAGATGAAGTTCACTAATCCAACATTATCCATCAGTAGACCAGGAGCAAACAAAGGTATGGCCGTGAAGTGGTCGTTTGAACTTATAAAATGCATATATGAAGTACCAAATATGCGTTTCAGAATTATTCGCGATTCAGCCGCTATTATAAATTGAGCTTTTAAATGTTTCAACGTTGGCAAGGAGAATGCATCGCACACATTTTCTGGAAGACTGCCATGATCGATTATGGTGGAATATTTTCCAGTATCAACATCACGAAGAAACAAATCAATTTCATCATAGCTCTGCTGTAAGAGATTAGAGTAGAGATTTTCAAAAAAATTTGTCTGAAAACTTCTTTCCGAACAAACCGACAAACATTCCAGCAAATTATGCAGCCGATGCAGCGAAGAAAAAATCTCCCCTTTGCTCAAATTTTGACAGTGTGTAAACATGTGAACACTTTTCAATGTGTCTAAAAATACCGCAATTTTTGGAAATGTATTCACAACAAAACTGACCACAGATAATAATGGTATGGAAATGCAAAATTTAATCCAATTTTCAACGGTATGCTGCAAAGTCAAAGCAACGCTATTTCGAACCAGAGAGTGATGCTTTTGATCGCAGAAAGTTCGCACGCTTTTCATTTCATTATAAACATCAACAACAGAATTAATGTAACTTTTCAAATATTGAACATTTAAAGTGCCTTCATTTGAATGCCAATTACTAATGACAGAAATATCAAAATCATTCAGTCTGTTCGCAAAACCGCAAAGACAGAAAACAACCTCCTTCATAAAAGCACTTTCCGAAAATATTACGAAAGTATCATTTTCACAGTTACTAGAATTCTTTAATAACGTATCCATCTTCTAGAAACCGATTCATTTAATGCTAATTCAAGATACAGTAATTTATACCTTCATTTCCTTATTGTAAATATCTACAAGCTGCAACTGTTGCTTCATGTCATCATTGCCTAGTTAAAAGTGAAATAAATCACTCTAATTATGAAAATATTCTTAATGCAATACAATAAATAACTAAAAATAAATAATTGAATGTCAGTAATACAGTATGACATTATGAAATGGAAGATAATTTAAAACTTTTATTATAGCGATTGCTG
This sequence comes from Trichinella murrelli, assembly GCA_002221485.1. Taxonomy (NCBI): domain Eukaryota; kingdom Metazoa; phylum Nematoda; class Enoplea; order Trichinellida; family Trichinellidae; genus Trichinella; species Trichinella murrelli. The sequence continues at coordinate 18,365,401 of CM008133.1, read as the reverse complement.
GAGAGTTGAATATCTTTAATATAATTAACCTTTAGGTTAATTTTTTGTGTTAATTTTCGGTTTATTTTGTACTCGCTAAAAGGCGTCGCTTCTCCTTTTTTTACTGGTCTAGTAGCGATTTCCCCGCTAATTCCACCTACTTCTTCGCAGTGAATTGGCTGCTGCTCTGACGCGCGCCTCTAAACTTCATTTGTTATCACTCCTCTGCATTTTATTTGTCAAATATTATTTCATTCTATTTGTCAAATTTTATTTCTAACCTTTTGACGGTTTTATATTTCTGCAACGGACACGGACCGAGCTAATGAGATCTTTCCTGCAGAAAATGAAGACGAAGACACCGAAGCTACAGTATGAAGAATAATACATGAAGATCGGAGGAGTACGGTAGTGGTTGTTTACATGGTGGTTAGCAAGTTGCCAGGAGGGCTAGTCTGAACTCATCCGCATCGCATTTGTTCCAAACTCCGCCCCCTTTTTCTGATTGGCTGTACGCTGATAGGTTGCATGCGATTGATCGGTAATTGGCTAATGACTTCTACGATTTTATTAGCTAATCATTATGATAAGTGATTGGGTTAATAACTTTGCCATTTGATTAGCTATTAAGCCTTGATCAAGGATTGGGTAATTGTTGTTTATCTACTCTTTACCTGGGGTGGTTTTACTCGGTCCCGTTTTTCTCTTATTGGTCTTTACTCTCGCTGTTTTATTGGACCGTCAAATCTTTGTCGTATTGGTTTTCATTTTATTGGGCCGTGAAGTCTTTGTCGTATTGGTTTTCCTTGTCTAATTGCTCATTGATTCAAACTCTTCAGTTGTGATTAGCTGTAATATTTTTTCATTTCATTGGTCCAAATATTCCATTTAGGATTACGTAACTTTAATAGTAGTGACGTAACATTAATAATGGAAATATTTATTATTCCAAATTTTATTGTTTGTTTGAAGTTTTGTCATTCATTGAAATTCTGTTTATTTAAATATATTATTTGTGGTGAAGTTTATACTTTTCCATGATCAGCATTCCCGAAAATAATTTTTATCATTATTCTATATTTTATTGTACCAAAGTGACGTTATATCAAATGCGATAGTAGTAGTTCAGAAGAAACAATACAAAAAATAAGAAGTGATTTTTATTTTTCACAAGACAACAACAGCAGCAATAACAGTAAAGAACAGCCAGCTACAACAACAATAAAAAACAACAGTGAACGGCATGAACAAAGTGGAAACAAGGAAAAAGCAAGAAACTAAATATTGCAATACAATACAACACAATAAAATACAAACCACCACTTGGAAGGCGGCGTTAAATCGGCTCAGGCGTTATATACATTAAAGCTTCTAGAAACTGCTCCAGCGTTCGTCTACCGTTGGTGTATTCACCCGTATATCGTGCAACCTGTCGTTGCTTTTGAGCATAAACCTTGTTAACCCGTCTTAAGTCACCAACGGTAGCGTTTCCTGATAGTACTTGCTGAATCAGGGTGTCCATCACACCCTGTTCCGATATCAGGAGCTGGAGCAGTTCATATAACCCGTTATGACTTTTACCCGCTTTTCTGTTGAGCCGATTATGCCAACCTTCCAAGTGGTTATTTGTTCTAATATTTACATTATATACATTGCAAAGCGGCAGTCTTTCATCTGTCATCCACTCCTGCCGAAAATATTGAAATAAAGCTGATAAATGATAAATGATTTGAAGTTTCATCAATCATTGAAATTTTGTTTATTTAAATATATTATTTGTTGTGTAGTCTATACTTTTTCATTATCAGTACTTTTGAAAATAATTTTTATCATTGTCCTCTATTTTATTGTACCAAAGTGACGTTATATCAAATGCGATAGTAATCATTCAGAAAAAAACATTACAAAAAATAAGTTAAATAGTGATTTTCATTTTTTACTAGCCAACAGCACTAACAACAACAGTAAAAAACAACGTATCAGTGAACGACATTAACAAAGTGGTATCAATGCGATTTCAAAATTACAAATTATTGTTTGTAAATAAAGATTGACACTAAGGACAGCCGCTTTGTTTATTGAAGCTTGAAAAATAAATTCTTATTTGCCAATATCTTTAACCGTACATAGCAACAGACTACTGGCACAAGCTTATGCACTTAATCAAGTTCGACTCTATTTTATATGAAATGTATAAACGTCAAACAGGATTTTTCATACCAACAGCAAAACCAATCGACATGTATAAAAATACATATATGGATGTTTTGTAACAAAAGAAAATTTGTAAATATTAAAGTAAAATTCTTGGATAGCAAAAAATAAAGATTTAAATAGAGCACTCCCAGTAAAATCAAGAAATTAATCAGATGCTAACAATTTAATAGTTGTCACTCCTTGGTTAAGCTTGAAAGCTGCAACTGTGAACAATTTGTCAATTGTGCATTTTCCCTTTCTATTAAAATCGCCTTTACCAACATATGTGATGTGACGTGAAAAGCGAAGAATGTTTAACAAAAGCATATGCGTGAAATCATGCGTAAAATTAAGTGAAATTGCGAGCTAACGCGTAACGTTAGCATTAGTGCTATTTGTAACCAGGAAATTAAAAGTGTTGCAACAACATTCCAGATTTTTCAAACAGATTATTCAGTATTCTAATATTATACCCGGAAGTTTACATCAAATCTTGATAAATTTCAACAGGCAACAAATTTATTTACAAACAGTCACAGCACATTTATATACATATGTCGCATCCAGAACTGGTAAAATCCTTTGAATCGACAGCTACAAATCACGAGAGTAACCTTATGCAAATATGATAAGGAAAATTGCCGACGGCAGTTGCTGCAAGCAGTTGACCTTATTCAAAACCGGAAGTGATTTTATATATAAATGTCTGTTTGCTAAGAGTTGTTGTTGTTGAACAAATATTCACTCAAGGAAGGCGTTATCATTACTGCTCTGCGTTAGTTATTCATTTTCGGGTATTGCACTCAAACATACGTTTTGAGTGTTTACCCTTAAAGTGTAGTAGTTCTGGTCAATTGGATATATGGTTCATATGAATAATCAGTAACGAACCGCGATCTCTCCATCTTACCCCTTATCTGCTCTTTGTGCTTGACGTTCCTGTGATTTGTCTTATTTCATGGCTGAAAATTTCCATTTGGTTTTAAATGAAAGAGGCAGTTGCAATTTAGTACATGAAAGAAGAGTTTACAATTTGAAACATACGAACATGCAAGATTAACAGTGGGTTTGCCGTCAGGTAATTAATATTTTATATAATATCTCATTTCTGTTCATTCATTTCAAGTTCATCATGTAGGTTAAAAAAGGATGCCGGGGTTCAATCTACACGAACTCGGATGTGGACGCAGTCTTGGATTGTAATCCTCATGCAGTTGATTGCACCCTGACAATGACATCCTTTATAAAATGGAGAAAACAAATGTTCTCAAGCGACGGGCAGCGGAGGAAATGAAGACCGTATAAAAAGGGCTGTGGTGGTGCCGTATGGACCAACCTTGACGTGACAACGGTGATCAAGCGGAATGATCACATCGAAAGCTGCTCGGTGGATGAACACTTGTCGTACAAAATGGAAAAGAGGGCAGTTTTGACAACGCGGATGAAACAGCCCATCCCGGCCATTTATGACGAGGAAGCTTCCGCCGCGTCCGCCGAGCCATAAACATTTGGCTATTTTCGTCTCTTTAGACGGGTAAGGGCCGCGATGTATGGCCACCGGCCGAAGCGATTCCCAAAACTGCCCAATCATCGCCAGGACCTGCAAATCCCGGTACCGTTTAGAACAACGAAGGTCGGTGATAATTTTTTATTGTGGCATAGTGCATCGAGGCACATCCTGGTCTTTGCTACTGGTTACAACATTAGACTGCTGGCAGCCAGTCGAACCTGGTGCATGGATGGTACACTCAAGATTGCACCTCAGTGGTATCAACAGCTATTCACCATTCATGCCTTTGCGGCCGCTAAACTGGTGCCAGCAGTCTGTTGCTTATGTACGAATAAAGACATTGGTACATACGGGTTTAAATTCCAAGCTATAATAAGCAGAGCAGCAGCTTTGGAGGTCGATCTCAATCCAGATATCAATATCTTTGATTTTGAGACAGCCCTGATACCTGCGATTCAGGGCTACTTTCCGAATGCGCGGATTTAGGGCTGATACTTCCACTTCTGCCAGGCGGTACATAGGATAGCTGGTGAGCTGGGATTGAAAACGCGATATCCCCAGCATGAGGAAACAAGAAGAAAAATCAGAATGCTCCTGACCACCGCTTTCCTCCCTGTACCGCATGTTAATACGGGTGTTAGCCGGATTATTTCAATATTATCGGCAGGAGTGGATGACCGATGAAAGACTGCCGCTTTGGAATGTCCATAATGTAAATATTAGGACAAATAACCACTTGGAAGGTTAGCATAATCGGCTCAACAGAAAAGCGACTAAAGGTCATAACGAGTTATGAACTACTCCAGCTCCTTATAGCGGAACAGGGTGTGATGGATACCCTGATTTAGCAAGTGCTATCAGGAAACGCTACCGTTGGTGACTTAAGACGGGTTAACAAGGTTTATGCTCAAAAGCAACGACAGGTTGCACGATATACGGGTGAATACACCAACGGTAGATGAACATTGGAGCAATTTCTAGAAGTTTTAATGTATATAACGCCTGAGCCGATTTAATGCCGCCTTCCAAATGGTGAATTGTATTGTATTGTGTTGTATTGTATTATATATTTCTTGTATTGTATTATATTGTATTGTATTATTTACTTTCTTGCTTTTTCATTGTTTCCATTTTGTTAATGCCGTTCACTGTTGTTTTTTATTGTTGCTGCTGCTGGCTGTTCTTTACTGTTGTTGTTGTTGGCTGTTCTTTTCTGTTGTTGCTGCTGCTGTTGGGTAGTGAAAAATGAAAATCACTAACTTATTTTTTGTATTGTTCTTTCTGAATTATGACTATCGCATTTGATATAACGTCACTTTGGTACTGTAACGTCCCGCCGGGTGCGGCCGCTGGATCTGCTTCCACGTCTGCGCCAGTTCGTCCGCCGCTATTACTCTTCGCCGACTCGTCTTCGCTTCCGCGGTCTCTTCTTCGTGTCGCCATCATCCGCGCTCGTATCGTCACTGCCACTACACTACGCGCTCGTCCGCTTGATAACTGCCCCATGGTCTCCGCTGCTTCAATATATAGAAATTCCGCCGCAGGGGGGCACCGGGGTGGGTCAACTGAAATTCGATCCCTCCATTGTCTTGCTGACAATCCCCCGGCTTGCGGCTCTTCTATAAATCAGCGGCTTACTACGCGGCGGCTTTGATCCGCTGCCCCGACGGACCATCAGTGACCGGCGATGACCGAACAACACGCTGAACGACGGCTAATTACGCCCCGGCTCGTCGGGTCATGCGGGTTGGTCGCCAGAAGCCGACCGCGGTTCTCGTCGGCGGTATCTTTTGTACTGGGCGGTAAGGGGGGATTTATTGCCGCGGTTCGGCGTCTGCCTCAGCTGGACCTGCAATTAGCGGCGCCTCCGTACAGCAATGGTTGTTACAGTAGAATAAAATATAGAATAATGATAAAAATTATTTTCGGGAATGCTGATCATGAAAAAGTGTAAACTTCACCACAAATAATATATTTAAATAACCAAAATATCAATGAATGATGAAACTTCAAACAGGCAAAATTTTGGAATAATAAATATTTCCATTTTTTATGTTAGGTCACTATTACTAAAGTTACGTAATCCTAAATGGAATATTTGAACCAAAGAAATTAAAAAACATTGCAGCTAATCACAACTGAAGAGTTTGAATTAATTAGCAATTAGACAAGGAAAACCAATACGACAGACTTCACGGCCCAATAAAATGGAAACCAACACCACAAGTGACGGTCCAATAAAATAGCGTGGGCAAAGACCAATAAGAGAAAAACGGGACCGAGTTGTACCAAACCCTTAGGCATAAATCTTATTTAATTGTTAGCTAAGAAGGTAATTTATATTACAAGTGAAAGCAACTGTTGGCTGACATTTATTTTGAACAGTATTTTTGCACTTTCAAGGATAAATAAAAGTGAAGCACTTCGAAAGCAGAAAGAAAGCGATGGACAGCACTAAGCAGAAAAGCGCTGAAAGATGCTTCAAATTCACTCTGCAGTGGATATCGCATACTTTGATGTCAGCATTTGTGCGCCATTTGTGTGTGATGAATAATTTTCTGTCAACATCAACAAATGGCATGGGTGCCACAGAAATATCAAACAAAGTTGATCTTCAGTTGTAGATAAAATGAGAAATGAAAACTAAATGTTGTTTGAAAATTAATATTTAAAATGGAATTTAAAACGTCAAATTTATTTTCCTTTTTGGTCTTGCGTTTGAGTTCAGTGCTTAGCATTCGAGGGTTATTAGCTGATGAGCGAAACAAGATCAGATATCATCATCCGAAATTAGCCTGCTGAAATTGTGATGGATACGGCTTTCTGGACTGGAAGGCAATGAACAGAAAATGGACGCGGAAATGGATTCCGTTACTACTAATACTGGTGTAAGCGAGAAGTACACTATGAAGCAGGAAGTAAAATGCTGCTGGGCATCACGCCTGACGCAGCTAACTGAGCTAGACAAATCAATTGCAACGGTGCATAAGCTATTTAACAGAAAATTCAAGACTGCAAATTCCATTTTATTATGTGAACAATGAAATGTAAAACTGAAGAATCAGTAATGTTATTGATGACAACCTTTTTAAAGCCATATGCAAATATTGCAAGACATCTTTTTCTATGCTGTTCTTAACAGTATACACAAGAAATATGCAAATGTAAAGAATTTTAACTTTGTTATTGTTATAATTCCTTTAATGCAGTGTTTCTCAACCTGTGTCAGCGCACGCCCCCCTTAATAAAAGTTCGGCAGTTAATGCCCCCCCTCTAATAAAAAGTAGTACGGATAAGTATTCAGTGTACGCAAAGCAACATTTTGCTTCATGGTTGCATCAAGCCAAGCTAGTTTCCACAGTAAAACATTCCTGAATGATTCACAATAAAAATTTAATGAGAATATTAACAATGCTTATTTGCGACTAAGTTGTTTATTCTTGGTGGAGTGGGTGATAAGGTACATCGCAAGTCGCTCTCAACGTTTAGCCTGTTTCGATGTTGCGTATTAAGCGTCATGAGAGCTGAGAATCCCGTTTCACAAAGGTACGTTGAGGAAAAAGGAACCAATATACGTAAGCTTTGTGAACTTATTTTAGGATATTCTGCTTACAACTTCACCCAGAAGTTTTCTAATGGCATACTTTCAAAGCTGTCTTTAGCTAGGCTGTTGAATTGCAATTCAATGGCTTCTTCTTGAAGATCGTGTGGAAGGTCTTCGACATTAACTAAAAATGGATTCCTTACAAGTTTATATATCAGGTTTTCAGGTTCCACGTCAGGAAAATAGTGAAAAAATTCATCTTGTAGGCTTCTAAGGTGCTCTTTTATTTTACTTTTCAAATCTTCGCTGATACATTTATCACTGAAAAGCTCGTTTAGTCTTGAAAACCATGTTAAATTTCCTCTTTCAACTTGTTTTAACCATAAGGAAATTTTTGCAATGAAGCTTTGAACAATGTCATAGTGAGCCATAACATTCGCGTTTGCTCCTTGCAGTTTCAAATTCAGTGAATTCAGTGCTTCAAAAATATCTGCAAGATATGCCAGGCTAAGCTGAAAATGTTCACTTTTGAAAGCTCGACACATTGTGCGTCTTCCTCGTTGCTCCAAAAACTCTGCCACTGCTTCTCTCAGTTCATAAATCCGGCCAAGCATGTTTCCTTTTGATAACCAACGAACTTCTGTATGATAGAGAAGTGCCATGTGGTCAGCATTCAAACTTTCACAGAGTGCCGCAAATAATCGAGTGTTCAATGCACAGTTTTTCACATAGTTGACAACCTCCACGGCAAAATTAAGGTCTTCTCTGAGATCATCAGGCAAAGTTTTAGCGACCAAAGCCTGCCGATGCCGACACAGTGCATTGCAAAAATAGATGGGTTTTTTGATTTGACCATCTTCACAAAGCCAGACTGAGAGCCAAGCATTGCGGGTGCACCGTCAGTGCATACACCAACAAGTTTTTCCCACATCAAGCCATTTACTTCAAAATTTTGTGACACAGCTTGCAACACATCAGCTCCTTTTGTTGTAGTTTTCAGTGGTTCAGAAAAAAGTAGTTCATCTTCAATTGTGTTATTTGCAATGAACCGTGCGTATACAATGAGCTGTGCACAGTTTGCCTGGTCTGTGGACTCATCACAACTTATGGAAAAAAAAGGAGAACACTTTACCTTCTCAAGAACTTGCTGTTTTATATCATCAGCTAATTCATCGATTCGGCGTTTAACTGTTGAATCAGAAAGAGAAATATTTTTAAATTGCCTCGCCATGTCATCCCCAAGCAGAATCTTTACTGCATTCACAATGCAGGGCTTAACAAGATTTTCTCCAATAGTATGTGGTTTCTTATTCTTGGCAATCAACTTGGCTATTTCATATGATACTTTCACAGCCTTGGCAGTCTCCTGATTATACTTGCCTTTTTTGTCAAGTCTCATTTGAGAAAGGGAATCTCTTTTAGCGCAAAAGTATTCCACAGGTTTTTTTGATAACTCAGGATGGCGGTTATGCAAATGCCGCTGCAGTCGGGTCGGCCGTAAAGCATCATTGCTGAGTGTATCAAGGCATACAACGAATTGTGGCACTTCAACGCCGTTTTTTTCAATAGCCACGAAGCCGTATTTGATGTACTCTGCATCATATTTGCGTTTTTTCGGTGCCATTGTACGTATTGTATTTCACGCCAACGTCCAATATAACTTTATTGATGATGTGAATACACACAGACGCTAACTAACAGTGATAAATTTTAACGCTTGGCGAGAACAAAATCGAAGTTCAGGGCCAATTTTTCAGGAAACGTTTTATTCGTTCAGGGCTAAGATTCGCAAACAATAACGCTATCAACAGAAGAAAACACACACGCACACAATACAGAGCTGTCCGATGACACACGCACACCAACACTTCCTCCTACGGTAAATGGCCAACACTCAAGTTCTAGCACTCCGGTGACGTCGCCATGACGCAATCTTGCGTCATCCCAAAACGGCCCATCATAACACACTAACTAACTGCCTCCTTTTCTAGCCTGTCGTATAGATAATCCGATCTAACTAGTTTTCGCAACTCTTTTACCTACTAGATGTCTTCGTGGTACATAACAGTACGCTAATAAATAACTTGCCTATTGGAAATAATAACAAACTCTATAAGCAACAACCGCGGTGCGAAATGCAATAAAACCGTTGTGTTCACGATTATGAGTAGCCAAGATAAAAACCATAATCATAGTGGGAGATTTAATTATTGATAAGAATAAAATACTTAGAAACTTAGGAGCGGAAAAAACCAAATCTGAATTGAAGTGATTTCAGACAATCTGAAATCAACTGATATTACAAAATCTCCTGAATGCAGTAGATATATGCATACATGAGACAAAAGTTGGTGTTGCCGCGGTCGAATGAAGGAAAGAATGAGAAAATAAAGTGTGATGGTCGACTTCGGGCAAAATTTTCACCGCATTGCTTGTTTCCACCATTAGACAAAATACGGCTTTGTTCTATGAGTTTGATAAATATCGTGCATACGCCTCTGTCAAAAATTATTCACGTATCTCGTCACATCAGATGAATTTCCAAATGCAATTTTAGTGCAAAGGGAAATTATAAATTGCGCACAGCTGACGCGGTTACGCTAAAACTAAGATGACCAGAAACAATAGGCGGTTAAAATTTAGCTGAAGTGGACCAAGCTGAATTTCAAACACCTCTGCAGAACTAAAAATTCATACTTCTCACGCCCCCCCCCCCTGGAACCTTCCTACGCCTCCCTAGAGGGGCGCGCCCCCCTGGTTGAGAAACACTGCTTTATTGCAATAAAACATAGCTAACACCATATCTTAAAAAGCTGAGTTTTGAAAATAGTAAATACTTTTTTTGTGTCCATATTAGATAATTTAATAGTATTGCACGCATATTTGGAAAAGGGTTGATAAACAACAATCACCCGAAAAAATATTTCAGCTAATCACAAGGGAAAGATTTGAATCAATGAGCAATTAGACAAAGAAAACCAATAAGACGACTGGACGGCCCAATAAAATAGCGCGGTCAACGACCAATAAGTGAAAAGTGGGACCGGTCTGGACCAAACCCAGGGCTCCACCCTGATGGTCGCGGAAATTCTTCACGAAGCAAAGGCCGTAGGCGCTGATTCAGAACAACTTCTCCATATCGCCATTCTTCCCTGGGTGCAGGGGATCTGTGGCGGTGTGGGGCCGTCATTATGGTCTATGTTGCCTGTCCTGACGTGCGTTTCTACCCGACGGTATCAGTGGCGTGCGTTCTGTGTCCTCCCGACTCCGCGGCCAAGTTTGCGGTGGTCCGGTAAACCATCTTGGACCATGCCACCATTGGAATCCCAATTGGGGACGAATGGCTTTTAACTGTTGCCTGCCGACCTTACCCACGCATGTGCGACCTCGCTTTCGCTCCAACACGTGATGGAGTAGATCGTCAGTTCCAGAGCCCTCTGTGCATAGCGCATCAGCCTTGCTGTGACCAGAGCCCCCATGATCTCCAGCCTTGGGAAACTCAGCCGCTTTACAGGGTCAACGCGGATTTTCGCGGTGACCAAATTCACCCGCGCGTGTAGAGCGGAGGTTTCTATGCGCAGATAGACTACCGTCCAGCGTCATAACCCCGCTGAGGTACGTGTGGCTGGGATGGTCGATTTCGGGGCAAATTTTCACCGTCTCATTTTACTGGTGGTTGAACTCGCTATTTTATTGGACCTTCGTGCCGTTGTCTTTTTGGTTTTTCATGTCTAATTCCTAACTGATTCAAACTCTTCGGTTCTGATTAGCTGTAATGTTCTTCATTTCATTGGTTCAAATATTCCATTTAGGATTACGTAACTTTAATAGTGGTGACTTAACATTAATAATGAAAATATTTCTTATTTGGGAATTGTTTCAATCAAAATTTATAAGTTTTATCTGTTGAGAAATCCTTTATCAATATCTGCTCATCACTATCTAAACGCAAAAGTTATCATTGTCGACTCCTTTCAAGCGTAGTTCTACCCGCATTAATTTGCGGTGTTCTTTCCTCTAGTTGAAGCTGGAAATGGTGATGTGTTCTTTCGGGCATTGAGTTCGATACTCTCCACTACTTCCCGTCTCACAAATGAGCGTTGCGCTCCAGAATCCAAAATGCAATTAACAGTTCTTTTAATTCCTTTTTCTGCACAGATCACTGCTCGTGCAATTTGTAAACTTCCGTTCGAATAGCTTGAGCTTCCATACTTCTTGTCCACACTTATTTTCAAACACACTTTCGTTATATTCTCTTCTGGTTTTTTATCGATCTTCTTATCTCCAACGTCTTTCCTATTCAACAAATCATGAATAGTGGTTTCGCCCGTAGCTGTTTTCTGACTGACGCCGCACTCTATTTTGCGATGCCCTTTCTTCAAACAACTATGGCACAGTCCTAACCGTTTAGCGATTCTCCAACGTTCGTCGACATCACTCGCCAAGAACTCTGTGCAGGTAGAAATATCATGGAATTTCTGGCACAGTAGACATCTAATTCTTTCTTGGGTACGGATCTGTAACGCTGCTGTCGTATACTTACCGGGTCTTCCTTTAGATCGATTTTCGTGGAGGGTTGTTAGGCACTTCTCCACACCGGTAGATTTGGTTCCTTTTGTAAAAGTTACCTTCTCCTCTATGTCGATCTGCTTGCGAACGAACTCTAAGAAACTCTCCAAATTCGCTGGTGTGGTGGTATTTCATTCGATAAATTCTTCCCATTTCTTATTCAATTCTGATGGCATAGCTCTTTGAGTTAATGCTAAGAAGATCTCGGCTGTTGTCAGTTAACCGTTGATAGGATCTTTGCCCATCGCTCTCAACGCTCTGAAGTGCAGCATTAACTTGTCATACAATTTTCGTAATCCGGTTGGAGACGATTCGGTCATCTACGTTATTTCCGCTAATTGGATGATGTGATGCTGGATAATCAAATCCGCTCTATCGAATCATTCTCGTAACGTCTTCACTACGTCGGGATAGTTGGTAGCAGTTATGGAGAATCCACTGATCATATCCAAAGCTGGTCCCTTCAAATTCGACCGTAGACAGATAAATTTCTCGATGTCATTTAAATCAGTTCGAGAATGGACGCTGGCTTGAAATTGGTCCCACAATTCACCGAACTGCATTATGTCACCATCAAAGGGTGTTAACTGCTACTTTGGATTCTCAAATTGCAAGGCTCATTTCCTTCTTCGCCTGCTGCTTTCCGTTCAGCAGTCTCTGTCTTAGATGATTTCATGATCTTCTCTTTATAGACGTGGAAAGTAGCTCGAGTATCTACTACAGCGTAGTGGAATGCGTTCTATTCATGAACGTTCGTGGCTAAGTCATCTTCGTTCAGAAGTTCTTCATATTGCCATTGCAGGTCTTCAGCGAGGGAATATATTCTATTCATTTCTGCCACCATGACTTCAATTTTCTCAATCTCCACATTCTCAGAACAACGGTGCTGGATTTCCGTCATCAAATCATTCACACGTCTTTTCATGCGATCCAACTTCTTCGTAAGTTCTTCAAACTTCTTGGTCGCTTCTCCTTTCATTCTGGGCAATCGTATACTGTTCAGTTACTGGTTCAAAATCTACCAACTGATTGTCTTGGAGCACTCAGTCTGGCTCCCAGCTCGTGGCACCAAAATGTAAAACGGAATACAATCGGTTCGAATAATCTGTCGTCAGGTTCTTCTGATCGTCAAGTATCAGAGCGGCAATTTTGAGACTCAACGCGGTCAAAATTGTTCACCGCTCTAAGTGTTAGATCGAATAGTTCCAATCCACACTACTTCAACGTCTGTGTTGAATATCAGCCTTTTCCTTTCAACTGATACTGATCTAATCAATCTTATCAGATTCTTGTGGTTCCTGTTTTCCCACTCAGTATCCAAACTGTATACAGGAATCAAACAAGATCCGTCTTCACGTGGACTCCTTGGGTCACGCAAGAAGTACACAATCGTCTTTGTTTACATAATTCCTTACGCAAACAGTTAATTCAAACGAACGTATAATTATACCTTCGTTTCCGTACACGGTAACTGTATCGACAGTAACAATTGCACTCAATCAACAATAATCGGTGGAATCAAATCTTTACTAGCGTCCTAATTTCGTGAATCAATCGATCAATAACAAGTTCTTGTTCTTATCTAAGTGCGTCATTGCATAATCTTACAGTAAGTATATGTGATAATTAAGCTACACATTGTTTTCACTGTTCTTAACACTATGTGTAGCGCCCTTTTGCTCCTTCTTATTAACGTCAGCAAAACGAGTCATAATTGTGAGAGTTAAACGTTTACTTCTCAACAAGCACAGCACATCGACACTGATCAAGATCAACACGCTAACTGATCTTGTTTACTCACTGCGAACTCTCACTTCCGCTTTCCTTGTCTGATCCGCTTCTAGCCAATCAATGTTCCGCAGAGTTCCTTCCGTGTCGATAGGTGGCGCCTCGGCTTGTGATCCATAATGATTTACCCGTAATAGTAATTATGACTATTGTGACCCGTTACATATGTTATACTTTGTACTGTTGAATAAAGCGGTATAAGTACGATAGATCAGGAGATTCGGTGCTGTGTAAAAATAGTCTGATTAATGTTTTCTCAAATAAATAAAACCATGATTTACGCATTTAAGTTTTATGTAAAATTCAGAAAATTGCAATAAGTATGGAAACAAAAATACCGCCTTTCTCTTCCATAGGTGATATTTACATTAGTACAATATAAAAAACGCCATTTTGCTCCAGTCTGTATTGTATTGTTTTTTTTTCATCGTAATTTCATTCTCTTACTTTTTCAATCTGAGAACAACAGAATTATTATCACTGTTTCGACTCTGGCTCAGAGGACTAGAGTGTTAAGAGCAAAACTTGAGCGCCTGAGCGTTAGTGGACTGTATTATTATTCTCGCGGGAGAACAACCTTATTTGATTGTCCAACCGCTGACTGATCACGTTCGTTTCTGAATGCGTCGAGAGAATAAAGCAGTAATAGGTAGTGTTTCCGCCTTTTCTGTTGTCGGCAGCTCGACGCTCAGGTTAATAGTGGACAGTATTCAATTCAGCGGGAATTCGATTCCTCCAGCGACGTAATGGAGTTATTACGTCGATCTACACGAACTCTCAATTAGTTCGTTCTGTTAGCCTAGATAAGCTTCGCTGTACTAGTAAACAGAGAACGATTCACCGAACGCGTCAAGTCAATACAAGGGTTAAAGTGAATCCTTTAATCTTGTAGTCACAAACTCCATACAAAAAAACGACACGCTAGTCTCAAAGATAGCAATAAAGCAGTACTCGATGGCACGTTGTTGCAACGATAACAACAATAATAAGACAGTGCACCCTTTTCATGGTCAAGTATTAATCATTTCTTACTGTGTGTAACAGGTAGTCTTTATTGAATATTCGATAACAAACACAGTGTCAACAATACCAGATGTAACAACCATGGCTGTACGACGTGTCGTTCAGTCATTGACCCAAGGGCCCGCTGGTTGCTGATGGTCCGTTGGGGCGGCGGAGCAAAGCCGCCGCGCAACAAGCCGCTGATTTATAGAAGGGCCGCAAGCCGGGGGACTGTCAGCAAGACAATGGAGAGATCAAATTTCAGTTGACCCACCCCGGTGCCCCCCTGCGGCGAAATACTTCTATATATTGAAGCGGCGAAGACCATCCGGCGGTTAGGGAGTTAGTTAGTGGACGAGCGTGGAATGCGAGTGCTGTGACGATACGAACGTGGAAGATGGCAACACGAAGACGAGACCACGCGAGCGAAGACGAGCCGGCCAAGAGTGACAGCGGGCGAACTGGAGCGGACCCGGAGGAAGCGAACCAGACGATCCCGCCCAGCGGGTGTGGAGCGGAGGTTTCTATGCGCAGATAAACTACCGTCCAGCGTCATAACCCCGCGGAGGTGGGGGCCTGTCCGGGAACTTGCCATGAGGGGAATTGGAAATGCCTGTTACGGCCTACCCCCGACATTCTCCCCGGAAATGGATCCCGTCGAATGGCTCGAGTCAATGGAAGATTTTTTCGTTGTGACTGGCGTTCCATCTTCGCAACAAGCCGCCGGCGCCAGGCTGTCAGTGAATATCGCTGTTCGGAGAGAATTGTTCCCGCCAGGATCACCTCGGGACATCTCCTGGGATGAGCTGAAACGCCGTTTTCTTGACATCTACGGCCATGGTGAGTCCCTGATACAACTGACGGTGTGATTCATTGGCCTGAAGCAACGAAAGAACCAGTCGATCTGAGAATTCACCTATGAAGTGGCCGAGTTGGGACTACGGGCCGGAAAGTCAGAGAACGAACTGGTTGCGCGTTTCATTTGTGGCGTGGCATCGAAAGAGGTCCACAGAGAGCTCCGTCTGCGGGAACTGAAAACGCTTGTGAAGGCGCACCAACTGGCGGAAAACGCAGCGGAACTGGAGACAGAAGTTGGGGGAAGTCGGTAGCGAACCACCGAAAATGCTGACGTCCAAGCCGTGGAAGCCCTGACCCGACGGTTCGACCAGCTGCAGACGACACTAGAAAGATCGAACAGCAGACGACCCGCCCGAAGGGGAATGGAGTGCTTCCGATGCGGAAAATAGGGCCATTTCCTTTGAGACTGCCCCCAGCTTCAGACTCGAACCCGGCTGCGCGTGTCCTGAATAATGGAAACGGGGATCGCCGTCTTTTGGCGATGACGGAGCTTCAAGCTGGACATGCGCCGTCTGTCACAGGTAAGCTAAACGGGCTGGAGATTTCCCTCCTTCTGGACATCGGGGCGGTTGTTTCTGTGGTGCTACTCCCGATCTGGCACAAGTCCACCGGGGTAGAACCCCTAGAAGCCGCCGGAGGCTCCATACTGCTCAGCGATGGGCGAAGAGTGCGCCTCTGCGGCCAGGGGACGTTGCCGCTGCAGGTGGGAAGCTGGAAGGGACGCATTCACGTCGCCGTTGTGGAAAGCTGGGTCGTACCAGGGATCCTGGGTACCAACTTCCTTGACCAGTACGTCAAGCTAATCGACTGGCAAACCGGGGAGATGACCATGAAGGACGGCTCGAGGGTCCGGATCATCCACGAACCCCCTCCGGCAACGCGTCCCGGCATCAGATGCGCCTGGATCACGGCAAGTCCTCGGGAAGTGCCACTGGAGGAGACCGTAGGGGAGAGACCGGAGAATGATAGCGATGAGCTAGGAGCGTGTGAACGCGCTCTGTTGGACAGAGCGGAGTGTTCCGCGCAGAATCGGCGGACCCTACGCAGCTTACCCCGGAAGTACGGAAAAGCCATCCACCGATCGGGACGGAAACATCAGAATGCGGACGCGCTGTCACGGAGCGGCTGCAAGCAGGGCGGACTGAAGTGCAGTCCTGCTGAGGTACCCGTGGGGGCTGTGAAGCTGGATGCGGCGAACCCTATCAAGCAGTGGCAAGAAAGCGACAAAGAGCTCCAGCAGATCCGGGAGTGGAGCACGCAGAGGACCTGGCCACAGGCGGCCCCAGAGGGCAGCCGGTTGCTGAGAAGCCTCTGGTCACAGCGCGACCGGATAGTCGTGCATGAGGGGACCATATGCTGGAAGTTGGAGACCCCGGATACGGGCGAGACGGGGCTGCTGCAGGTCATCCCGAGACAGAGGATCCCGAAGATACTGGCCGCCATCCACAACCAGCAGTCGGGGGCCCACTTGGGCGTGGCGAAGACGCTGGCAAAGGTACGGCAGCGATACTACTGGCCCCAGCAACGGGAAGACGTCGAGGACTGGTGCCGGGCGTGCCAGACGTGGGCAGCACGGGCGGTCCCGACAAAGAAGCCCCATGCACCCATGCAGCTATACGAAGCGGTCCGGGAAAGGGCAGGCCGCGAGCAACGGCACCAGAAGTTCTGGAAGGACAGCAAAGCCCACAGACCCGTGTATGAGCCAGGCGACCAGGTGTGGATGCAAGTCTAGGACAAGACCAAGCTAGGAACGTACTGGAATGGTCCGTACGAAGTGCAGAAGAAACTGGACTGGAATATGTGCCGGGTGAAGGAGATGAAGGGTAGAAGGCAGAGTCTAGTAGTTCATTTCGACCGGCTGAAGCCGTATCACGGCTCGCAGCTGCCCGGGGAAGGACGGCAAAAACCACAGGAAAAAAGGAAGACCTGAAGATCCCGCTGGCTGCTGGACTCAATACATGACCTGAGGGTCGAGCACGGGACGTGCTCATAATAAAGGGGGGAGTAGTGTAACAACCATGGCTGTACGGCGTGTCGTTCGGTCATTGACCCAAGGGCCCGCCGGTTGCTGATGGTCCGATGGGGCAGCGGATCGAAGCCGCCGCGCAACAAGCCGCTGATTTATAGAAGGGTCGCAAGCCAGGGGACTGTCAGCAAGACAATGGAGGGATCAAATTTCAGTTGACCCACCCCGATGCCCCCCTGCGGCGAAATACTTCTATATATTGAAGCGGCAAAGACCATCCGGCGGTTAGGGAGTTAGTAAATGGACGAGTGTGGAGTGCGAGTCCTGTGACGATACGAACGTGGAAGATGGCAACACGAAGACGAGACCGCGCGAGCGAAGAAGAGCCGGCCAAGAGTGATAACGGGCGAACTGGAGCGGACTCGGAGGGAGCGAACCAGACGACCCCGCCCAGCGGGTCATTACACAGAGAACTTTACAAGGGTCAGATTACTGAAATAACACCAGAACCAAACTACCACGATTTAGAATCACATGATAATAAACACACGCAACCATACTCACGCTCTTCTTACGTCATCTGCCGTAGGCCGCTATCGTAACAATGAACGCAGGTACAGATACTCAGGAGACCGTGAGCGACCGAAGAATTTCCAACACTCAGGATAGCAAAATGAGCTGACGATAGCATATTTTTATATATGAATAGGAAGAACGTTTCACTGTATTGCAAGCTTTAAATGTAAATGTTGTATACATAGGTACGGTACATTAGTACCTGATCATCCTGAAAATGTTGAGTATTGTACTGTGTGACGGGGAAGCGTCCAGCGCTGCGTTTTGCCAGTGATTTACGTTCTATTTTGTGTGTTTGTCCTAAGGTATGTTTGTTTGTCCTTCGTGTGGTAGTTTATCAGTGCACATTTGTATTCTTTCCTAAGCTTTCACCTTCGTTGAATTCTAATAAGCCGCTCTCCCGGGCGGGCTCTTTCGTCGCCTCAACAGGGTTGCTGCCACAGGCATCACCAAATGAAGACTCGCCGATGTCGACCTGCGGGTTCATCTCTGCATCTGTATCATCCGTCCGGTTACTACCGGACCTGACGCCCTTTTTCCCTAATTCACGCATTGTTGGTAACATTCTCACACTCAAAAGACAGAACAAGAATACAATATTTATTGTGAAATAACAACAACGACCACCACAGTATATCGCAAGCGCCAAATTATCGCTCCTCCGCTGCTAATAATAATCACGTTCTACCGTACTCTTTCCTGATCTTCAAGTACCGGTGGGCGTACGGTAGCTTCGTTCTTTTTCCTCATCTTTGTTATGTAGAGAAGCACAGCAGCTGTTAGTTGTCGTCAGTTGTCGTTGTCTACCTGGTTGATCTTGGTTTGATCGTGGCCAAATCTTCGAGGCATGGGATTGGCGGACGAAGAAGAAGAATATCTGACAGTACACGTCGTGCTTGGAGTCGATTACTTCTTCCGCATGTTGGGGTCATCGATCGTCAGAACAGATGATGATGATCCCGTGCTGAGTGCAGTGGTCTCAGTCTTTGATCGGTTGGGTTGCCTGGCGCCATACACGGTGAGGGCGAAGATAATCATCCAGCTGCTGTGGCAAGTTGTAGGTAGTCCTCTGAGTAGGATTGTGAAAGTTAGATTTCAAGAGATTGCAATTCTACCGAACCTGCGATCTGCAAAAAGATTGTGGTAGTGGTCAACAATGCCAAGAGCGGGTTCTTTAGTTCCCCCGCGGAATCTGATCACGTTGAAGAGCCGATTGCAGTTCTTCACGGAAGAGCTGGAACAACTGTGCGCCGACAGTGCTGCAACGGGCATGACCAAAACTCAGCTTGCCGCGACGGAAGAAATCTACCGTCGATTTGACCTTCTTCAGGAAGAGTACGGAGCTGGTCTGGACGGAGAAGAAGTGAAAACCGCGATGGCCGAGTGGGCAGAGTACCGCAAGGGCTTCCGTGGCATCACGGTCCGTGCGCGATCCCTGATAAGCGAAGGAAAGGTGGAGGCAGTAGGTTCCCAGAATACGAAGGCCATTGAAGGTGAGAAGAACGTCAGATTGCCGTTCCTTGAGCTTCCTACGTTCAGGGTGGCGTCACTGCATTTCGGGGATTCTGGGACCGGTTTGATGACAGCATCCACAAGAGGACGGACCTCTCAGACGGAGCCAAGCTGTCGTACCTGCGTGGCTGCCTAACAGGTGATTCATTGAGATCGATCATTGTCCTGTCCTCCTCGAATGCCGACTACGAGGTGGCAGTGCAAAGGGTGAAGGAACGCTTCGACCGGCCATACATTGCGGTCAGGAAATTAGTACTAGAATGAAGATCATTGATCCCACTCGAAGTTGCCACTCGCCTTCTGCATGAACTTCATCAATAACGCACGTTTACCCGTAGAGTTATGAAGGATGACGTGTGGAGATCGAAGAAGCAGAGGCGATATGGATCCGGCAAATCCAAGCGCGACGCATATGGCAAGACCGACATGGGGAGCCTCAGTAGGGAAAAGTTGAAAGATTTCTGCCCGTTTCTTAATGAGAGAGGAATCCTAAAGGTTGAAGGTCGATTATGTCGCGCCAACTTGCTAGTTGAAACGAAGCATCCCATGTTGCACCCGCACGCGATGAACGCCGCTAGTGGTCGATGTCCTGATCAGAATCGACTACTACTATGATTTCGTGACTGTTCGCATTAGAAGAGACAGCAGCGGGTCTGTGGCCGTGGAGACCCGCCTTGGTTGGATAGTCTGCGGAGGGACTGACCTAAGACGATCCTCAGAAGCCAGGGTCTTCCTGATGAAAGGCGAAGACACCGACGACATCACCCTGCGGAAAATTTTGGAACATTGAGTTGTTGGGAAGGTACAACGACATCGAAAGGCTGTTCCAGATCAGCGCCTTTTGCTTGTGCTTTGTGAGAAACTGCCGCTCCGCCGCTGGAGATCGTGAGAGCGGAACCCTGATGGCTGGGAAGTTGGACGCAGCGGAGCAGATCAGGGTGCGGATTTCCCAGAGGCAATGTTTCAGGCGAGAGATCGACGCGCGGAGAGCGAATGGTTGTGTGGGTGCTCAGAGTCGTCTCCGACAGCTGAGGCCGCTCTGCCTGAAAATCGGACAATCCCAGCGCCTCCGTTTGCGCACGTTGTCATGGATTTCACCCCCCCCCCAACCTATTCGTGAGGCTGACGAAGAGGGCCCCATCACCCAAGTATGTGTGTCCAATCACATTTGTGCAGTCCACTTGGAGCTCGTACGGGAGATCTCGACGGTCGGTGTAATGCAAGCTCTCCGGCGTTTCATAGCCTGGCGGGCAGGCCTGTGACCATACAGACCGACAACTTTCGCTCCTTCCAGAGCGTTGCATCAGAACAGCATCGGCCTGGGTTGAGCGCTACGGCTCTGGACCTCAACTGCTGTCACCAAGCATGTTTCCAAACTGCTGGTGCTGGAGCCAGCACGCATCAGTGATGGGAGAACGAGTCTCCCTTCTGAGGGGGGGGGAGAGAAGGTAAGCGCCAGAAATGCGGATACTGTTGTTGACGTTGAGAACCTGCGTGTCAGGATCGAATGCGGTTGCGTACGATGGTGACGTGTGCAAAACAAAGTTCATTGCTAGAAGTTGTATGTTCCTGTTATTTGGTGATTGTCTTCTGTGCAGTTTTGTTTGTGTGTGTAGGTGTGTTGTGTTGAGTCATTCCTGATT
The DNA here is from genome assembly GCA_002221485.1 of Trichinella murrelli. NCBI lineage: Eukaryota > Metazoa > Nematoda > Enoplea > Trichinellida > Trichinellidae > Trichinella > Trichinella murrelli. The sequence goes on along the minus strand of CM008133.1, from coordinate 18,344,258 downwards.
TTATTATCTCTGGTTCAGTATTATTCATTTGTGAGTAAACTGTGTCGACACTCGATCGAATTTCGATTAACGGTTATCGTGACGCAAGTCGGATTGTCTAACGTATTGGACTTTATCGCCTTGCAATACAAGCACAATTACAGTCCACTAAGATCTCGAACGAGTGACCTGCAGTTTTGCTCTTTATAACAAGTTCAATTAAAAAGTACTGCGATGTATCTCTTTTTTATTAAAAGTTAAATAGTTGGACGAAATTAATTTGAATTTATTCCAACTACTGCTACTCATTAATATTATGATATTGAATTAAATTAAATTAATTAAACCGAATTTAAAAAACGATGCAGCGTACAGGTCTTTGCCGCTACTGATGTTCAATTTTTGTGGTTTTATATTTTTGTTCAAATGGCAATCCGATCGACAGATTAAATCACTGTTCAGGAGGGTATAGATAAAGAGGAAACGAAACGCTCCTTTTTATCACAGCGCTAACGTAATCTTCCTCTGATCTTCAAGTACAAATCCGCTTCGTTGTCTTGACAAATAGAGATGTTAGTTCAGGCCGCGTCTATTACACCACTTCCTCTCTCATGTAGAGCACGTCCCGTGCTCACCATCCACGTGGCATACAAACCTCACAACCACGTTGGTCAGCGCGTGCTCCTCTTTTTGCGCCCTACTGTTTACGCTTTTGCGTTCTGCCGACGGGCGTGGCATGGTTTCAGGCGGTCGAAATGTACCACTGTTGTATACTGATTTTTACTGTACCTCTCAAATACTACTTGCACATCATTACTTATTACTTATGATCTATTATTAGAAATAGACATTACGTAAGGTGGAGTTAGTCACCCACAAAACACAGCAGTAGCGACGAGATTGGTTCGAATTCACAGCGTCGAGAGCTATAAACGGACCGTTGCAAGAGCTTGACGAAGAGCAACATCGTCTGAATAACTGGTTCACCGTGCGTAATAGCCTTGTGAACACAACTGCTGACATGAAAACGATAACCCACTTTGAAGAGTTTGACATTTCAAATCCGGCAGGTTTGAAAGAATATTCCGAACGCTTAGTATTATTCCTGGAAGCGAACTCCATCCGTGAAGGCCCCAGAAGACTGGCTGTGTTATGCAATGTTTACGCCCCGAAAACGTATAGTATTATAAAATCATTGACAGTGACGCAATGTCCTCGAAAACGTTCGATGAAGTTATAAAGTTATTGAGAAATCACTTCATTTTGAGTCTTTCGGAAGTTTACCAATGCTTCCTGTACCAACGACTGCTAAAACAACCGGATGTAGGAGTTGCGGCTTATGTAGCAGAGCTTCGCCATCTCGCACATCACCGCAACTTTGGTGATACGTTAGAGTCTCGACTAAAAGACCAACTGGTATGCGGCTTATGAGACGGAAACCTTCAGAAGCAACTGTTGGCAGAGAGAGAGCTGACTTTTGCAAAATCCTTTGAGCGCGCACTGTCAGCAGAAACAGCAACTGCTCAGGTATCAGACATCTGTGCAACAAACCCAACAGTCACGACGGAAGTCAAGCTCGTAACCCACAAGAAAAGCGGCTGTAACAGCTCGATGCGAAACGTTCTCCGACAACCGGAGAGCCCTCAACCAGAGTCACACAAGTCGTGTTATACATGTGGTGGAGCGCCCGCAGAGAACACTTGCCGTTTGAAGAACGTCAGCTGCAATTTTTGTAAGCGTGTAGGCCACATCGAGCGCGTTTGTAGAGCGAAACCGCAATCCACTGTGAAGAAAGTAGTTGCAAAACCCAACCGCTATGCTACAAATTCAATCGCCGTCGAAGAGGAGGAATATGGAATCAACCGATTAATCTCATCCAATCAAGTGATCAGAACTTTGTTGATTCCGGACGTCCACGTTACACTAAACAATGTTGTCATCCCAATGCAAGTGGACTCAGGAGCATCCTTGACCATCATTTTGGAGCATACATTCAAGCGAGTTTGTCTCCCTTATCAGTGCATGGAACCTTTTCACACAGTATTGAAAGACTTCCAAGGAAGCGAAGTCGAGGTATTAGGTGTGACCTCCCTTCTGGTCAAATTCAGTTCATTCACTATGTCACTGCCAGTCGTGGTCGTTAGGGGACCGCGCCGTAGCCTGCTGGGGAGAAATTGGTTCTAGCCATTGGGCATCTGACTTGCTGAAGTACACAGCGTAGCGCTGAATTCGGTACAAGATCTAATCGAGGAGTATGCTGAATTATTCTCTGACACCCTGGATACGGTGAAAAGATCACCAGTGGTATTCCATACCGAAGGATACCTACAGCTGATCCAGGGAAACGCACGGCGAGTGCCATTTGCACTGAATGATCGCATATCAGAGGAACTGGACCGACTAGTGGAGCAAGGCATTTTGTAGCCTGTCCAACATACGGCATGGATTGTACCTGTCATTAAGAATGATAAAAGCATTAGAATTTGTAGTGATTATAAGTGCACATTAAATAAAGCGTTTCGGAAGGACCTATACTAAATACCAGCTGTTAATGACATGTTGGCAACACTAAAAAAGGGAAGAATTTTCGCTAAATGAGATCTAGCGCAAGCGTATCAGCGGCTGGAAGTCGACGAAGCTTCAGCCGAGTTACAGACGATAATAACGCATAAAGGAGTGTTATAGCGAAATCACAATTTCGCCCTCGAGCTTAGTGGACTGTATAATTGGTTTTCTCAAAGGCGGAAAGTCAGTACGTTCGACAATCCGATCACAACCGTGTCACACTAATTACCGTCGCAATAACGGTCAATCAAAACCAAACCAAGTGTTGACACAGTTTATTAAAACAACTAACTAACAAGCCAGAACAATACAACTGGAATTCACGCAATATCACACAACACACTGACAACTACACTATAAGCAACTCCTTTCAAGGCCACCGATCGCAACACACTGCTTTATGCAACAACAACTGACGTCACTACTACGCCTACCGTTCTCTTTACTGATTTTCAGGTTCCCACTACCGAAACCTGGCTGTTACGTCCGTAACATCCTCCCCCGGCGATGGGGAATTTCCTTCCCCATCGATTATGCGGGCTGGCTCCAGCACCACCAGTTTAGCGACTAGCCGGGTGATTTCTGAGGTGGAAGTGCGGATCCGGTCGGTCGACTACTATACATCGTTCGTACAGAAATTGGCTTGAAATGGAAACGACACGTTGATCAAATTCGAACAAGAGAGATAAAATGAAGATTATTTTCAATTAAAGTGGGGAGGAGTGTTGTATAGTGATCCTTACTGTACCACTAATACTACTTGCATATCATTATCTGTATGAATGAGTTATGATCTATTATTAGAAGCAACAGAAACATTATGTAACGCGGAGTTAGTGAACCACAACCACAAACCGTAGCCTTCTGCTCCCCAACTTCTCCACCCGGTACGTGTTCCAGTCTACTGGACTTCGTACGGACTGTTGCAGTAAGCCCCAAGTTTGGTCTTCGTCGGGACTTGTGTAACAGCCTGATGGGCAGGCATGCACGAGACTACCTGTTATGGTATGGTATGGACATCGAACCTGAACATCCACAGTAGGAGGTTAGAAAATTATTGATCGAGGAAAAAGAAAGGCTTTTGGTGTGTGCGTGTGTGTGTGTTCACGTATTCGCTTGGTAGTGGCTAATAAACGTTTATTGTTTTTGTTCTTGTTGTGCATCAGTTTACGAAATAGCCATGGACGCGGGGCTATAACACTACCGTATCCCGGCCTCCCATCAGTTCAGTCTTTGTTGTTTTGCCGTTTTTGCACGCTGCTGTTTTGTGTGTGATTGCTCAGCTCATGAGCTCAGGGTTGCTGCTCAGCAAATGTGATACCATGGCGAATAGCGAAGAGTGTTACACTTTCAAGCAAACCCGGACGCCCGGTTCGTTCACAGGTTTATGGGCTTTCCGGTCTGTTTAGAACTTCTGGTGCCGCTGCTCTCAGCCAGCCCTTCCCTTACCGCCTCGTAGAGCTCCTCCAGGTCATGCCGCAACCGCTGGGTGTACTCTTCTACCGACTCTTCTGGTACGTCTATCGGGAGGCAGTACATCAGGTCAACCGGTAGCCGGAGCTCTCTGCTGAACACAATTTGGCTGGTTGTGTGGTGAACGCTGGACCGATTGGCGAGGAGGACTTCATCGAGGTGGGCATCCCAATCAACAGGGTGGTCGATAGATGCCTTCGCCAAACGGTTCAGTAGGGTACGGTTCATCTGCTCCACCAGGCCATCAGACTGCGGGTATAGGCTGTGGAACCACCCCGAAGAGCTGGCACACCTCCTTTATGAGGTCAGACTCAAAGTTCCTATCCTGATCAGAGTGCAGCGTCTCCAGGGCCCCGTAACGACAAAAGATGCCGTTCACCAGCGCCGTGGCAAGGTCGACAGCGCAAACGCCTCCGGCCACTTCGAGAAGTAGTCGCACACCACTAAAATGTAGAGTTGCCGCTCTGCGTCTCCTCCAGCGGCCCCACTATGTCCATAGCCACTCGTTAGAAGGTTTGACTGAATGGTTGAAGCTGCAAAGTAGCCTGAGCTTCTTCAGCGGGGATGCATGCTCAGCGCACGTCTGACATGCCCAGCACCAGTCTTCGACGTCTTCCCGTTGTTGGGGCCAGTAATACCACTGTCGCAACTTCACCAGCGTCTTCGCCACGCCCAGGTGGGCCCCTGAGTACTGGTTGTGGCTAGCGGCCAGGACCTCTGGGATATTCCGCCTTGGGATGACCTGCAACAGCGTCTCTCTGGTGTCAGGTGTCTCCCACAACCGGCATATGTCCCTTCACGCAGGACTACCAGATCACGCTGCAACCAGAGACCTTGCGGTACCGCTTGTGGCCAAGCCTTCCGCACGATCCACTCCGGGACTTGCCACAGCTCCGGGTCACTTTCCTGTTCCTGCCTGATGGGATTGACCGCGTCCAGATTTATAGCCCCCACGCGTACTTCCGCGGGGCTACTCTCCAATCCGTACTGCTTGCAGACGCGCCGTGACAGCGCGTCCGTATACTGGTGCTTCTGCCCGGGTCGATAGATGACTTCGAAGTCGAACTCGCCCAACCGTTTTAGCCAGCCGGCCACCTGCCTCTCTGGTTCGCGAAAGTTCCGCAGCCACCTCAGTGAGTTGTGGTTTGTGCGTGCTATGAACTTCCTGCCGTACAGATACGGTCAGATCAGGTGGGTAGGCCAGGGAGGTGCCAGCATCTCCCTCCGCGTCACGCAGTAACTCCGCTCCGCCCCTGAGAGCGAACGGCTGGCGTACGCGACCACCCCAGGTGGGCCCTGCTCACCTTGCTGAGACAACAATGCCGTGATGTCATCCACATCCACCAGGAAAGTGAGGTCGAAATCTGGGTGGCCCAGGATCAGGGGGCTAACCAGCGCCACATCTCCCCTTTCCTTGCTCCTCTTTCGGCCTTTTTCTTTTTCCCTGCTCGATAGCTATAATCAAGTTCAAGTGGACTGTATAATTAACCCGCTGTCGATTTCTTTTGAACCGCTGAGTTCCATTGTCGAAAACAGTTCGAACATGCAGAGGTTTACTCTTCTGCTCTCTGAAACTATAACAATTTTGGAACATACCTTTTAGTTGAAGACAATTAACTATAGACTTCTTTAGAAAAGATCTTTGTGATCTTGGCTCCAAAAGACACATCACTTGAATGTGACTTCGATAAGCCACGTCTTAGCCGCCTTCAACAGTGTTCGACTATGGTTTTCAGCCTTCATGAGTCCGACCTGAACTTCTTTCAGAGCTTCCACAATCTTATCATCCTTTTCTATAGGAGTAGACTCACTACCATTTCGTCTGTCACAATGACCGTCTTTTAATAAAGGATGACATCTCGATTAATCATTCTTATGACAATCGACGCCTCTATGATTTCACATTAGGCAACGGAAACACGGACCGTGCTGTTTTGCAGTCTTCCAATGCTCTGTGGTGATAATTGCTAGGTATTTTCTACATCTTTCGACGCGATGCAAATCTTCGCATTTGGGATATCAGAACTTCTGTTTGGTTTCAGCTACTAAAGCTGAACTCTGAATTTATATGATACACTGAAAATAACGTCAAAACTTCAACAGAAATTACCTTATGCTTGTTCGGTGGATTCTGGTAAAAGCAGAAAAACAGTCACATGTGTTGTTTTTCCTTTCCTATTGCATAACAGATGCCGCCTAGTTCAAATCTGCTGACATGTACAATTGATTTTGATCAGCTGACATCAAGCCATAAGGTATTCCACTGAAGTACTGCCTTTCTCTTGTCCTCCACTGTTACTGAATACGCGTATTTTGAAAATGGAGAAGAGGTTCATTGAAAGTGCTGTGGAATTTCATAGAAACGCTTTCTCCCTTGGACCAAATGAATGTTGAAATTTGTTAACTGCCACCTAATGAAGATGGGAACATCACTGACGAAGAGCATATCGATGAGGATGATTTTATGAAAGTCGAGTTAACAGAAAGAGTTAACAGAGTTAACAGAAAAGACGTAACAGTTGACAGGTGAACTTGTGAATGTGAATGAACTTGAAACTGTGATGAAAGAGATGTTGACAAATATGACGAGGAAACTCAAACGACTCCGGAACTTCACGAATGGAAAAAGAGAAATTCGTTTATAAATGCTTTTGATCCTGACCAATTTGCGCCTTTGTCTAATGCAGCCCCGCAGCTGATTTTGTCCAGTACCATACAATTATTTTACCTCATGTTTCCTAAAGAACGCATGCAATATTATGCTGAAATGACCAAGCGTTATGCTGCACTGAAGGGCAGAAATTTGGAAGTCGATGGAGATGACATTGAACAATTCTTCGGCATTTTGTTATTCAGCGGATATCGCTTTGTACCATCTGAGAACAGATTTTGGAGTACATCAGAAGATACGCAAGTTCTGTTGGTTTTTGGAACTATGATACGGAACCGATTCAGGGAACAAAACGAAATTTCCTCACGATGGATATTTCTGAACTGCTACCAGGAGACAAGTTAGGAAAGATTTCAGGTGTATATGATGATCTGAACAACCGCCTTCGGCAGTTCGGCATTTTCCATGAGCAGCTGTCCATCGACGAAGGAATGGGTACCTTATTACGGTCATCACAGTTGCAAAATGCTCATACGTGGTAAGCTGACAACAATCGGCTTCAAGATATGGACAGTGTCGTCTTTGAACGACAAAGAATTTCTAACAGACTCCCCACTGATGGGCCGTGCCCATCACTATTACGTTGCTGACTCGAGCAAAACGAGCGAATGGATGGACCTGCGGAACGTGCCTGTTGAAGTTTTCACACTTGGTGACTGAGGGAGGCCATCAGCTCCAGTGAACACTTGAAAGATGCAGCCCAAAGGCTAGCGGCCCCTTGGTGTGCCAGCGTCGCCGACGAATGTGATGTCTTCGACTCGTGGCGCCTCCTGGATCTTCTGCCATTTCCCACGTCGGTTCATCGTCGTTACGTACTCGCACCGCCAGCGTTTCCAAAGATGGGCTGTGATCTTCTTTTGGTGAGCCCACCGGCGCAATAAGTGCTTCATGCTGGTTCTTGCCACCCCGCCACTTTCGTGTGGGAGTGTCGCCCAGCTCTTCCTAATCAGAAAATGGGCCGGAGTCAGCGCGAGCTCCTCCTGCGTCCCACTGGAGACGAGCGTGAGTGTAGCGTCATTGATTCGAGCCTCCACCTCACACAGTACCGTCTGAAGCTCGTCGAAAGTTAGCAGGTTTCGTCCAACCGTCTTCCTTACGGCCACTTTCGCTGATCTCACCATCCGCAAAAAGTATCCTCTGCACCAGGGGGCACCACTTCACCACCGTACGCTACCTGTAACGAGCCGCTCTCCCGGGCAGGCTCTTTCGTCGCCTCTACAGGGTTGCTGCCACAGTCATCACCGAATGACGACGTGCCGATGTTGACTTGCGGGTTCATCTCTGCGTCTGTATCGTCCGTCCGGTTACTACCGGCCCCGATGCCCCTTTTTCCTAATTCACGCTTTGTTGGTAACATTCTCGCACTCAAAACACAGAACAAGAATACAATATTTATTCGCAAATAACAACAACGACCACCACCGTATATCACAAGCGCCAAACTATCGCTGCTAAGCTGCGAAAGATAACAACGTTTCACCGTAATTCTTCCTGATCTTCAAGTAGCAGTCAGCTCACAGTAGCTTCGTTCTTCTTCCTCATCTTCGTTATCTGGAGAAGCACAGCAGTTGTTAGTTGTCGGCCTGCGTCTGCTACAATACTTCCCCCTTCATGCAGAGCACGTCGCGTGCTCACCGTTCCCATTGCATATTAAATCTCGAAACCACGCTGGTCGAAGCGTCGTTCTCCTTTTTCACCCTACTACCCTACTCCACTCAGCAGGCTACCTGCCCTTCAGGTTCCCGGAAGTTCCTGAGCCACCTCAATGCGTTGTGGTCTGTGCGAGCTGTAAACTTTCTGCCGTACATGTATGGCCGAAGGTGGCGCGTAGCCCAAACGAGGGGTAGCATCTCCCGCCGACATTTCCGCTTTCCCGTGGTGCCCAGCTGGTACACCGCGTGGTGGGGCAGGTACCACGTTTTCCCCGGCGTGCTTGATGCCGGTGCTTTCTCAGCCCATCCGTTTTCAAAGTACGACTGCATGACAGCCATGTAGTCTGGAACCAGTCCGAAGTCTCTGCTTAGCCGTTTTTCAAACGCTCAGTATCGCCGAAATGTGGTGATATAATTGTTCGGCATACCAGATTTCCACAGCAGTCCCACCGAGTAGCGATTTCCATCAAAGTATAGGGATACCTCGAACGCCGCTCCATATCATTCTGTCCGGACTCGATCTCCGGAGGAAGGATGCCGATTGCTTCCAACTCCCAGAACTTCCGGAGGGCTGCGTTCAGACGATCGTCCGTTCTGATGCAGTGGACCCTGCATTCCCGTTCCCTGGACAACGATGACGCTGACCGCAGATCACCCACCCAGATGGGACTCCACGCTTACCGGATCATCATCTCCACCACGAATCACCTGCGTTCCAAGGAAGCGGAAACAGCTGTCTGAACCATATATCTAATTGACCAGAGCTACTACACTTTAAGGGTAAACACTCAAAACGCATGTTTGAATCGCAATACCCGAAAATGAACAACTAACGCAGAGCAGTAATGATAACGCCTTTCTTGAGTGAATATTTATTCAACAACAACAACTCTTAGCAAACATAGATTTATATATATAATCACTTCCGGTTTGGAATAAGGTCAGCTGCTTGCAGCAACTACCGTCGGCAATTTTCCTTATCACATTTGCATAAGGTTACTCTCGTGACGCGCCTCGCTATTTGTAGCTGTCAATTCAACGGATTTTACCAGTTCTGGATGCGACGGCTGTGCAATCCGATGATGACATGGACTGGTGTCAGCTCTCTGACCTCCCTCGTCAGGTTCAGACACTGGAGATGAGGCCAATTCTTTGGTGACACTGGTGTCTGCCAAAGATCTTCCGTCTTCTGATCTTTCCGTCAAAGGGCTGTCATCGCTTCCAGTTCGTACCTTTCCCCAGCGTGTTCTCCGCTGACAGGGCTGAGCCAAAGGCGAACCAACCTGGATTTCCTTGGCAGCCACCAACACCGCAGAAAGAAATTGGGTGAATTTCGCCTGCCAACTTGAGCTCGTCTGCGACGTCTTGTCGCACCAGAGATCGCTCAGCTCCGGTGTTGAACAAGCAGTTGACCAAGCGTTTCCGCCCGTGGGCACCGTGAGCTACAACCTTGATTATCTGGAAAGGACTCCAGCCGTGCTCAGTGGTGGCAATGTTCACCTGAGCCTTCCTTGGTTCAATGGTCATCCTCTCCTTGCCTGCCTTCGGTCCAGAGAAGTCAGAGTTGCACACCCCGGATGCCGACCTGCCGGATGCGGCAGGGTGACTCTTTCTATCCGGGCAGTTTCTTTTACTGTGCCCATGCTTCTGGCAGTAGAAACACCTACCATACCATTGTTGCGCCTTCTTCTTCTCATGAGACATTGGTGGTACCAAATCTGAAGACTCTGCCATTCGTGGCGATTCTCCGCGCACGGCAAGCTGATCCGCAACGGCAGTGTGGAGAAACGTCGCATCGTCGTGCCTTCGCCTGAGAGGGCTGCTTCGACGTTTGGCTTCGGGCTTTGTGGGGTTGGCGGGTTCTGATCTATCTGACCGCAACTCTTCCAGGAGTTGGGCTTGTTCTCCCATGAATTGCAGATATTCTGACAAGTTTTCTCATCCCACTTGATCTGAACCGGTGTCGGAAGGCGATCACGACTGATAGCAATTGTGATCTCAGCTGCGGACAGATCACCTTCTCCTAGACCACCTTTCCTTGGATCCTTGCCCAGAGCAGTCAACGCGTCGACTGTCCGTCTCAGATAGTCGTATTGTGAGCTCAGACCCATGTCATTCGGTGGCGCTTGCACGAGCTTCCTGATATGATGCCGGATCACCTTGGCCGGTCGATCAAATTCCTCGCGCAGGCGATTCAATGCCACCTCATAATCAGCATTGCGGCTAGATAAGCTGCTGATTACATCCGATGCTTTGCCGGTTAAGCAGCCACGGAGGTAGGTAAGCTTCGCTGCGTTGGACAAGTCTTTTTGCTGATGTACGCGATAATCGAACTGGTCCCAAAACGCACGAAACTCCGTGAAGTCTCCGCTGAACTTTGGCAGATCGCACCTCGGCAATCGTGCTGCAAGTTCATGGACAGAGGTCGCAGCCGTCACCATTTCAGGTCCTGATGTTGACGCAATTCCCTGGTCGTCCAGTCGTCCGGTTTGTTCGCTCCCGTTCGACCGCAGAGCCAGCTCTCGGGCTTTGCGCTCTCTGAATCCTTTCCGATATTTTTCCGACCAGTCATTTTCCGGCAGTCGTTCTTCCTCTTCCAGGCTTAATTCTAACTCCACCTGAAGAGCGTCTGTCTCCCGGTAAAGTCTCTCAATCATCGAAATCTGCTCTTCGATTTCCAAGAATTCCGCTGGTCCTACGCACAACTGATCGAGCTCTTCAAAGAGCCGATTCAGGCGTTCCTTGCAGACGATCGATCAGCTTCTTCGATTTTTCTGTTGCTCTAGTCGACATTACTGCTTCAATCGTTCTATCCAGAGGTCGCTCGTTTTAGATGATCTCCGTCTAGGAGGACCAAATGTTGGCAACACAATTATGCCAACTGGCAGTGGACTGTATTATTATTGATATTCAGGCGCGCAGTTCAGATCGACTCACAGCAAAGCCGAAGAGTCGGTCAATACAAGGAAAACAATCACAAAGTTGATACTCAAACTTTGTTGTGATTCAGGACAAGACAAACTCGATTCCAACGAAATGATTAGCCATAACGTCAAGATCGTAGATTCGTCTGCGATTCTCAAACTTCACTCCGATCACACGATCGCTCTTGCTTCGTCTTCAAGCTCGTCAACTATGACTACTGGTTGTTATACCATTAAGTCTGCTTCGTCCAAACCTTCATTTGGGATCGACTTGGGTTATCCCCCATTGTTTTTACCGGGTTCAGTACTGTTCAGTACGGTCAGAACACTGGCCCATACACCCCCAAACAAACCGTATCGCAAGCGTACGCAAGCGCGTATCCGTACGCAAGCGGATCATCTGCACTGCCAGGTTAGGCTGAAACAGACTCGGGTTAGCCTGTATGCCTTCATGGGCTCATCCTTCCCAGGTTCTTTCCACAAGAACCTGCAGACATCTCTGTCCGCTTCGTGAAGAGCCACTTGCATGATGCGAAGATTTGCATCGCGTCGAAAGATGTAGAAAATACCTAGCAATGATCACCTCAGAGCGTTGGAAGACTGCAAAACAGCACGGTCCGTGTTTCCGTTGCCTAATGTGAAATCATAGAGGCGTCGATTGTCATAAGAATGATTAATCGAGATGTCATCCTTTATTAAAAGACGGTCATTGTGACAGACGAAATGGTAGTGAGTCTACTCCTATGGAAAAGGATGATAAGATTGTGGAAGCTCTGAAAGAAGTTCAGGTCGGACTCATGAAGACTGAAAACCATAGTCGAACACTGTTGAAGGCGGCTAAGACGTGGCTTATCGAAGTCACATTCAAGTGATGTGTCTTTTGGAGCCAAGATCACAAAGATCTTTTCTAAAGAAGTCTATAGTTAATTGTCTTCAACTAAAAGGTATGTTCCAAAATTGTTATAGTTTCAGAGAGCAGAAGAATAAACCTCTGCATGTTCGAACTATGTGAGTAGAACTAAAGGGCATCGATGGTAATTCATCTACAAGAATTATCAGTGCGATGAGTGTCAGCAAAATTTGTAAATAAAAATAAATCCCGCTCAGAAGAAGAAACTTGAGCATCCTTATAGAAAATCTTTTCGACAATGGAACTCAGCGGTTCAAAAGAAGTCGACCGCGGGTTAATTATACAGTCCACTTGAACTTGATTATAGCTATCGAGCAGGAAAAAATACACCGGCCCAGAACAGTCCTATTTGTTGTAGTATACATTTGTAATTTCAAATGACTGTAACATCGGATAATAACTACCATATACCGGATCATACCTGAAGATCGGCAGTAACTGGTGGTGACGTAGGTGGTATGTACGTTTTTGTTGAACTTTGGGACAAGTTAATTAATCTTCTCTCGGTGACGTGGTTGTAACTGTCATTGTTTACTTTTTTCTTACTTTCTCTGTTGTTTGTTGTGCTATATTTATTGTTCAGTAAACAGTAATCTTACATATTACGTCTCACTGTTGACACGTAATGCTTAACACGCGCTCATCTACATCAAAGCGCCTCGAAGATAATAGAAAACCGCTGAAGAAAAGGCGGACACGTTCACACCTCACGTGTGGGCAATGTCTAAATAAGAAGAAGAAAAACGTGTGTGAAAGAAAATCGAGAAATTTCAAGTTTGGTCAATGAGAAAAACTGTTGAAAATCCGCTACTACGTTACGGTGATATTTGATGTGATAAAATTTCTGGCTTCGAATAAATTTTCATTTCGCAGTAACGATAAATTGTATTCAGTTTCTTCCAGTGAAACATGTTCTACGTTTGGCTTGTTTCTAAGACTGTCTAAATTTACATTGGTCAAAGATGATCATTTACACGAAGCGATCAAAGTATACTCCTAATGCAGCCATTTGTAACTCGCCTGTAATACAAAACGAACCTCTAGAAATCATGACTAAAACTGTCTGTGAAAAAACTGCTGACAAATACCGATAATTCTGTTTTTTATTTTCGTTGTTTTTTCCTAATTTGAGCTTTGAAACCCTGTATTACTCTGTTCCTTTATCGCGTGAGTAAATATTGATATCTTACTCGTGTGATCAAAGAAAGAAAAGAAGAGGTTATTAGTAGGAATCGACCTTATTGAAGCCCTTCAGAGGACAAGCATTTAAGAACTGTTTTTGTTTATTGGAATTTCGTAATTCATGGCAAGAACTCTACAGCTGACTCTCATTACTGAAACCTTTTCCTATATTATTAATAACAAATGAAGCGATTTCAGATGTTTGAAACGGTATTTATACATGCATACATACATACCAAGAAGAATTAGAGAGCACTGGTAGTGTCAATGGCTATGTACCAAGTTTTCCGTTGAGGCTGGCGGGTATGCGCCTCCGTCACGGGGCTGTCGCCCCGGTCATTGCAATCTGTGGTGACCGTTCGACCGCTTCTGCGCTTCGACGAAGATATTTAAAATAATTAAGGAAAACAACACCAACGCAGTCGATTAGTGTTTACTAGAACGTGCTACCGATAATCACCGTGATAAATCATACCGCGATCGACAACCAGCACACCAAATCCAACAAATCCTCTCTTCTACGTCACCCAACTACCGTAACTTTTAATTCTGACGATCAAGTATCACACGACTCCTTTCTATCGATCGGTGGTGGCTCTCCCTCTGTCGTGCTTGGAATGAGTGATGTTTAAGATTTTTTACCATTTGTTACAACTGCAATGACTACTTTTCATTTCATACACAACTGACTACACCAACTAATAATCAAAAAATATCAACCAAACGCTCAACACTTTGAATCTGAAATAGAAATTGGTCAATCAGATTGCACATTCGGCCATCAGTCGTGAATTCTCGAAATGTCTTTGTTTAGTTGCATTTTCTAACTTCTAACATTAAAAATGTTCTTAAACCTTTATTTTCACAATTTAGAAAATACTGTATTTTTTATATTAATCAAATACAAAAGTATCAATTTTGATGTACATTTTTTCATAATGTTTTTTTAAAGTTTACTTATTAAATTGTTTAAATATTTACTAATTACACTTACTGTATATTTATTGATGTTGTCAAGTTGTATGGATTGGATAAAGTGATAATTTGCATTTAGTCTTGATGTACAAGATTTTTTCCAAGTTTTTTGGCAATGGTCGATTATTTTTTTTGAAATCCACATCAGTTAGCACATTTTCTGGTAGCTATCTATGCTCTGGCCATGTGGACCAGTATTTTGAACGTGTCATCTGTACAGCCCAAGAAGGCGCTAACTTGCAGGTATAAATAAGTTGTTGAATGTTTTAGGGAAAAGAAAGATTTTATATTTTAAGAATCAACCATCTCATGAAAATGGAGACGGAAGTTTCAGTGGCTTCATTCCAATAAAAGAGTTGGAAATTTTACATAATCCGAGCAGCAGTCCTGGTGGACAGAATGCTAATCGACGTATGTGTTGTGAACTGTATCTCGTTTAAATATTTGACAATGTTAGCTAACAGTGTCTTTTGTTTTCACTGTGTAACTGATTATTCATAATAACGCTCCATTGTTTACTACTTTAATTCAAATTTACTAACTGAAATTATGACCATCGTTGTTGTTTACTGCTGCTGGTGCTGTTTGCATGGGCTTTAACAATAAATTCTTTTATCGGTTTATTTTTCTTGTATTTTCAGGAAATACACGTGTCGAAGTACGGTTTCATGTCTCCACGGCGAAGTGGATTCCCCAAAAAATAAGAGACCAATTCATGAAAGATGTACAACTTTATAATTATTTAAATTATTATATACCTTCTATGTATTGATTGTTGTCTCAGTTTTATTGTAGTATTATCATAAATTGACAAAAAATGGCATTTTGTGCATACGGAGTGAGCGCACTCGTTCGCAGTTTTTAAATTTAGCCGACTGTCTGGATAAATTGAGGTATTCAATACGAGAAAGTGAAAAGAAGTTGAATGGGAAAACACCCGACGCTGAAACTTTGGAATTAATTAAATGGAGGTAAATTTTAAGTTATTGATTATTAAATTTTATTCAAAAATTCATAATGGTTGATTGTAATATTGTGTTTGCATTTTTAGGCAAATTAACGCTGCGAGAAAACGTGTCGAAGCGAAACGTTGGCGAGCGCAACTTAAGATGACAAATGATGATTATTGAATAAAAATTCAAATTTTCTTTTTTTCTTGTTTGACTGAATTGAAGTTGATAAAGCAGTAGAATTTATAGAAAAAAAAATTTTTTGTACATGCTACATATTAAATTTTTCATTGCTAATCAATACTGATCAAATGGGCAGGTAGAATTAAATTGAAATTCTGTCTCAAGGCAAATTCAACGGTAAACTTGCATTTTCTGATTTTATTAAATGAAATTTAGATAAATGTAACTTTAACAAATTGATATTTAACTTTTATTGATGCATAAAAATATTTCAATTTTCACTTATAAATAGTTGATGAATGTTGGTAATTTGACATAGATGATCGGATCTGCTCTTGTTGGATTTCCATCGGTGTGGCTTAGTATACCATATTGAACCCATTTTCCATCCTTTTTGCACATCAACGGTCCACCTCCATCACCCTGACATTTGAAATTAAGAAAAAATTATTTATTTAATATGAAAAAAAGAAGATAATAATAATAATAATCAGCTAGTGGAACTTACCAGCCATGGTCCATCCTCAGCTTTTCCTGTAGGTTTAGCGCAGAACATGCTTTGAACGTAAACATTTTCACTTTTGCAGCATTTATATTCGACTGGTTTTACAACTTTTTGACGCAATACATTGGAAAATTTTCCTAAAATGAATTTACATAAAAAATAGAAATTTTTGGAATATGGAAGTTTAAAAAGAAATTTACCATTGTGCACGCCCCAACCTGCTACGTAACATTCCTTTCCAAATGGTATCGGCTCATTTTGTTCAGGTAGACAAATAGGACGGGCATTTTCAGATACTGGGATCGGATCTTCCAATTCCAATAGCACAACGTTGCCTTGATAACTGCTGACCACAAAATAATGATTACCAGCATTCAATGTATTTACTGATTTCACTTTTGTCACAATTTGTGTTGTCTCGTTTTTCATTATATCATGTCCACCGACAATTACGGTAACATCGTATTCCCACAGAGTTCTGAAATTATATTTCGTCATTGATATGAAATTAAATTTGTTTTGTATGAAATAAACCTACCCGAATTCAACGATACAAGTCGCTGCAGAAAGCACCGTGCTGATTGTCTCTTCTGGATATCGTTGGAACAATGTGCCAGCACATATGCGAGTTTTTCCTGCTGGATCATTTATTTTCAGGTATACCATCCATGGGAATGAATTTGGTGCGGCTTCTCCATTGCCAGATTTTGCTTCTACTTTGGCTTTACCGCAGTCAACGTTTTGGGCAAAGCCGCACTATGCAAAAAAAAATACTGCAGTTGAATCATTTTTGCAAAATGTTAATTTAAAATGAATTCATCAAGTGAATCAATTAAAATAATACCCCAGTACAATATTGTAAAAAAACATTGTTTACACGAGATGAATCTCATTTTAAAAATACAATTGATTATTTTTTTTTCTCCTTCAATGATACAATTACATCGTCAGAAATTACAAATAAATTACCTGCATGAAAGAAGTTATTGTAAAAATAGCCAACAACAGTCTACTGAACATTATTACCGATCAGTTTGATTCATAATTGATTTCTTGATTCAATTGCACGACTTGTATATTCAAATGAATGACAGTGATGCTTCCATTTAAGAAAAGCTATTCAAGACATCTTTTGAAAACAATAGTATCACAACCTTGTTTACAGGTAAGCTTAAACAAAGATCTTGGTGGTTTAACATAAATTGATATATATATATATATATATATATTCTAGATTTTATCTTTCTTGGGCCATTATTTAAGCTTGTACATTTTTGAGGACTGAGAAAGCAAGTATTTTTTCCTTACCCTCGAAAAATAAATTATTTGAAATGGATTTTCTCTTCTTATTTTGAATGCTTTGAAAAATACTAATAATATGCACATATCATAACACAAATTTATTTATTTATTCAAAATGATATGTTAGTCCTTTTTTCAAGTTTTTTCTTCATATCCCTACTCATATGTAAATACGAAAACATATAAAATGGTTCTTGACCAAAACAAAATGAACAGTTATTTTCAATTGAATTTTCTTCATTGCTTGGAATCATTTATTTATTTACACTGTAAACAAATTTGTCAACAATCACAGAAAGCAACGCATCGACAATAACTGCAAATATTGTAAACTGGGTGCGCAAATATAAAACGAGCTACTTTGTTTTGTTTTACTTTATACAAAATATTCAAGTTTAAATAAGAAATTTAAAAAATAAAAAAACAATCAACTGAACATTACAAGTTGAATTTTATTTCTTGAAAATTTATTAAAATTAAACAAACTCCCAATGAATATGTTCAAATGTTTGCTACAGGAAAGAAAGAATACAGTGGCCAATATAAACATAACTATTAAGGAAGAGAAAAGAAGCAATAAATCGTCGTCGTCGTCGTTGTCATTCATTTCGAAAATTTTTCATTTTTCAAACAATTAAATTTAAATTTCTATACACAGAAAAGATCAAAAACAGCAAGAGAAAACACATAAAAGGTAAATTTATTTCCGTACACGTATGGATTTTGAAGTAGGAATTCGAAAACACTCAATTTTCAAAAAATTGCAAATTTGTTTTACCAATAAAACAGACTGGCATATAAAACAAAACGCACACCACACCTATAAAAAGACGTCAACATTTCAGCAAATAATATTCAAAAACAAACAATCAGATCACTTACTAAACAAATCAACAGCAAAGGATATTCATTTATAGCAGTATCGAAGTACTGATTAAAAAATAACGCCAACGGCCCACAAAATACTGAATCACTTAACTGCAACTCACTTTTAGTCATGTGGCCAATCTGAAGAATGTTTGCTTCTTAAATTTCAAATTTCAACAGATTTCAAATGAAAACTTACAACTAATTTGCATGTAATTTTTGCCGAAACAATACCAAACATAATAAAGTAGAGTACGATATGAGTTAAAAATGCGTTGGATGTTGATTTGCAAAAAATTATCATGGATGGCAAAACTACAGCAGCCAAAGGAACTGCAGGAAATAAAACACTTGTATCCTATAAAGTAAAAAAAAACAAAACAAAATCAAATTTCATTAAATTCAATTTACATTGCCAAAACGGATAAGAAAGTAATAAAAATAAATTACTGCAACGGTGGAACCATTTTTACCAACGCCTCCAGTGAAAACCACAGTCAAAGGTGAATAAAGTGCGATGACCGCTGCCACCGCAGCCAGTGCTGTGATTAGTATTTTAAGTTCAATACCGAACAGCTAAAAGAAGCTATTCTCTTTTTGAAATTATTTCACAAGATAACAAAACTGCACTCAACCTCGTTTTTCCAAACTCCTGGGCCACAAATCGACGTCACAGTGCATATTGCCATTATACAAAACTGTGCTTCGATTACATCAAATCTGAAACGCATCATTGATGATACTAATCCTGAAACGATTGAAAACGCTAACAAATAAACTAAATGTACATCAGCATATTTTATTTAAAATCAATTTATTCATACTCGTTCTTATTCATTTGCAATTACATCATATTCAAAAAATTTAAACTGCACGAACAACATAAAAATAGTACTAACGAGTTTCATTCTATTTAACAAATTATATTAAAAAACAAAACTCAACTTTAAAAAACTCAAACTCAGAAACATTCTATTATAGAGCTTAGTCAACCAAATCAAACAACTTATACGTTTAAAATGCTAATTTTACATTATTCAGCAAAACTCTAAACCAATAAATACTACTGACCAATAGATGCTACTGACATATCAATAATATGTGACATTTTGATAAAAGTATACAATCACAAATAACACTTATGGAATAACGTGAAAAATAAATGTCAAGTAAAACATTCTACCTGCCAAACCGTAGCATTCCACTAACATACGCTTGCCAATGAGCACAGTAAAACAACAACGTAGCAGATACCCAAAACAGCATGACAACAATTGGATAGTAACCAAGTTGCAGTGCCATGCAAATCTGCATGACAATAAATGCTGAAAGTAAAAATTTTACTGTCATAACATAACCTGAAGAAAGCAGATCAATACTTTGTGAAACAGAATCACATCCATGATCGAATAGCTCGCCTAATGGCGTTGCAGTTTCCGTTCGTCGAGCTTGTTTGCCGTCAGTGGCATCTAATGATTGATAAAAAAACAGAGACAATGCACAAATTAAATATACCCAAAGCGGGGCCTAAACTTTCATCTTAAATTATAAATAACAGAACTGAATCGTGTTCATCATTACTGTTTGCTTAGCGTCAGGGGAGTACCATGCTAAAATCAAAGTTGACGCAACATTTGTCATAAGGCCGACAAAAGTTAGAGCATTTGGTGCTATCCACAGTGGATAGCGCTCCACTAGCCAATTCCAAAAATTGTTCATGAATAGTTCACTCAAAATAGATCTATCTTGGGAGCAATACCTGTGCTCCAATAATCGTTTCAGTTGCGCCTGAGACAACATGGACTCTTCTTTGAAGGCAGTAATAATGCGTTCAAAAACCTCAAACATTCGCAAAACCTACTCAGTCAACAGACATAATATTTCAGTTTGACATAACCATAGTAGGGAAGAAAAGCAAAGCTACTCAACGAATCACTTTGAAACATTAAGTGCCACAACCACCACTAGATTACCATCTACAGTATCCCAGTAATAAAGAAGTTCAACGCATTAAGAAATTTATAAGGCGATGAAAAAATAAAATTTGTGGTGCATGCAAGATAAAGTAAATAGATAAAAATAAAATTTATGATTTATGAAGCGATGAATTTTTTCATTTTTTTAATTACAATAAAATGACGAAAGAAAACGTCGAATTTAGAATTTTTGGAATTGTTGATTGATTTGAATAATACATTATCTTCATAAAATTCATAAAATTGTAAAATACGACCAATAAAAAGAAAGTTAAATCAAGGTGCAATAAAGTTAAACGGACTTTTACCTAGCATCAAAGTATTTCAAATTTTTAAAAATGGACTTTTTTACGTTATTAGCGTTTTAAAATGTCCACTGTCCTAGTAAATTATATGCTCTATGATTTTTATAAATTTTTACGTAAGATGCAAGCATAAATTCTTGCACAAACAAACACGTACTAATATTCATTAAAAATGGCCAACTAAAATTAAAACTTTTGACAATAATAAGCTTTGTCATTTGTTAAACAAAATTTTCTTTTCTTATATGGTTGAAACAGTGAAAGTTTAACATTGCTTTCCCTTTTCTTTGAAAATCAGCATAAATATGATTGCTTCATGTGTGTTTGCATGATATGCTTAATGAACATGCGTGTCATCTCTTGTTTGGACGCCTTTGACTTATTTTCATAAATCTTTCGGTGTGATTCCTCAAATGAATTTTCATTTCATCTTTTCATGAATTTTACTCCAATGTTCATTATGATTTGTATTTAAATACATTTCATTTTATCAATTCAAATACTGATGTAGCAAAAGGAGGCCGACGCGTAACAGCGGACGAACCCGCCGGTTGACGCCGGCGCGTCGTCGAATAGCGATGACCATGTAAGCAACCCTGTTAGCTGTTGCGACGAACGAGCCCGCCCGCCACAGCGGCTCGTTTCATTGCTTCCTCGTCGTCTAGTCAAATACAGTTATTACGCGTTGGCCAGCGTCCGCTACGTTTTAAGAGTACAATATTTATTAATAAATACGAACAAGCACAAATCTCAGGAACCAACCGCTATGAGTCCATTAGATAGCAACAACCATACCACCGTAATTCTTTCCCGATCATCAAGTATTTATCTGTTTACGGTAGCTTCATTATTATTTTTGCTCTTCGTCGTCTAGGCAAATGCAGTTGTTACGCGTTGTCGTACGTCCACTACACTGAGAAATGTTGTTTGGGTTAGATAGGCCAAATTTTGCAGTATAAAAATTTTGGTTACGTCAAACACACATGTATACTGACAGTTCATGTATACGTTAAACAGACAGTATAATGTGAACCATGGAATGAAATAAGAAGAAACAAAATTCCATTCTTATTTGTAAGAACTGTCGGAGGGTTCTGTACGCCTGCGGTGCTCAAGTACAAATTTGCCAGACGTTCGTTCGTCAGGCAATTGAAAGTGGACTGTATAATGTGGATTCTTCTTGGCCAACCGAATGTGGGCAGTCAAGAAGACGGTCGCGTGGGTTGAATGCAAGCGGATCAAATACGCCACGAATACGCGTTCGTTTTATTCGGCAATGGACAATCAGAAGAACGTACTCCGTCGACAGCAGCAGTCGACAGCAGTCAATATGTAACAGGAACAAACAATGGCACGAGAATTCAATGATTACGCAAACGACAGCGATTTCGACTGAATTCCGTGTCCATCGGTATCCAAAAATCCTCTTCTCTTTCGCGGCGCGCTTCATGGCCCTTTATATAGAGCCCGAGGTTGGCGTCCCCAGCGGGTGGCTCGAACCGCCAATGAGCAGCTCGCTCACTGCGGGGGCGCTTGCTATCTCTGGCGCCGATCTAAATCACCGTCGGCTTCCTATTAAGCTGTCATGATTTCGGCTCCTTTGATCTCGCGATGGTCATTTGGCGTTCTGGTCCTGATGGCTGCTTCTCCAGGTACTTTATTGGCCCGCTGCTGGCGTTATGGCGTAAATAGCCATTGTCTCACGAGCAACGGTCATCCGTAGGTCACTGTAGGGGGTCTCTCGCACCCCAACCCGGTGCCGCCAGACGCCAAGAGAGCGATCTGGCCGGCGGTGCGCGGGTATTGTTCCTGCTCTATTCGCAAACTTTGGGCACCAGTCCATGGGCAGGTAACATCGACGAGGTCGGTGTCGTTACGTTCGTAACATTATTTACTGTTATGAAGAAAAAATAGTATTTTAGTTTATTGATTTATGATTTAATTTAAAAGGCTCATAAATTAACAAAAACATTCATTTTGAACATGAATCTGACAAATCAGTTGAATATTATTAGAGTTACTGAAAAATGTGTAGCGGAGCCAAGCTGGCGACCGACAATTAGATTTAATACGTGACACGCGTAAAATGTTACAGTATTATTGATGTTACAGATCTCAACCGAATATAAAAACCTGAATATTAATAACTTACAGTAGGAAGATATTTTTAGCAAGAAAATGTAGGAAGTTGTAACAGTGATTTTTCGTAGTTAGTGTGTTGTTGTATGTGTATTCTTTTCGTGTGTCGTTGTCTGTATAGTTCGTTTCTAGTTGAATCAAGCATTGGTATTCTCTTTCGAGATGGTTTTCGTGGGTATTTGTAATCGAAAGACCTGGAGGAATACCAATACACTAATCAAAGCGGGAACCGCACAAGCGAAGATAGAACTCAGCGGTTCAAACTAGTAGACCGCGGGTTAATTATACAATTCACTTGAACTTGATTATTGCTATCGAGTAGGAAAGAGTACACCGGCCCTGAACATTGGTCCTCCGAGCCGGATTGGCAGGACTGAGACTTCCGGATTCTTATCACGACTTGTGGATCATATTAATTCGTACTTAGTATTGTCATCGTCAAAGGCAATTGACTAAATTAGACGACTATCAGAATAAGATTGCTACTATGCGAAGTCGTCTTTCCAGCTATATGAAAGAATTAGAGAGAGCTCGCGAGGAACTGACCTCATCTACGTTGTTACCTAACCTCTTAGAACTTCTGAATCCGTATTGGGACAAAGCGTGCCAACTAGCGGAGAAGTACGAGGATTCTCTGCCGATCGGGAAACCGGCAGACGATATCATCGAGTGGCACAATTTTGCGATTGAGGTAGCCAAGGCACGTAGTATCGTTGAAGATTACCTGAAGAAGGAAAAGGTAGGCGACGATCGCCGTGATATGAAGCAAAATAGTGAGGCACTCAGTATGATCACGTCAATCTGACTAAGTGGGAACTTCCGAAGTTTGATGGAGACGTATTAAAATGTTGAGACATTTTGGGAGCAGTTTGAAAATTAAATGCATCGACAGTCAGAACTTCGAGATACTACCAAGTTCACGTATCTTCGATATTGCTTGACTGGAAATGCGCTAAATGCTATCGATGGTTTAGCAGTTAGAGCAGCCAATTATTCGGCAGCTATCGAGATTCTAAAGAGTCGTTTCGGCCGTAGAGATTTGATAATTCAAACCCATATCCGGAAATTACTAGATGGAACGCCTTGTAACGATGCGTCGCTGAAAACGTCGAGGAAATTCTATGATGAAGTCGTCTTACAAATTAGATCCTTAGAAGCGTTAGGAAAGAACCCTTCATCACCAGAGTTGACTGCAGCAGAAGTCCTATTAGAGATATTCAAGTTGAAAGTGCACTTGAGCACAAGGAAGAGATGGGAAGCCCTTATCTTTTCCGAACCTTCGAAACTTGGAAGCTTCCTTGTGATTTTTACAAGATGGAATAAGGGTGGAAGAGTCGGTCAGTATGAATGACCATAAACCATCATCAAACGTCACTTCATAGAAAGAAGAGTCCTCCTCGAAACGGATTACCTTCTGTAGCAGCTCTTCATGCAGAGACTAAGTCATTTGAAGGTTGCATGGTGCGTGGAGAATGTCATCAAGTCAATGCCCTAACTTTTTAGCAGAGAGTACGCATGATCGTTGGAAGATAGCAACAAGGGAAAGCTTATGTTTCCGTTGCCTTCAAAGGGGACACAAGGGAAATAGGTGCCCTGAAACTAAGCGATGTGATTACCCGTCCTGTCGCAAGACGCATCACAAACTGCTATACAGTGATAAAGAAACGCACAAATTCAGAACAGATGAAACTTTACCTTTGAGATCATCAACTGAGAAAGATGAAGGTGTTTTGAGCAACGAAACGCTTTTGGGAAGAACATCGTCAGAGAAGGAGAATCTATTGCAGACAGCACGAGCGATCCTCCAATCCGATGATGGGAATCAATTGTTCGTAACTTGCCTTTTCGATTCCGGCTGTCAAGGATCACTTATTAGGTAAGATCTAGCAGAGTCGTTGCGCTTGAAAGGTACAACGGAACGATTGATGTTGTTAAGGCTGGGAGAATCACACACTGTGGTGCAACATCACTCCAAACGGAACAAGGACAAGTGGCCTAAGGCTGCCGAAGAAGTGTTGAAAAATGTTCATGTGGATGACCTATTGTTTTCACTCGACGATAGAACGGAAACGATGGAATATGTGAAAGAATTGAAGCAGGATTGACGGAGACCGCAGGATTTTGCTTAACGAAGTTGTCAAGCAATGAGCCAACAGTACTGCCATCCCTCTCGGAAAAGGATGTTGCATCAGAGTGCAAAGCGAGAATGGCACTAGGGATCGTGTGGCACAACAAGGAAGACGTAATCACCTTCCCAGTCATCCGTGTAGCAAGACCCGATCAGCAGATGACAAAGAGGGGAATGTTGAGTGTGATTATGAAGATTTTTGATCTGTTAGGATATCTGTCTCCGTTTTTGGTCAAAGCCAAAGTATGTTACAAGTACTGTGGCGTAAAGGAATTGATTGGGATACACCTCCCATAGAATATGCTGAAAGACTGGCAAGATTGGATAGCCGAAATTCCGTCGATATCAGAAATAAGGCTACCCAGGTGTTTGTTACCAGTTGGAACTGATTGCATCAAAGATGTAGATTTGCATGGCTACGGAGATGCATCAGAGATGGAGTACGGGAGTATGGTCTATCTGAGAATAACTATCGTATTAGGTGAGACAGTTACGGACTTGGAAATGAGTAAGACCCGAATCGCGCCGGTCAAAAGAGTAACATTGCCGCGATTGGAGTTGATGGCGGCTTTGATCACAGCCAAACTTCTTTCTTTCGTGAAGACTAGTCTAGAAATGAAATTTGGTAGGGTTGTCTGTTGAACAGACAGCCAAATAACACTTCGATGGATCCAAAGGGATAGCTATAGCTGGTAGCATTTCGTGGGAAATAGACTTTTATAGCTGACTTATTATGACCATATTAGAGCTGACTGATGCACAGTGGTGGATATACTGTCCCACCACCGACAACCCCGCTGGTGTTTTAAATAGAGGATGCTGCCTGAAGGACCAGGTAAGTAACAATTTGTGGTGGTATGATCCACATTGGTTAACAAAATGTTTAGATGCTTGGCCTACGGCAAAGTTAGAATTAACCATAGATAGGAGCCCAGAATTTCAAGCTGAAGTTCGGAAATCAGCTCGTGAGTTACACGTGCAAACCAAAACCGAAGCAGTTCCAGATGCCCAGAAATACAGTAGTTTGACGAAACTGTTTAACGTTACAGCTTACGTCTTTCGTTTTATTACGAACTGGAAAGTAACTCCGGAAGAGCGAAAGACAACTCCGCTCGACGTGCGAGAAATCGATCAAGCGGAACAATTCTAGTTCAAAACGTTACAGAACGAAGAATTCTCCGAAGAATTGGAATCACTCAAACAAGAGAGAAAACTGCCGAGGAGCAGCAGACTATGGTCATTGAACCCGTATATCGATGATAATGGAATACTTCGAGTTAGTGGACGCGTGCGACACTCCGACCTTTCGTTCCACACTATGTATCCATTTTTGTTGTCAAATCAACACCCGTTAGTGAAGCTGTTGGTGAGAGATCAACACATTTGACATTTGCATGCAGGAGACCATCAGACGCTGTCCTGTCTATGCCAGAGATATTGGATTATGAATGGTCGCTGTATCGTGAAACGAGTGATAAAGGAATGCGTGACTTGTAGAAAGGAGAATGCCAAACCTTTCTTACCGAAGATGAGCGATTTACCGAGGGAAAGTGTGGTCGAAGTTTCGCCCTTTGAGAACACGGGTCTAGAATTAGCTGGCGCTTTGTATGCGCGAGAAGGAAATTCCGTTAGAAAAGTGTATATTTGCCTCTTTACGTGTATGACAACGCGAGCAATCCATCTGGAACTTTATCCAGTCTGACCGCACAACGGTTTTTGCAAGCCCTCGACCGATTCTTCGCCCGGCGTGGCCAACCGAGGATTATCCAATGTGATAATTTCACATCGTTCAAAGAAGTTGGACAGAATTTGAACGAATTAGTACGTGAGACCCACAGCACGTTGACATTGAAGAGGACAGAATGGAAGTACATAACACCTCGAGCGCCATGGTGCGGCTGGTACTGGGAACGTTTGGTTCGTTCGGTGAAGGCAGCGTTAAGGAAGGTACTGGGTAGAACATCACTTGACGAAGAAGAGTTGGCAACAGTCCTGTGTGGAATCGAAGCCCAAGTGAATGCTCGCCCTTTAGCTTTCGTTAGAGATGAAATCAGCTATTTGAACCCGTTGACTCCGTCACATTTTCTGATAGGAAGAGCTTCGGCAGATGCGCGTTACGGCCCAAATCATCGCGAACAAACGACGGATATCGTCGGAAGTCAAACAAAGCGTTGGCGTTACCGAAAGAAACTGATCGCCCACTTCTGGAAAAGATGGAGATCAGAGTATATAGTTATGTTTTGCACTCGACCGAAGTGGAGGAGCGATAGTATAGAACCAAATGTAGGAAACATCGTTCTAATAGCAGAAGACAACGTGAATAAAGGTCGCTGGATGATGGGACGCGTATTAGAACTGTTCTATGGAAGAGCTGGAATAGTGAGATCAGTACGGTTGAAGGTAGCGAATGGTGAGATGATACGACCGACGAAGAAATTGCGACTGTTGGAACCTGCAGTAGTAGATGGAGTTCCCCCATCGTCGGGGGAGGATGTTACAGATTCCAACCGAATATGAAAACCTGAATATCAATTACCTACAGTATGAAGATATTTTTAGTGAGAAAAGTTAGGAAGTGTAACAGAGATTTTTCGACTTTAATGTGTTGTTGTATGTGGTGTGTCGTATAGTTTGTTTCTAGTCAAATAAAGCGTTGGTATTCTCTTTCGAGATAGCTTTCGTGGGTCTTTGTAATCGATAGTCCTGGAGGAATACCAATGACGCTAAACGTAACTGGAAGCATTAGAGATTATAGGTTGTAAGTCGTTGGGTAGACGACACGGATCCAAAGCGGGAACCGCACAACCGAAGATAGAACTCAGCGGTTCAAACTAGTCGACCGCGGGTTAATTATACAGTCCACTTGAACTTAATTATAGCTATCGAGTAGGAAAGAATACACCGGCCCAGAACAATTGATATCGTACGAGTGATTATATGGTTGTTCTACTAATAATAATTTTTAACGTCGCCAAAAATAAATAACTATATAATCAACTTCATTACGTGATATATGACCTTGCGATCTTCTTATAATAAACTGAATCGCTAGAAGTGAAAATTTTGTATACAACTTTTATTACTGCTAAATTTGATGTTTGTTAATAATAAATATTTCATTTGAGTATTAAATAATGAACATTTCATTTTATTTTATACTTCAGAATTATCAAATTTTAAAAAAAGAAAAACATTGAAGCCAATTGATTTATTACATGCTCGAGTGATTAAAACTTTAGAATTGCAAGAATTATCATTTAGAAAATGCGGTTTGGGGGAAAACTGTCATACGTGCTGCTATTTGACAAAAGTTTGAAATTCTGCTTTCTCTGTCGACTGATTGAACAACTGATCATGTTCCCATGCCTAAAAGATGTGACAACTTAAGCTGTAATACAACAAGCGTTAAAAACAATTTAACTAGACATATTTGTATTATTTTACATACATGTCAGTCATTTTATTTGTAACAAAAGGCAACAATATACATATTTATTTATTTAACTAACGTTAATTGTTGCTTGAAAACTTTGCAAAATAATTGGTATTTTAAAAATCGGTTTAAATTATTTTATTCTTACAAAGCTTATATTTCAATAATTACCTGAATAAATGCATATCTTTTTAGAAGTAAAACTAAAAAATGAACGTTAGATGAACAAATAAAGATGATAAATGAACTATCAAAAAGGAATCCTTCACTTTATATTACCAGAAGAATGAAATAACACTTATTAAAAACTTATCATATAACTATTACCTCATTATTTTACGTGACAATTTTTTCCTGATTTCTCCAATCTGTTTCTATTTTTTCTTTTATTATAATTTTATAATGTGAAATAACTTTCCGATCAATCAGTAATTTAAATAAAATTTGAAAAGTGCATGTAGAAAAAACTCTTTCTATACAGCTTATTTTACTTTCTTTATGATAAATAATTTTTTATAGTAAAGAATAAAGTTGTTAAAAGCTGTTGACTATTACATTTCATTTACATATGATCATTTGTAATACATTCTGGCCATCAACTTCTTTAATATCTTTTTAAAATGACTTTCATTGTGTATTAGTGTCATGTAAAATGTTACAAAGAATTTCAAATATAATTACAAAATCATGTAGCATTCATTTGTATAAAACCATCAATTTATAGACTTTTATAATTTTACTTATAATTATCGTATCAAACATAAACCGGTGCTAAAAATATTATATTCTCAGTAAAGACGATTTCCAAACATAGATTCAGTACGTAATTAACATTATGTAGTGTATGAGCACATCAAAATCATTTATTGACATTTGTATTGCTGTCGACAATGCAAGTGCTCATCAAACGATACAACAAGGTAACAACTGAACGGAAATAACAATTCTTAAAAAAAGATGGAAAAATTCCAATGTTCTTTAGTGTACGCCCATAAAGCAAAAGTAGTAAGGAAATTAACACTTAAAAGTAACTATGCACCAGTGTTAGCGTAATCATAAATAAACTATCAGTTATTCATTTCAAGTTAACAAGAACGTCAAAGGAATAAAACGGTTATATATAGTCAATGCAAAAGAACAATTCACAGCAGTATAAACTACATGTGGTGCAGTAGAAAATATCAGGAAACAATACGTATCGTAAAATGAAGTAAAATACGACGAACTAATATCAAAAACAAAAACTTAAAACATTCCAAAATACTTTAAAATTTATTTTATTACAAAACTGAAGAATATAAAACTTCGCATACGAAAAAATTATTCAACATTTTCTTCAAAGTAGTTCATCCTCATTATTATAACTTCATTTCAACATCTGTTGCTTGAAGCTTGAATTCATTGACAAATAAAATCTTTGGTTGACTCTTCAAGAATTGAACAAACTTTTACAATGTCATGTAAAAGATATATTTTTTATAATATGATATAGAAAAAGCGACATAAAATATTTTTAATATAACAGCAAATAAATCCACCCGAATATGAAACAAAAATATTTCCTTACAATATATCTTTATTCCGTTTTTCAATCATCTATTTCTCTGGTCATCATTTGCAATCGTCTTTCGGCAACTTTCCTGGCATCAACAAATCCATGCTTCCCTTTACTAAATGAGTTTGGACCAGAAGAAGTTGGAGTGTCGCGTCCAAAGTTGCGCATTCGCCTCCTGCACTCCGCTGGCATTTCCTCAGCTTCTTTACCATCTGAATCATCATCAAAAACATTTAGCAGTGGTTTTAACAAAGTTGGGGCTTTTGGCGTTTCTTCTTTTTGTTGTTCGCTGGCATTGTCTGATTCCGTAGTTTTATGAATTTTTAGCTTAATTTTAATTTTTCCTTTCGATGAAAGAGCTTTGTGGGAAACTTCTGTCGAAGCAGATGTTGACTGTTGTGCTTCTTCAATTTTCCGTTTGCCACCAACGATGTTTAACTGTTTTTCAGACATAGAATATATTATCACTAACAACTGAAACATATTTTACGTCTATTAAATTAATAATTCACACATAAAACATTAACATTTACATTATTACATTAACATTTACATTGCATTAACATTTCTTATCAGTGATTACTAACATGACAAAAATGTTCGAAAAATATTGTTAACACTAGCATTCCTAATAAAATCATAGATATATTACACTCAGAAGATTTATAAGAGAAAAAATTAACTCACTGCCTTTAATGCGTACTTTACTAACTGTACATTAAACTTGAAAAGCAGGTCATTACATTACAGTATGAAATAATGATGATGAAGTTAGTTTTTTTTACAGTATAAATGTCAATTTAGCGCTTACGTGTTACTAGCAGTAACTGGTGTTCAGTTTGTCAATTTGGTACTGTTTATTTTAACTTGATTTTGTTTGAATTATGGGAAAGTTTGGCTTAAAGAAACTGAAAGCTCATGGTAAAATTGGGGCTAAGACGGTGGCAGACTCTTTCACTAAAGATCAGGAATTGACAGTCCGGAGCAAAGTGAAGTTCAATTTGGACAGTGGACGAGGCTCAGAGGATGAAGGCATTTTTGAACTATCGACTCGCAAACGGTGTAATACGAATCCGGATAATGGAACCAGTGTAGAATCTGTTCAAAATCATACTTCCGCTTCATCTGGTCTCAAACTTGTACCTAGCCAAAGTACACTTAACCGGTTGGAACGTCAGACAATTGTTTTGCATAAGAAACCTTTTCAAACGGTGAATTTTTGTATCCGAGAGTCTGGTTGCTTGCTTTATGAAAATGCTGTGAGGTAAATGTATTTCTTTGTACAACTTAGTATAGTCTTTAATGACTTTTTGATAATGATCTTATGAAATTTATGCTCACTGTTCATGTCGCAGTTACTGCTTAATTAAATTTCTTGATATACCGAATTTTTATATATTTTTCATGCGTATGTTAAAGGGATATCTGTTAAATATTTCTGTGCAACTTATTTCTTTTATTATGCATTTTTTAGACTTTGGTGTCATCGAAGTATTATTGCTGCATTGGCTCTAGTTTTGGGATTGTTTTTGATCATTTATCACTTACCTGGCCAACATCAGACAGTAAGCAGTGTGATTTTAAATGATCGAATTTATTTTTAATTTACTGCATTAGGAATGAATAACTTGTGTATGAATACATTTCACTTTTTAATTATGTATGAGACAAGCATTCATGAAGTTCATGGATTATGCATTCTAATTAAACTAGACTGTGTTGTTCGTTTATTATATCAGATAGCAAATCATATGTCATATGTTAAATTTTTGGCAGTGAATTACGGATGAATGTATCACTGTTAAAAAATCGATGGGAAATTGTTTACTTTAAATTTACATAAGCGTATTTCATGACTAGTTTTAAGAGTAAGCACATTTATGAAAACGAATATTGAAATTTGATATTTTGGCGATGAAAATATTATAGGCTACCTGTTTGAAAAGTATTTTTAAGTTTATGAGGATTCACAGTTGATTTTATGAAGAGTCAACTGGCAGAATTGCTTATGCATTGGTAAAGAATTTTTTTGGAAATGAGGTTTTGAATGACGAATGTAGCGGAAATCTTTCATAGAATATAAATATTTATATTTTGCTTAGAAAAGCGTGCTATAATAACATTCAAATGTTTGTTTGTAAGGAATTTTTAATGATAGTGTATGTTGATTAAGTGCGTGTACACAGCTGGTTTTTTTTACATTTACAAGATTTGTACTGTATTTCTGATTTTCATGTATGATATTAGTTTGTTTAATTTGTATTGTGCGATCTGTGAAACAGACTTCTTAGAGTTTTTTAAAAGTATAAATGGTTTCTTCATTAGCTTTTTCTGAATTAGGCGTTACTTTTTAGGTTGTAAGATTGGTAGAGAAAAAGCTCATGTGGTACGCTTCTTGGATTGGCTTGGGCATATTGTCTTCCGTTGGGTTTGGTACCGGTTTGCATACGTTTCTGTTGTATTTGGTATGTGATTGAGGATTTCAGCTGCCATTGATTATCCTTGCTAGTTGTGCTGTAATTTTAATGTGCTAATAAATAATTCATATGGGTGTTGATTAGCGTTTTATATTTATAAGGTACATTGTTGCTATGGTGAAATTTGTGTTATATTTCTGTTAAATAGTTTTTATTGATATTTGATTATTTAATGTTTAGAAATCAAGCTGTAGAAATGATATTTTTAATGGAAATGGGAAATTCATTGTATAAATTGAATTTTTAGGGCCCACACATTGCATCGGTGACATTAGCGGCTTTCGAATGCGGTAGTTTGAAATTTCCTGAACCTCCTTATCCTGATGAGTAGGATCAAATAGCATGAATATGTGAATTATGACGATGCAAATCGGGTGTTTTTACAAATTTTAGAATCATTTGTCCAGATTCGACGGTGAATGATTTGTTTAATGGAACCGCTCAAAATACGAGTGGATTGTTAGAAAATAACATCGCTACGACATCTATAAGTATTTGGAGCATCATGAGCAAAGTTCGCATTGAAGCAATAATGTGGGGTGCAGGCACTGCTTTAGGAGAACTTCCGCCTTACTTTATGGCGCGAGCGGGTGAAAATAGTTGTATGGAATTTTTTTTCTGAAATTTTTTTCTTTTTAGCAAGATTATCAGGTCAGGAGCCTGATGATGAAGATTATCGCGAATTTAAGCAATTTTTGGAACAGAGCAACTCTGCAAAACAGCAGAATACTTACATTGACAAGTTGAAAGTCAGCATAGAAAGGATGATCGAACGGGTTGGCTTCTTCGCCATACTTTTATGCGCTTCAGTAATGCAGTCAATTTCTTCTGGCCTATGTTTATGTTTTTCATTCATGTATCTCTGTTTTTGTTTCCTTCAACAGATTCCGAATCCTCTTTTCGATTTAGCCGGTATTACATGTGGCCATTTTTTGGTTCCATTCTGGAAATTTTTTGGCTCTACTCTCATTGGGAAAGCAATTGTGAAAACGCACATCCAGGTTTAATTCATAAAACAACATGTACTCTCTCTAATTTGAACATTCTTTGTAGAAATTTTTCGTCATCCTCGCTTTCAGTGAGCATCACTTTGAGAGTGCACTGCATCTGATGCAGTATGTTTATAGTTCGATTCATTAATTCATCAACTGATTAGTGCTAATCAAACAAATTACAGACGTATTCCTAAAATCGGTCCTCAACTGGAAAAGCCGTTTCGCGAATATCTTCATCAGCAGAAAGTGAAACTGCATCGCAGACGTGATTCTCCTTTGAAAATGGCAAGTGAAATTCTTTGTCCGCACATTTGAATTTATAATTCAAGTTATTATTCTGCATTTTAGAAAGAAAGTACAGTACAAAAGGTCTTTGAAATGCTGATAGTTGCAATGATTGGCTATTTTGTAATTTCACTGGTGAATAGCCTGGCTCAAAATCACCACCGGCGGCTTTGGAATAGGCGTAAAGAGCAGCGGATCGATTCGACACGAAAAGTGAAATAGTAATAATAATATTATTTCAAAGGCACGCCCCCTTACCACTGATCCACTGCTTTTTTTGATTCTGTTGCGCTTTGTTTTTTTTATTTTTGTTTTTTTTAATTCTTCACTTTTCACTCTGACTTTGAATGTTTTAACGAAAACATGATTGCATCGTCGTTATATTTATTAATTAATTATCAGCCAGCGCACACAAGACTGTTTTCTTTATCACTGAAATAATAAATCACCTAATAACAATATGTATGTGAATGTACTTGTTGAAACTAATACAAGAAAATGTCAATGCAGTTAAATTGAAATTGCATTAAATTGCCATTAGTTACTATAATTTAGTTGAAAAATTCAAAATCACAAATTCATCACATTAGTGCTATTTTTGGAAAAGATATATCTACCTAATGAAATTGACTTGACTTGATATTAAGAATTGAAATTTTAAAGGATGCCTAAGAACAACAACACTTGAACGATAATGAACGACCTAAACGCCGGATAATGCGGCAACGCCAGGAAGAATCTTTCCTTCAAGCAATTCCAAGCTTGCTCCACCGCCGGTACTCACGTGACTTACTTTGTGTTCGGTTTTGAATTTCGCGCAGCATGTAGCTGTGTCGCCTCCACCTCAAAAGTGACAAGTGTTCGAAAAATCTTCTTTATGGGAGAAAATTTACAAATTGAAACCAGAAAATAAATATTAAAAAGAGAAAAAACACAGCAGTGATTAAAAATAAATAATTAATTAATAACTAATTAGTATGCGCATTAACAGCAAACGTACCACATTGATAAATGCCTTTAATAAAAACGCTTCATTTTCTTTGATAAGAAAATGCCTTCTGATTTATATCGAATTAAAATCCATTCGAATCACGATTCTTACCCAGAGTGATGTATCATTCATTACGCATAGATTCGAAACAAAAATTAATTCCTTACTGTTAAAAAACTAAATATTACCTGTAATCAACCAGGTGCATACTATATAATATATAATAATAATACACAACATTGTTTAAATAAGAAAAAGGTCGACAGTAAAAAACAACCCACTGGTACGTACATTCGTAAATTTATCTCATCACCGTTTCAAGAGTATTAAATTCATAATGCTATCAACAATGAAATACAATTGAAACTGTTTAAACTTTAATTTGAATAAAAATATATTTATATGTGAAAACAAAAGCAGTTACCCTCGTCATTAAATTACTCCGAACAACTCAGCTGACAACTGAATTTAATTCTTACCTATTATAGTAGTTGCGCCTTTCTCAGTAGCCTTCACGACAGAATCCATCATTGCTTTTGTGCCTGCAGCAAAATTATCCCATTCAAAAACTCCAGGTGGACTACAAAAAAGAGCATTCTAAACCCAACAGCAACAACACTTTTGTACAAAATAAAATACCCATTCCAAACTATTGTTTTAGCTCGGTCAATTGCTTCAGAGAAGAGCTTCCGTGTTACAGGCCCCACGTCGAGTCCCTATAAATTAGATCACATGAAATAATTATAAAAATTTCCCTTCCCAAAAAAAACAATTTCTAATACCATCCATCCATCTGGTATACCAGCTTGCACAGTTGCACTTCCTACAGCTGCTTTTTCGTCAAATTTGTCACCAGTGACAATATCGACAGGAAGATGAATTTTCACGCCATTTTTCTTGGCTTTCTCCATCAACTCTTTTACAATTTTCGCACCCTCTTCATCAAACAGACTATTTCCAATCTAGAATAAAATTAGCTGTTTACCATAAAAAAGAATGATAAACAAAGCAATCAATCATTTCATTCATACGTTCATTCCGTGAAGCTGCTTGAGAAAGGTGAACGCCATGCCACCTCCAATTATCATTTCATTAACTTTATCCAGCAAGTTCTTGATCAGCTGTATTTTGTCAGCAACCTTTGCGCCGCCTAATATAGCCAAAAATGGACGTTCTGGATTTTCTAATGCTTTAGCAAAAAATTGCAATTCTTTCTTCAGCAAAAATCCCGAACATCGTACACTCAATTGGACACCAACCATTGAACTACATGTGTATATAACATGTGTAATATTATTTTCCTTCATCTGATCATCATTTGACGAATATTCAAAACAATTCTATTTACCTGTGTGCTCTATGAGCAGTGCCAAACGCGTCATTTACATAAACAT
Source organism: Trichinella murrelli (assembly GCA_002221485.1). Classification (NCBI taxonomy): domain Eukaryota; kingdom Metazoa; phylum Nematoda; class Enoplea; order Trichinellida; family Trichinellidae; genus Trichinella; species Trichinella murrelli. The sequence goes on along the minus strand of CM008133.1, from coordinate 18,308,442 downwards.
CAGCAAGAGATGTCAACGATTTCTGAAACTTTTCAATTTGTTCTTTACTTGCTTTGATCTAAAATAAAACAATTTATACAAGTATCAATAATTAATGCTTTTTATTCAACTATCATTTCAAATACAATGTTTTTTATATTATTCATTTCAAAAAATAAAAATAAATTAAAATCAAACCTTTTCCCCAGCTTCATTAACACCTTTTCCTTCCTCTTCAATGTGAAAGCGTAAATTTTCCAACAATATCACAGAACCAGGAGAACAAGCTTTGCAAGCTGCTTCAACTTCTTCTCCTACACAATCAGGCAAAAACTGCACATTTCTATATGAAAAAAAACAAAATTCAAAACAAACTGTAAATTAATCATTTTGTAAAATTACTTGTTCAACAATTTGGATAATTCTTCAGCTACTGGACGAAGTGAATATTTCATGTTCTTCTGACCTTCCGGGCGTCCCAAATGACTCATCAATATTAATGATCTCGCTCCCTTCTCTAATGCATATTTGATTGTCGGCAATGATTCTACTATTCTACAAATCAAAATCGTATAAACAAATATACTGTCCATTTTTAATCTTTCATCCTTTCCTATTATTTTGCAGCTTTCAATCGTGTAAAAGAGTAAAAAATTATTAGAATAAATATCTTGCTAAATATCTGTTAAAGAAGTATTATTTGAAAAGCCTTATAAAATAAAAATTATTCCTTACTTAAAAAAATAAAATTCAAATGCAATATGATGATGCGAAGTAAAAATTTCATCCTTTCTTAATTCTTATAATATTTAAGAAAAGGAAAACCTACTTACCGTTGTGGATTTGTAATTTTTCCATCTTTCATCGGAACATTAAAGTCCACCCTAAAAGCATAAGAAATAAAAATTACAAATATTAAGTTAAAAACCATTTTTTCAAAATTTCTGAAAAGAAAACGTAAATTTACACTATATCAACAGCTATGAAAATAATCCTAATAAACAAAAACAAGTTAAACCTTACTTTTTGTCATAAAGCTTTAAATATTATTTGTTAACCACTGGATTACATAACTGCAACAGATACTTATTTTTCAGTTCACAATTCCAAAACACAAAAAAAGCATAATCAAAAAAGTGACCATTACACATAACAACACGAACACTGCTTTAGAGCAACAACAGTCGTCAAATATTTCTATGAAAGCAGTATCAGCGACAGGCTGTTCAATCAATCAATAATGTAACATGAACAGCGGCTAATGATGCCAAGCACAACATCAAACATATTTTCATAACAGCATCCAAGCTCTTAGCATATATTATTTTCATGAAACTCATTTAATAAACAACAACCACAATAGCCTATTAACATTACTTATTATTTACATTATTATCAATTTGCATAATAATAAATAAAAGCTCATTTTTCTAATCAATACATTTCCTTTATACTTTGAACTCCATAAAAACTTACCATAAACAAAACGAACTGAAAAATTAACGTTAAAAAGAATAAGAATGAAAACAAAGATGTAAACAAAAACTAAAAATTGTTAGAATGTTAAATACTTCACTAATTAAATTTGATAAGAGATGGCATTAAACTGCTAGATATGTTCTATTGTTAATGTTTTGTACGTATGATTGTACAATATTTACAAAATAAAGAAAGAAAATTAACTACCCTCAATAAGAAATCATTCAAAATTATAATCAGAAGAAGTTCAGTCAATTAATGTAAATGCATCAGCACTGAGCTCATGCACAAAATGCCATTTATCATTCTAGAACTTCAAAAAAATGTTATACCTGATAATAACACGCTTTCCTTCTAAATTAACGTTATCAATTGCTAATTTGTTAAGAGCCATTATTGTCAAGACTTGATAAACAAAAATGCAAAAGCAAATAATATAGTCTTACTGTAGTAAAAAATTTACAGGTATCTTATAATAAAGTTTTTTAAATAAATTGAATTTAATAGATAAATAAACATTTCATCTTTTAGAAATGCATGCTCTAAATTCAATAATTATTAAAGTTGAATTTAAAAATATATTTACATGTTAATATATGGAAATTCAAACTGAGTCTACGCAGATATGCTTCATTTCAAAAACGTTTTACTAAACTTAACGAGTCGGTTTGCCCCCACTTGGGCTCAATTCTATTCGCATTCGGGCCCACTGTTCATTTATTGGTCGTTGTCTTCGCTATTTTATTAGACCGTAAAGTCTTTGTCGTATTGGTTTTCCTTGTCTAATTGCTCATTGATCAAAATCGTTCACTTGTGATTAGCTGTAATATTTGGGATGGTGGATTGCGGGACAAATTTTCACGGTCTAATTTTACTGGTCGTTGAACTCGCTATTTCATTGGACCTTCAATTCGTCGTCTTATTAGTTTTCCTTATCTAATTGCTCATTGATTCAAACTCTTCAGTTGTGATTAGCTGTAATATTTTTTCATTTCATTGGTTCAAATATTCAATTTAGGATTACGTAACTTTAATAGTGGTGACGTAACATTAATAATGAAAATATTCCTATTTTGGGAATTGTTTCAATCAAGATTTATAAGTTTTATCATTCATTGAAATTTTGTTTTTCCAATATATTATTAGTGAAGTATATACTTTTTAGTGATCAACGTTTTCAATAATAATTTTTATCATTATTCTATATTTTATTGTACCAGAGTGACGTTATATCAAATGCGATAGTAATAATTCAGAAAAAACGATACAATACAAAAATAAGTTAAATAGTGATTTTGATTTTTCACTAGTCAAGAGCAGCAACAACAACAGTAAAGAACAGTCAACAACAACAACAATAAACAACATAACAGTGAACAATATTAACAAAGTGGTATCAGAGAGATTTCAAAATCACAAATTAATGTTTGTGGATTAAGATTGACGCTGAGGATTGCCGGTTATGCCTGACTTGCTTAAAATAAACCCGTATGTGGGAATATCTTTATCCGTACATAAACAATAGACTGCTAGCACCAGCTTGCCCGCCAAAAAGGCATGGATGGTAAACAGTTGTTGATACCATTGAGGTACAATCTTGAATGTACCATCCATGCCCCAGGTTCGACAGGCTGCCAGCAGTCTAATGTTGGTACCCGTCGCAAATACCAGTATATGCCCGGAGTTACTTTGGCACAATAAAAAGTCTTCCCCAGACTTCGTTGTTTTAAACTGATCTGGTACAACCAGATCATGACGGTGTTCAGGAAGTCTGGGGAAGCGCTTTGCCCGATGTTTATACATCGTGGATCGCACCCGCTTGAAAACCGGAAAATGCCCGGATGTAGAAGGCTCAGCGGACGCGGCAGAGGCTTCTTCATCATAAATTGCGGGGATGGGCTTCATTTCATCGGCATTCCGTTTTTTAAGAAGTGCCTTCTTCTCCATTTTATATGCCAGGTGCTCGTCTTCCTGGCAGGTTTCAACGTGATCTTTTCGATTGATCACGGCCGTAACTTCTAAATCTGTCCATACTGCACCCTTGCAGCCTTTTTTGTCCTATACTAAAATAAGGTAATTGTTAATAACAAGGAACGCATGCTGTACATTCAACGCATACCTTTGAACACCTCCAACATTTCTTCTGTTTGCCCGTGTATTTCAATTTGTATGATCTTCCTTCAAAAACAAGGGCCATACTGCCATTACAATTCGGTACAAGACACAGCACAGGAAAATCAGCCATCGTGAAAATGATGAAGAGAACAGAAAGTAATTCGGATAACTCGGAAAAGCAATAAGTTGCAATGCGGAAAGTTTCAATATTTTGTTATCATTGAAATATATACATTGAAAGGTTGCAAATGGAAATGAAAACCGATAGCAATTTAAGTGTTCACCAACGCACTAATCGGTTTCGTTCAAATGCAAAAACAGAAAGTTTACAATTTACAACAAATATATAAATAAATTTGTTTTTTGATTTATAAATAATATTGCAGATTTTTAATTTTTTATTTAAATAAAATATATGAAAGAAAACAATAACTCTAGTGAACAGGAGCAAAAGAAACATTGGAAAGATTAAAGATAAAATTTGTTTGCAAACGAGAAACATTTTCAGAGAACGGCAAAGCAAAATCAGAAAAGGATTTCAATGCTAACAAAAATTAGCAGTTGCTTGTCCTGGTTTTAATTCAAACTGCAGCTGTGGACAATTTATCACTTGTTGACTTTCCCTTTGTATTAGAGCAATTTCTAACAAATGGATAAACGCATCTTATACATAAATCTTATATAATTGCCAGTTAAAACGAAATTTATCTGATGAACTCAGATAAATAAAAGTAAAACATTTTGAAAGCGGAATGAAAGCGATGGACAGCACCAAGCAGAATAGCAGTTAAAGCTTAGAAATGAAAACTAATTGTTGCAACAGTTATTAAAAATGAAATTCAAAACCGTACAATTCATTTTTGTTTGGTCCTGCGTTTGAGTTTTGTGTTTTGCGTTCGAGAGTTATTTGAATCATTTTCTGTTCTGTTCATCATTTTCACAATGGCTGATATTACTGAGCTGCGTTTTGTAACAAATCGTGGCGGAAGTACGTCTCTTGTTTCTCAAGGAAGGACATACAAATTGAGATACACCAATAAACAGAGAAAACATTGGGTTTGCTCAAAAGTATGCGCTAAATGTACAGTGTGTGTCCTTCGTTATTAAGGGTTAGGTTATTTTGGTATAGGGCAAAGAAGGCTGCAAGGGTGTCATATGGACAAACCTGGATGTGACATATGTGATCACGCAAAAGGATCACATCGAAAGCTGCCCAGTGGATGAGCATTTAGCATACAAAATGGAAAAAAGGCGGTTTTGAAAAAACGAAGCGGGGAAGAAACAAAATCCATCCTCGCCATTTACGACGAAGAAGTTAACGCCGTGGCATCTGCATCCAGCCATTTTCCGCTTTTTCGGTGAATGAAGTCCACGATGTACAGCCACCGGTCAAAGCGATACCTGAAACTGCCTGAACATCGTCGGAACTAGCAAATCCCTGACGCATTCAGGACAACAATGGTCGGTAAAGATTTTTTGCTGTGGCAGAGTGCATCGAGTTATATATTGGTATTGGCTACGGGTTCTAATATTAGACTGATGGCAACCAGGCGAACCTGGGCATTGGATGGTGCATTCAAGATTGTACCTCAATGGTATCAACAACTGTTTACCATCCATGCCTTTTTGGCGGGCAAGCTGGTGCTAGCAGTCTATTGTTTATGTACGGATAAAGATATTCCCACATACGGGTTTATTTTAAGCAAGTCAGGCATAACCGGCAATCCTCAGCGTCAATCTTAATCCACAAACAATATGTGATTTTGAAATCTCTCTGATACCACTTTGTTAATATTGTTCACTGTTATGTTGTTTATTGTTGTTGTTGTTAACTGTTCTTTACTGTTGTTGTTGCTGCTCTTGTCTAATGAAAAATCAAAATCACTATTTAACTTATTTTTGTATTGTATCGTTTTTTCTGAATTATTACTATCGCATTTGATATAACGTCACTCTGGTACAATAAAATATAGAATAATGATAAAAATTATTATTGAAAACGTTGATCACTAAAAAGTATATACTTCACTAATAATATATTGGAAAAACAAAATTTCAATGAATGATAAAACTTATAAATCTTGATTGAAACAATTCCCAAAATAGGAATATTTTCATTATTAATGTTACGTCACCACTATTAAAGTTACGTAATCCTAAATTGAATATTTGAACCAATGAAATGAAAAAATATTACAGCTAATCACAACTGAAGAGTTTGAATCAATGAGCAATTAGATAAGGAAAACTAATAAGACGACGAATTGAAGGTCCAATGAAATAGCGAGTTCAACGACCAGTAAGAAAAGGCGGTGAAAATTTGTCCCCGAGTAGACCAAACCGTAATATTTTTTCATTTCACTGGTTCAAATATTCCATTTAGGATTACGTAACTTTAATAGTAGTGACGTAACATAAAAAATGAAAATATTTATTATTCCAAAATTTTATTGTCTGTTTGAAGTTTCGTCATTCATTGAAATTTTGTTTATTTAAATATATTATTTGTTGTGTAGTCTATACTTTTTCATTATCAGTATTTTTGAAAATAATTTTTATCATTATTCTATATTTTATTGTACCAAAGTGACGTTATATCAAATGCGATAGTAATCATTCAGAAAAAAACATTACAAAAAATAAGTTAAATAGTGATTTTCATTTTTCACTAGCCAACAGCACTAACAACAAGAATAGTAAACAACATATCAGTGAACGACATTAACAAAGTTAAATCAACGATAAAGCAAGAAACTAAATAATACAATATGTCCACTGCATAGTTAATTTGATGCAGCTTTAACTGCTATTCTGTATCGTGCTGTCCATCGCTACTTTTCTACTTTCAAAATGTTTTACTTTTGTTTATTTCAGTTCATCAGATAAATTACGTTTCGGCTAGCAATTAAATGAAATTTGTGCATTAAATGCTTTTCCGTTTGTCAGAAAATATTCTGATGATTAGCTAAAGGCGATTGTAATACAATGGAAAAATCAGCAAGTGATGAATTGTCCACAGTTGCAGTTGTCAGCTAGAACTAGGCATGGCAACTGCTAATTTGTTAGCATCGAATTACATTTTTGATTTCCGTCTAACTGTTCTATGAAAATCTTTCTTGTTAGCAATCAAAGAATTTTATTTTCAACTTCAGAAAGTTTTGACTTCTTTCATCAGTGTTATTGTTTAAAGTCGTATATTTTATTTAAATAGAAAATTAAAACCCTGCAATATTATTTACAAGTCAAAAAACAAATTTATTTATATATTTGGTCTAATAAAATAGCGAGATTACGGTCTAATAAAATAGCGAAGACAACGACCAATAAATGAACAGTGGGCCCGAATGCGAATAGAATTGAGCCCAAGTGGGACCATCCCTTAACGAGTCATCAGCATTAAGCTGCAGTCGTTCAAACAACTTTATTTTAGTTTTACATGATCTGTTATCAATTTTTAGTTTTTCAGTTTCGATTAATTTTCAACTAATGCGCTTCATATTTGCAATAAATAATGACATGAAATTACACTTACGATCATCAAAGTATACTTTGTATTTGTAAGCAATACTACCCTGATTTAAAAAAGGCAGGTGTTTTTACTGCGTGACAAATTCAATTCCATAAACTGAATTGCTTTCAGTAAGAATCAGCACACACGATGAACAATCTGTGCTAACCACACAGAAAACAGATTGTTGATGAAAGGAGCAATTCATGTTGAAACCTGATATTCAATATACTGTAGTAACGGATGGATATATATAGATATAAAAAAATCGTGTCTGTGTGTGTGTTTGCAAATATACCTTGTGCATTTAATAAACTCAGTTCCGTCACTTTGTTTGTTGTGCTTCTTTGACTCCTTTCTCTAGCAACTGTGTTTGTGTTATTTGATCTTACATCTGTTGTCTCGATTTACGTGATAATACAGATCAAACTCAGCAAACCTCAACAAGTTATGGGCCCAGCACGATTCCTCTGCGCTGAAGATCTGAATGGTAAATCGTTGAGATAACTGTATGATGGATTTAAAGTTACAAGTTATCAAAAGTAAGAAGGTAGCCCCGATGGAGCCACCTGCTGGCAGTAATGCTGAGAATTTGAAAAAGCATGAAGAGGCACTGAAGGCTTTTGAAAAGGAAGACACTCTTGCCCAGCTTATTTTTGTCAGTTCAATGAATGATGCTAATGTTGAGCTGACGGCCACATCTAAATCTTCAGCGGAAATTTGGCAGAAGCTGACCGCTGTGTATGAACAGAGCAGTGGTCAACGTGTGGATAGACTGATGGAAGAGTTCTTCAAATTTGCAAAAGCTGAAATGGAAGACATGGCAAGGTATGTCGCCAGGCTACAGAAGCTTTTCTCAGATTTGCATGATGAACTGGAAAGACTGACTGGCACTCAATTACCTGATCTGCTGTTAATGAGCAGAATTGTGTCAACGCTGCCTCAAGACTACTTTGAGTTTAAAACCGTTTGGGAAAGCGTGCCTGTTGGCGAACGCTCTGTTAATTTGTTGATAGAGCGCCTACGGCTAATCGAGATGCGACTCCCTGAAAAGACGACCGACTCATCAGTTGCGTTGACGGTGAAAACAGACACCAAAGAAAATGTCAAAAAGGACAGAAGAAAGTGTTTCAAATGTCATCGTATTGGACATCTCGCCAAAAATTGTACGATGAAGACAGTGAGGAATGCGGGGCAGTCACAGCAGTCCTTTGGTGGCAAGAGTTTCTTTTGTTACCACGCTGAGGACAACAGAAACACTTGTAGAATGTGGCTAGCCGACTCTGGTGCCTCACAGCATATGACACGTAACAAGGAATACTTGTCGGACTTTGTGACATTTCCAAAGCCTGTGAATGTGAAAGTCGGAAACGGCGATGCTATACCTGCCTATGGCCGGGGAACTGTAAACTTCAAGGTGTTCATTAAAGGAAAATGGATACTGAACAGGATGGAAGATGTCTGGTATGTGCCCAAGCTAGGATTGAACTTGTTCTCCATTGGAAAAGTCACGGTAAAAGGTTTCAACTTCACTGCAAACGCGGCTGGATGTACCTTTCGCAAAAATGGCTGCGTGAAGTTGTCTGGTGTGTGTAACCTGAATGGGGTTTATGAGCTGCATATGCGAGTCTGTATTCCGGAGAAGCCTGCATACGTACATGTGAGTACCGCGAATGCTTCGTTGCAATTGTGGCATGAGAGGCTATGCCATCAAAATAAACGGTACGTGCAGCAAGTGCTGAACAACCATGGCATCAAATTGCATGCCCAAGGGCAGTTCTGCACTGGTTGTGTTTTGGGGAGGCATCATCGTGAAAGCTTTCAGTCACGGAAGTACAGGCCAAGGGCTCCAGGCAAACTGATACACGTTGACCTGTGCGGACCCATGCATGTGACTTCTTTGGGTGGGTCAAAGTACTTCCTCGTTTTCAAAGATGATTTCTCACGTTACCGTCGAGTTTTCTTTTTGAAGAGAAAGGATGATGTGGCTCAGTGCCTTGAAACCTTCCTTAATGAGTCATGCACAGCTGGAAACACAGTGGAGTGCATTTTGAGCGATGGCGAACTTGAGTTTAACAACGCTCATGTGAAGGATATTTTGCAACGTCGAGGGGTTGCTATGCGTACCGCTATGCCTTATACGCCAGAACAGAATGGAGTGGCAGAGCGCGAGAACAGGATACTGGTTGAGACCGGTAGATCCATGCTCCATTCAAAAGATCTTCCACTTTCTCTGTGGGCTGAAGCAGTGAACACAGCTTGTCATGTACTGAACCGAACTGTCCCACGACCGTGAAAGGGAAATCTCCAATGGAACTGTGGTTCAAACGAGATCCCGTGTCCATTGATCATTTCCACGTTTTTGGAACTGAATGTTTTGTACACGTTCCCAAGCAACGTCGGCGGAAATGGGAAAAGAAATCAGTTGCTGGACGGTTTATGGGATACTGTGATGAGAAGGATGGTTATAGAATTTGGCTGCCGGACATCAATCAGATTGTTACAAGTCGAGATGTCTTGTTCCAGCCAGAGGAGATCCGTTTGCCATCACATATGTCTGTTAAAGCAGATTCGTCTGAGAAGAATGAAGAGGAAGATGATCCTGATGCAGAAGAACTGAGGTTGGAATTGAGTTCTCAGTGGACATCAAAAAAAGCGGAAATGTGAAGTCGAGACGAAAATGGAGCGAGAGGAAGAGAAATCTGAGCAGGCATCTCGATATAACAAGCAAGAGGAAGTCGCACTTAGCAGCAAACGGGTCAGAAAGATGCCGAATTATCTTCCTGACTACGTGCTAACAACTCAAACATCATCTCCATCGTCATTTCATGAGGCAATGCAATCTGTTGATGCCGCAGATTGGCGAAAGGCCATGGAAGAAGAATTGCATTCCCTCGAGGAGAACTCAGTGTGGGCATTAGTAGATCCTCCGTCTGGAAAGAAAGTCTTGGACAGTCGATGGGTTTTGCGCATCAAAACAAAAGCTGATGGAAGTGTAGCCAGATATAAAGTGCGTCTGGTTGCTAAAGGTTACATGCAAAGGCCCGGCATTGACTATGATGAGACCTTCAGCCCGGTGGCTCGTTTCGATACTGTACGTGCACTCCTAAGCATCGCCGCAGTGAAAAGGTTGAAGATTCAACAGTTTGATGTAAAGACTGCATTTCTGTATGGTGCGCTGAAGGAAGAAGTGTACGTGAAGCAACCGGAAGGATTTGAAAATGGCACGAATCAAGTTTACAAACTGAACCGTAGTTTGTATGGCTTGAAGCAAGGTCCCCGCTGTTGGAACCTGAGATTGGTGGAGTTCCTGAGAAAACAAGGTCTGAAGCAGAGCTCAGCAGACCCCTGTTTGTTTGCTCGCATGAAAGAAAGATCAAAATTGCTTGTGGCGATTTATGTTGATGATGGAATTGTGGCTGGTTCTGACACCGACGAGATGGAACAATTCCTTGCAGTGATGAAAAAAGAGTTCAAAATAAAGCAAGGACCCCTGGACACCTTTCTTGGTATGGGAATCAAAGTGCTTAGCGATGGGTCAATTTTTGCTGATCAACAAGCGTATACTCGCCATATATTGAAACGCTTCCGTCTAGACCAGGGATAGCCAAACTTTTTTTATCATCGACCCCCTATGGTTCTCCTTGACGCCTTATCGACCTCCAAGCTCATAAAACAAGTATTATTATTAATAAATTTCTTTATTATAATGTATCACCCTTTTATTTATTTTTAATTAATCAAAAACTTTAATCCATCATAATTTTTAATCAAATTTATTCTTTACCCTTTTCACAATTACTGATTCTCTCTCAGATTTATTTTACCTTTACGTTTAATTATCCTTTTGTCAATTTGTATATCTGTTCCTATAATGGCCGTATTCATGTGAATTGAAAGTAGTTGATAATTCTTTTATTTTACTATTATGAGATTTTTTTCAACTGCTTGGCATCGTTAATGTGAAGGATGTGTTTGATGAGCAGCTGCAAGGGCATTGATATTTGGCTGGAAATTGATGAGTTTCAGGCGCAGGTCTCCACGCATTTCCAGATTCAGTCTGTTCCTTTGCTTTGATAAATTCATCTGATGTAACGAAAGACGCGAAAATATCTGACAGAGGCCTATGCAACACATTTATCAAACTCTTAGAACAAAGCCATTGTGCAACAAAGCCACAAAGCATTTTGTCTAACTGGCGTCTAAACGACCAGTAAGAAAAGGTGGTGAAAATTTAGCCTGAAGTCGAAAATACTCTTAGCGTCGCGCAAAATTAATTTCTGGTAGTGTCTGTTGATAGTTCAGAAAAGTATAAATTATTGTTACAAAATAGTTCTCGACGAAATAAATTACTCAGATGGGATTTCAATCCCAGACTTCGAATTCAGATCCCGGAGTTCATCGACCTCCATTCGACCCCTAAGCCTTTATCGACTCCTTAGAGAGTCCCATCGACCCCAAGGGGTCGATATCGACCACATTGGCTACCCCTGGTCTGGACGAAGCTAATGCCGTCTCGACTCCGGCTGAAATTAATGTTTCAATGGAAGAAAATGAAGAACATCTAAGTTCGGATATTCCATATCGTGAAGCTGTGGGAGCTCTCATGTTCTTGATGACAGCAACGAGACCTGACATTGCCTACGCTGTTAGTACTGTATCACAAGTGATGGACAAGCCGACCATCAAAGCTTGGCAGGCAGTCAAAAGAATTTTCAGGTACCTTCGCGGAACTGCTGATTATGGTCTGCTGTACCAGGCAAAAGGAGAAGGATTTCTGAAAAGCTACTCGGATGCAGATTACGCAGGTGACGTCACGACTCGACGTTCACGTACTGGCGTTGTTTGCATGTGTGCAGGAGGAACCGTGTTGTGGCATAGTCAAAAGCAGAGAAGCGTTGCATTGTCAACAGCGGAGGCAGAATATGTCGCTGCTAGTGAAGCCGCTAAAGACATGATGTGGCTAATGACATTATTTGCTGAAATCACAGAAGTGAAGCAGAAGCCGATACTGTTTGTGGACAACATGGGAGCCGTCAAGTTCTCCAAGAATCCAGAGTTCCACAAACGTTCGAAGCACATTGATGTGCGATTTCACTTTGTTCGTGAAAAATATAATGAGGGCAAAATCGACATCCAGCACATCGATACATCGATAGTGAAAACCAGAAGGCCGACATATTGACGAAAGCTCTGCCGAAGACTCGTTTTCAAAATTTGCGTCAGCAATTAGGAATTGTTTCTAAGCACATGAATTGTTAGAGGAAGTGTTGATGAAAGGAACAATTCATGTTGAAACCTGATATTCAATATACTGTAGTAACGGATGGATATATATATATATATAACCCGTTAGTACGTTCCCGCTTAGCACGTTTTCCCGCTTTGTACGCTGGTTTTCTGAAGTCCCGATTCCATTTATATAACATGTACGTAATGAGATCCCCGTTATCACGCTCGGCAATCCCGCTTAGTACGTTCAGATTTGTGATGGTGATTGGACTTTGATGACGTAATTGTTGCACTGATTGTCATGCACTACGACAATTGGAACGAATGATTTTACCGTATACAACAAAGCCATCGCACGTAGCAAACAAAGTCGTACTGAACATGATTAAGCGTGGGAGTATGCCTGCAGGCCAGCGTCGCTTTATGTTTGTTGTTTGTGAGAGGTGGCGCTGGCTGTAGCAAGTTTAATTGGTTGTTTGTGAGTGAAAACGAGGTAAGCTGCATTTGAAATTTTGCCGGCATTATCTAGCGACAGAGTTTTCAACATGGAGAAGAAAGAACGGCGCCAAATCCCGACTGCTCAGAAACTTCAGATCATTCAAACGGTTGATGAAAACCCTAACATGAAGCGCATCGACATTGCGCGAATGATGAATATCCCTTCATCAACGTTAAACACGATTCTTGCGAAGCGCACGACTTTAGAATCTGCTTGCAATGATGGAAATTCAAGCACCCGCAAACGAATTCGGAGTGGAAATTTTGCAGAACTGGAAGAAGTGCTACTAAAATGGTTCAAACAAGTGCGAACCTCGTGTTACCGACTTTTCTGTTGTCGGCAGCTCGACGCTCAGGTTAATAATGGACTGTATTTAATTCGGCGGGAATTCGATTCTCCCAGCCACGTAATGAACTTATTACGTCGGTCTACACGAACTCTCAATTAGTTCGTTCTGGTAGCCTAGATAAGCTTCGCTCAACTAGTTCACAGAGGACTATTCGTGGAACGCGTCAAATCAATACAAGGGTTAAAGTGAATCCTTTACTCTTGTAGTCACAAACACAATACAAAAAGCGACACGCTCCTCTCAAAAATGGCAAATCTAGCACTACTCGATCACACGTTGTTGCTACAATAACAACGACAACGCTATTACAGTACACTTTCGATGGTCAGGTATTAATCATTTCTTACTGTCTGTAACATACTCCCCCCGCGATGGGCGAAGTCCATCAGCATCTACTGCCGGTTCTAGTAAACGTAATTTACGTACTGATCAATGGTACGTTCCTCTGAGTGTCTTGACCTTCACTGTTCGAACCACTCCGTCGCTCCCGGGGTACACTTCGATGACTCTTGCCATTGGCCACATGTGAGTCGGGACGTCGTCTTCAGAGACCAACACGATGTCTCCGACGTGTGGCTCTTGTTTGCTTTTCATTTTGATATACACCGGTCCAGCAAAGTCTATACCAATGCGTTCAAAGGGTGCAGCAACTGTCACGCGGTCTATCGGAAGATCATTCATTATCGGTTCGTATGGTCTTGCAGACTGTCTTTTACAAATTCGACATTGTCTAACGATTCTTTTCACTGAGCTTCTACCTTTCAAGACCCAAAATTGCTAGCGCAAGTCGGTCAGGGTCTGTTCCGTGCCGGCATGCAGTGATCGCTCTTGGACCCTTTTGATAAGCAGCATCACTACCGGATGCCTTGATTGTAGAAGGATAGGATGTTTCCTTTCTGCGTCCATGTCAGAATTTTGGAGGCGTCCTCCGACTCTTAGCAGTCCGTTTTCATCCAGATATGGATTGAATCTAGCTAATTTACCTTCTGGATTTTTTCCAGATTGAACGGCGGCTACTTCCTTCTCGAAAGCCTCACGTTGAACTGTCAGCAACCAAAAATTCTCTGCTTTGGTTAGCTCCTCTACGGTCAGTTCTGCGAACTTTCTTTCGTGTCGACGTAGCTGTAGATTTCTAAAGAAACGAAAACAAAACGCTGTGACTCTTACCAGTTTTTCGAAGTTGCTGAAACGTGACGGATCCAATCGATCGTTCTTCTCAATCACAGAAACGGCCAATGTCGTGATCTTGTTTCTGGCTTCAGCGCTTGACGTGATCTTAGATTGATCTACTCTGATAGATTTCTATGGCCAGTTCTCTACCGGCAAAGATAACCATGGGGGACCTTCCCACCAAAGTTGACTTTCTTTTAATCTCTTTAACGAACATCCTCTGCTTAGCATGTCTGCAGGGTTTTCGCCGGTTGGGCAATGACACCACACACTGGCTTCTGTTAGCTGTTGAATCGATTCAAAACGGTTTCTTACAAAGGTCTTCCATTTGACAGCAGGGCTTTTTATCCACGAAAGCGCTACTTCACTGTCGGACCAGCAGACTATCTTCTGGGCGGTACTCTCATCATCACACGATAGTAGGATATAATTTCTTTCAGCTGGTGATTCAGTTTCAGGTTGATCCATGATTGTGATCCACTCTAATTCCCCAAATCTACGATGCTTTCCGCAATCGCATCGTTGTTCCACATCTATACGCATCACTTTAACAGTGTCGGTATAGTTCGTTCTTGAATCTTGACCACAAAGGATCCATCCAAGTGTGGATCGCAGAGCTACTAGCCATTCGTCAACGACACGTCTTCTATCATCTTCTAGGAAATGGTAGTAATAATCGATTCCGATCAGAACGTCGACATCGCAACGGTCACGTGGGAAATCGTCTGCTAAGTTCAGGTCTTTCGCATGTTCCCACATTATCGGTGGATTTTCTTCCAATGTGTCACAAATCCGATTGACACAGTAGGCGTTGATCTGTTTCGCCTGGCTATTGGAAGTAATTCCTTTCAGCGAAAAGGAGACTTCGTAGCTTCTTGTGACAGGTGTTGTTTCCCAGTGTGGATATGCACACCCGTTCACTCAATCCAGTCAGTCCTAGGCTGTCGGCAATTCCCTTTGTCATGAACGAGCGTTGTGATCCTGTGTCGAACAAACACATAACTTTCATATAGTTACCGTTCGGTGCGTATAAGTACGCTTTAGCTGTTTGCAAGTACGTCCTATCTCGGGTGTCCTTTGTTCTATTGCCGCACACCCTAACAGCGTTTGGTGGTTCACTCACATCTGTCGGTGTTGTTTCTGGGCTCTTCTCACTACGCTCATCTCCATGTGAGGTCCATGTTCCCTCACATTTCTGTCTTCTGAAAGTAGTCGGTGTAATCCGACCGAAGTCACATTCCTCGAATTGTGACTGCGTTTGCAATCAGTCTATCGATGTCCTTGTCGTAGGCAGCGAAAACATAATCTATATTTCTTCGCTAATGTCCAACTTTCCGGTCTCGTCGCCTTTAAAAACAAGGGACATCCTTCTACATGGTGATTCTCTCGGCAAAAGGAGCAAAGGTTTTCCGGCGCTACACTCATGGAAAGGACCTTGTTGGAGCTTCAGTGTTCCTTCTTCTTTATCTCGACTCTATCCTGTCTCCCGTACTTGTGGTTGTCCTGATGTACTCTTGCTTCAATTTCTGCATGTTTGTGCAAGAATACAAAGAACGTCTCGACTTCGTTTGGATCTTCCTCAGATTCCAGAATTTTATCTTCCCACAAGCTTAGTATCTTCTTAGGAAGGAGCCGTTTGCAGAGTGTCAGAATGATATCTGACGCAAACTGGTTTCCTAACGTATCTCTGTTCAACGCTCTCAGAGATCTCACGTGAGTCACCAGCTCATCGTGCAATTCACGCAATGTCCTATCTCCATTTGGTCTAAGATCCGCGATGGCTTGGATGTGATGCTCGATCACTCGTTTCAGGTTTCCGAATCGAGATACAAGTGCTTGTCTAGCAATTGGGTAATTGTCTTGAGTAACCGCATACCCATCTATTGCTTTTAACCCTTCACCTTCCAATAAGGATCTCAGGTATATAAATTTCGTCACATCCGCAAGCTCAGCGTTGTCATGAATTCCTGCATTGAACTGTTCCCAAAATGATGAGAAGTCGAGGACCTTGCCTGTAAACTTCAGAATACTCCAAGTCAGAAGTTTGGCCGAGGCTGAATTCAGGCTCGACTTCTTGGAGTCTACAGGTTCGGTATTCATCTCCAAATACCTCTCCGCTCTGCCACGGGCTGAGCGTATTTCCCTTTCGAAATCCATCCACCTTTGAGTTTCCTTCTCTATTTCATCGTCATTAATTATGACGGCTTCCACCGCATCCTGCGCTTCTTGACAACGTTCTAAGAGTTTAGATATTGAATCTAAAGTCATCTTGACGTCTATCCGTGATTCCGGTTGACGTATCAATGCGTCGAGGTCTTGGCAAAGGCGATTCATTCGCCCTTTCAAGCAGTTACGGCGACGGTTCAACTTAGCGTAATCCATAGCTGCTGTCATACGATCCGGCTCTGAGGACCAGAAATGTTACCGACTTTTCTGTTGTCGGCAGCTCGACGCTCAGGTTAATAATGGACTGTATTTAATTCGGCGGGAATTCGATTCTCCCAGCCACGTAATGAACTTATTACGTCGGTCTACACGAACTCTCAGTTAGTTCGTTCTGGTAGCCTAGATAAGCTTCGCTCAACTAGTTCACAGAAAACTATTCGTGGAACGCGTCAAATCAATACAAGGGTTAAAGTGAATCCTTTACTCTTGTAGTCATAGAAACAATACAAAAAAGCGACACGCTCGTCTCAAAAATGGCAAATCTAGCACTACTCGATCACACGTTGTTGCTACAAAACAACGACAACACTACTACAGTACACTTTCGATGGTCAGGTATTAATCATTTCTTACTGTCTGTAACACCTCGAACATTCCGGTAGATGGAACCGTTGTTCGATCTATGGCAGCTGAATTAGCGCATATGATGGGAATCAATGATTTCAAAGCATCAAATGGATGGATTAACAGATTTAGAGAGAGATACGGTCTTGTGTACCGCAGTGTACGTGGTGAAGCCGCTGGCGTGAACCTGTACACGGTTGACACATGGAAGGACAGGCTGCAAGTTCTGCTAAATGATTACCGCCCTGATGGCGTTTTCAATGCTGACGAGATGGGTCTGTTTTACCGTATATTGCCGGACAAAACTTATCTTTAAAAGAGAAAATTGCAGTCTCGGCAAACTAAGCAAAGAAAGACTCTCTGTCGTGCTGTGCTGCAATGAATCTGGAACAGAGATGCTAAAGCCGCTGGTCATAGGTAAAGCAAAAAATCCCCGATGTTTTAAAAATGTTCGGACATTTCCTTGTACATATCATGCCAACTCTAACTCATGGATGACAATGGCTATTTTTGAATCCTTTTTGCGGATGTTGGACACCAAAATGAGGTCCATGAAAAGAAAAATTTTGCTTTACATTGACTAGTGCCCTGCCCATCCCGCTGACACGTCATATTTGAGTCATGTGAAGGTAGTATTCTTTCCATCAAATTGCACGAGTCACCTTCAGCCGCTGGATCAAAGCATCATTCGATGCGTAAAGCAGTGCTATAGAAAAAGAATTGTATATGACAGTGTGGCTTCACTTGAAGCACCAAAGAAAATTTCAGTTCTGGGTGCAATGAATTTCTTAAATTCTGCTTGGAATTCTATTGATGCCAACACAGTGATCAACTGCTTTAATAAATCAGGCTTTTGCCGCAAGCTTTCCGATTCTGCTGTGGTAGAGGATACGGATGAAAGTGTCATAATTTCAAAGGAATGGCAGCAAATTGCTGGAACAAATGTTACATTCAGTGACTATGTGGATTGTGACAGCAGCTTATTTGCCTTTCAGCAGTCATCGCTGAAAGAAATATTAGAGCAGCATCAGGCGGATGCCAATCAGGAAGACAATGACGACGATGATGGTGATGATGATAAAGAACAAGAAGCGCTACCTATTCCGACGCTGACGGCGGCCTTAGAGGCAATGGACACTATGCGACGTTACGTCTGCAGTTTTAACGTCGATGAGAACGTTTATTAATCAGTTGTCTCAAATAGACACAGTTATTTGCGAATTAGGAAAAAAAACATGAAACAAACTACTACTGATAAATTTTTCACTAAAACAAATTGAATAAAATTACTGCACGCAATGTATTAACGGATTCCAATGACTTGATTATGTTTCCCGCTTACTACGTTTTCCCGCTTAGTACGTCCGTTTTTTCAGGTCCCCAGATGAACGTACTAACGGGATTCTACTGTATATATAATCGTGTGTCTGTGTGTGTTTGCAAATATACCATGTGTTTTTAATAAACTCAGTTCCATCACTTTGTTTGTTGTGCTTCTTTGACTCCTTTTTCTAGCAACTGTGTTTGTGTTATTTGATCTTACATCTGTTGTCTCGATTTACGTGATAATACAGATCAAACTCAGCAAACGCAGATCTTAGCTGTAAATTACACAAACGCATGAAAATAGCAACATCTCTCAGCGACTTGTTGATTCTTACAAATGATGCGGTTCCTGCTAATCTAAGTAAACACGCGACATCAATTACTACAGTAATTTGAAAAACAAATACAAAAAGAAAGCTTTTCAACATTCCTGCCCGACAAGAAGTGACATTTGAAGAATGCTTGCCGATTCCACCAGAAACATACTTCGTGACAATAAGACCAGGTTTCCATGACTGGTCTTCACCTTGGAACTTCGGATCATACCATTGCCACATCGATAAACTTCTTTCACGCGTGCAATCCGGCACCGTCATCTTGGCACATTGACTTCTTATATTAACCCTTCGCAGTCTCTTATATTAACTGAAACTAACCTTCGTGTACATATTTTGTATAAACCCATGATTAATCATAATACATTTTTTAGCCCACTGCAGTTTTTGGCGGATATCTCTGCCGCACTGCTTCGTTTTAGGCCAGATTTTTCCATAGCTAAATTTTATACAGTTCTACACGATATGAATTTTTGCAAGCGCATATATTAGTAGATAAGGAATTAACCCTTTCAGGCTCAAATCTTATTCTATGAAGCAATCTTGTTTTAAATATGCGTTTTAACATGTTTTTTGTGTATATAAAAATACTAAAAGGAATTATAGATACTATAATATTATTGCCATTTTTGGAGCTGTATCAGAAATGATGCACTGGGCCTCGAAGGGTACTCGATTATAAAACTGTGTGTGAAAACGCTTATTGTTCCTATGTACATCGACATGTAACAATTGGCAGACAAATAATTATTTATGAAATTCTGTAAAGCAATTTCTGTTGCTACTTAGGTACAGGCAAACACTGCAATTTTTGCACAGGCATGTGGCTAATATTGAATACAGTCTATATCTTCTGGTTTGAGTGATTTCTGTCCAGTGGCCAGTTTGATCCTTTGCGACTTCTATTGAGAAATCAGTTGATCGTCTTCCCAGTCGTCGTGACGGCAGGGTGGCCTTGAAGAAGACGCACGAGAATGGCCTCTGGAAGTTGCTACAAGCTTGTTCACAAGGCACAAGAACTGACTAACTTGGAGACTGAAGCGTAGAACGTCCATTGTGGCTGCGCTTGTTCCAAGCATCATTTGCTGTCCGTCTTGTACAGCTGCCATGCGTTTGTCATGGCAATACTGATGATCCAGTAGAGAATGTGACGAGTCCATTTTTGACTTTCATGTTCCATGGATATAAAGCAACGAGCATGTTGTTCAGGTCTATGACGCCTATATTCATGTTGTAATTTTTCAAAATGCTAAGGATGTTAACGTGTATTACTGTCTGCCATCCCATCTTTTCACAGTTGATTTGGTTTCATACCCAGATTTGTCGATGTCGCTAAGACGCGTCTGTTGTCATACCAAGCAAATGCAATGACTCCTTTTTCAGTATCTGTTCTAAGAAATAGAACCTCTGCCCTTTGACTTCAGATCTTCTTCAGAGAGCAGTGGGCAGCCACGAAGTCTGTTTTGGTCTAACTGCTCCACAAGATAGGATTCTCATTTCTTTCAGCCGTAGTTGTAGTTCCAGAAATGTGTAATAGTTGACATAAACAGTTGTGGATTTGTTCTTTTGTGTTATGATGGGCTGTCCTGGAATGACGCACGATTGTATCATGACGACATTACCGAATTTCTAGACTTGAGTATCGGCGATTTACCGTAGGAGGAAGTCGTGTGCGTGATCTGAATTTGGGAAGAGCAATCAGGGAGCTTAGGATTTTGTGTGTACTCTTTTTCTTCTTGTTAGCGTTGTCATTTGCGTACCTTACTCCTGATCGAATAAAGCGTCTCCCGAAAGAGCGGCTCTGATCTTTGATTCTGTTCCGTCAAGTGCGAAAATTTATCACATCTTTGGTGACGCTTCACACAGTTTCATACATAATTTGCAGTGGAAAAGGTAGAGGATCCTCGAAAATCAGATTCCCCATGTCGTAAAGATAAACTTATCAAGCCTACCAGACTAACTGGCACGAGAAATGAGCAAGTATTGAGAAAAGATTTCTCAACGGAAGTGATTTTGAACATGTTGTGTCCGTGCTAAGTGCCGTTTATTTCTATATTTATATCTAAGTATTACAGTAACGTGATAATCAAGAACGAATAATGTGATGTGTTCATGCATACACATCAGAGCAGTCCATTTTTGGGATCCATGCTGTTCCCACCAAATCTTCCGTGATCTGGACTTTTCTTCAATATTTGAAATTAAGTCACAGACACCCAAACAATTACTTGAAATCATCGATCATTGCAACTAAATCAAATATGGTGTTACAGACAGTCAGAAATAATTAATACTTGACCATCAAAAGGGTGTACAGTAGTAACAGTAGTATTGTCGTTGTTATTGTAGCAACAGCGTGTGATCGAGTAGTGCTAGATTTGCCATTTTTGAGACGAGCGTGTCGCTTTTTTGTATTGTGTCTGTGACTACAAGAGTAAAGGATTCACTTTAACCCTTGTATTGACTTGACGCGTTCGACGGATATTTCTCTGTGAACTAGTTGAGCGAAGCTTATCTAGACTACCAGAACGAACTAATTGAGAGTTCGTGTAGATCGACGTAATAACTTCATTACGTCGCTGGAGGAATCGAATTCCCGCTGAATTGAATACTGTCCACTATTAACCTGAGCGTCGAGCTGCCGACAACAGAAAAGTCGGTAACATTTCTGGTCCTCCGAGCCGGATCGTTTGACAGCAGCTATGGATTACGCTAAGTTGAACCGTCGCCGTAACTGCTTGAAAGGGCGAATGAATCGCCTTTGCCAAGACCTCGACGCATTGATACGTCAACCGGAATCACGGATAGACGTCAAGATGACTTTAGATTCAATATCTAAACTCTTAGAACGTTGTCAAGAAGCGCAGGATGCGGTGGAAGCCGTCATAATTAATGACGATGAAATAGAGAAGGAAACTCAAAGGTGGATGGATTTCGAAAGGGAAATACGCTCAGCCCGTGGCAGAGCGGAGAGGTATTTGGAGATGAATACCGAACCTGTAGACTCCAAGAAGTCGAGCCCGAATTCAGCCTTGGCAAACTTCCGACTTGGAGTATTCTGAAGTTTACAGGCAAGGTCCTCGACTTCTCATCATTTTGGGAACAGTTCAATGCAGGAATTCATGACAACGCTGAGCTTGCGGATGTGACAAAATTTATATACCTGAGATCCTTATTGGAAGGTGAAGGGTTAAAAGCAATAGATGGGTATGCGGTCACTCAGGGCAATTACCCGGATCCGGGGAATTTGACTGACCGGCTAAGGTGATTCAGTATCAAATCAAGAAACTCATGCAAGCGCAACCATAGGACGTGGGTCTGCGCTTGCAGTATGACTTCCTGAGGCGAACAATGGACGCGTTGAATACCCTGAGGAAGGATCTGAGGGAAGGTGGTCTCTGAGAAGGCGAGCTGTCCTCATCTGAGACCACAATTGCTTTAAGTCGTGATTGCCTTCTGACAACGGTCAGGATCAATTGGGATGAGAGAACTAAGGCGAATGAGACGATGGCAGGTGACTTGTCAGAATATCTGCAATTCATTGGAGAACAGGCTCACCTCATGCAAGAGTCGCGGTCGAATCGAACAGAAACCGTTAAGCCCACAAAGCGTGAAGCCAAACGCTGAAGCAGCCATTTCAAACGAAGACAAGACGGTGCAACGTTTCTCCACACTGCCGTTGCGGAGCGGCTTGCCGTGTGCGAAGAATCGCCACGAGCTGCAGAAATTTTAGAATTAGGACGATAAATGCCTCAATAGAAGATAAAGGCGGTGTAGACGATGAAATGATGGACATATATGTGATCATATTTTTGACTTACTGAATTGAAGAAATGGCAAAGTGATCAGCAGAGTGATCTGCTGTGTTGAGACCTGTTGTGATGTGACCTGTTCGTATGTGTTATTCTGTGTTTATTTCCGTAGCTTTTCCTAGTTTGACTTTTGCAAACTTGTGTTTTTCTGTTTCTACTACGTGTGAGGAAATTTTTATATATTACTCGAGTAATCCAGGAAACGAAAGAAGAGCTTGTGACAGGAATCGGTCTTATTGAAGCTCTACGAAGGACAATCACTTGACGGTTGTTCTTGCTTAACTGAATTTCGTAAATTGCAGCAAGAACTCTACAGGAAGCCTTACTTGATTGTCATTATTTAACCTTTTCCTACAGTCGGTACAATCGGTCGGTCGATGTTTCCACTTCCAGAAGCATGGAAACATCAAGGAATTGCCCTGATCAGGTGGGTCCCTGAGGCGTCTAGCACGTCGACATTCAGTGTGCGCAACTCTGACATCTCTGTGCAGAAGGCAGGAAGGGAGAGTAAAATCATGCAACCAAGGAAGGCTCAGGTGAACATCGCTACCACTGAGTGGCCTGAAGTTGTTTCCAGATGATCAAGGCCGCGGCTCACGATGCCTACCGGCGGAAACGCTTGGTCAACTGCTTGTTCGACATCGGAGCTGAGCGGTATGTGCTGCGCTAAGACATACCCCACGAGCTAAAGTCTGTCGGCGAAACTCACCTGATTTCCTTTTTCAGTGTTGGTGGCTCGAAAATCAGCTGCCAAGCGTCGAGATCAGTTTAATTTTGGCTGAGCTCCGTCATCAGAGAGCGCGCTGAGGAAAGGTACGAATTGGAAAAATGACAGCCACAATGCTCTGTGAGGACCCTTGGCAGACACGAGTGTCAACAAGTGATTGGCCTCATTTCCAGAACCTGAAACTGATGAAGGAGGTCAGAGAACTGACACCAGTCCATGTCATCAACGGATTGGACAGCTATTTCCGCTTCCTTGGAAGGTAGGTGATTCATGGTGAGATGATGATCTGGTAGCCGTAGAGACTCT